>JAKSZT010054234.1:1490063-1625903 GCA_026826555.1 Tolypeutes matacus | reverse complement strand
GCACACACCACTCAGAACTGAGTGGGAGAGAGTGTGGTCTACAGTGTGAACTGTGGTCTATGGTTGGTGGCAAGGCTCCAGGTTGTGTAAGTTCATTGAGGTTGGTGGGCCACACTGTGGGAGATGTTTGTGTGGGATGTGATGGGAGGTGTGGGAGGTGCGCAACATGGGAATCCCAGTGGATTTCGTGTAACATTTTGGGTAATCTAAGCACCTCTTAAAATATATGTATATATATATAAACAACATTTTTGTAAGCAAATACACATATATGCATATATATTTATATATCATTTTGCAAATGTTTGTATGTATTGTGAGAATCTTGATTTTTTCCCATAAAAAAAAAAAAAAAGAGTGAGCATGGAACACCACCAGCATAGACATGAACATGTGAATACCACCATGCTTTCTACACGTATCTGGTTAGAGGGCTGTTATCACCACAGAAGAAGATGGTCTTCTTGCTGCTTACTCCCCAGTGAAGCTCAGCTAGAGTGACTCACATCACTAAATGAGGCTGTGAGTGCAGAGCATGGCTTTCTCCCTGTCCTCCTTTGTGGATCCAAAACTTATTATGATGGTTTTCATTGGGGCTCTGAGAGTTTGGTTCCCAAAGAGGACGTTTCCTCTCTGGCTTGTGGGTACTGTTGTGAATATGTATTATATTCCAGCTTCTTCCGTTGTTCATCAGCTTCTTCCCATTCACACCTCCTTTCTCTTCTGGGATTGAATAGGTCTGCATAGTTTTCAAGACTGTTTAAAAATGTGTTGAAAATTTAACAGTTAATTAGTCTGGGAAATATCTGGCATCTGCACCCTCTGAGGTTTCCTGCAAACATGGCACTATCTCCCAACCTCACTTCTATTCTTATCAGTCCTAGGTCCCAGGTCTTTCTGGAATTCCTGTACTATTTATTAGGGTCACTTGCCTAATGTTGCTCATTCTGGTGATGTTATTGCTGTAGCCAATTATGAAATGTGAATTTGACATTTACTTCCTGACACCAAAAGGTTTCATCTTTAAATTGCTTTTTCTTTAGCTGCCCCAAGATAGGAGAAGGTGAATGTAGACCTGGAAGCAGGAGACCTGAGTCTGTGCCTGAAACCCAGGAGGGGTACTGTAAGAGCAGCCTCCTCAGAGGGTCAATGCTGGAGGTCAAGGGAAGGAGGGAAGGGAAAAGAAGCAGGAGCAAGAAGTCTCCTCTCTGTGCCCTGACTCCTCTGCAGCACCAGACCCCAGGTCCCATGCTTTTTTCTGCCCCTGCCACCTGGCCAAACCCTGCCTGAGGCAGGTACATCATACTGGGGCATCTGTGACTTTAGACTAGTCCCCAAACCTTGTGATTCCCCTGCCTGACTCCCTGTCTTGCAGGCCTTGCTGGCCAAGACTCTTCACCCTCCATCTTAAGAGTACCCATTCACATGTAGTCTGGAGCCACCCACGGTTTACAGGTGGATTCACTTGGCAGCAGCATCATACTGCTATTTGGGAACAGGGCAGCTCTCCAAACCTGTGACACCAGCTGTTTGAGATTGCCAAGTGCTGCCAATGCAAAATTCTAGAAATAGATTGGTTTTTATTGGAATTTATTAGGGTTAAACCTTACAGTTCTGAGGCTGTGAATAATGTAAAATCAAGGCATCATCAAAAATGCTTTCTTAACAAGGATTAGCTGCTGCTGGACTCCTGCCAATGTAAAATGTTCAGCCTGCCTATCTCTCTCTGCCTTCTCATCAAAACTCACTTTGTCCCTATGGTCAGCAGTGGGCCATGAGAAACAATTGCTCACACCTCTCCCTTCTTCTCTGGCCTTGTTGTCTTCAGCTTCAAGCTGCTCCATTACTCCTGCTTCTCACCTCTCCCTCAGCCTCTCAGGGTTTGTGTGTCTCTCCAAAGGTTTAGGAGATCCTGGATCACTCTCCCACATGTCAGGGTAAACATGGCAGCACTCTTTCTGTGTGTTCCATGTATGTAGGACTTCAGCACAATGATTGGGGTTTATCCTGGTGCTTGAAATCTAATGAGGCCCTTAACTAAACTAAATCAATCTACCAAAAGTGACCTAATGGAAAGGACACTTATCTAAATCTAACCAATATGTCCTACATACAAAAGGCTTACACACACAATAGGTAGTAGGAATGTACATTTCTGGGGTCCACACAAGAATCAAACGAGTCCATTAACCCAGGGTAGCAGGATCAGGATGGTACTCCTAAGACTGGGAGTCACTGGAACTCATGAAGCAGTGGCTGGAGTTTGGGTGTGGCCACGGTTGTGCAAAATTAGGTGCTGACCACCATTGCACTCGTCTCTAGAATAGTCCCAAGAAGAATTCAATATACTGTGCTTACTCCAACAAATATTAGCTCCAAAATCAGGTGTGTAACTCAGAGAGCTGTGCCATTATTCCCACCCCCAGAGCCAGAGCACACAGATTGTGGTTGGGGGGTGGGGGTAGCAGGAAACAAACTGTAAAACTGAAAGCCCCTAATTTCTTCTCCAAAGAAATGATTATATTTACAACAGAATGGAAAAATTCTAACCTAAAGCTGCTCTCAAAACAGTGGAGATCATCAAGGGCCTGAGATTTAATCCATCACAATCTTTCAGGAAGGAGTGAAATAAGTACTTTTTCAGATGAGTAAAAACTAATAAAGTTTGCTAGAAGCAACTCACTTTAAAAGAAATGTAAATGAATATTCATCAGTCAGAAAGAAAATAATCTCAGAGGATTCAAGATTCAGGATGGATTGAAGAACAATATCTATTAATTAAATTCATATATATAAAGGACTATTGAGTGGATAAAGTAATAATATCGGTGGCCTAGAATATCAATAAAGTGTTAAAATACACCATAAAATAATATACACCATAAGATGGGTAAATGGATATGTACCTGTTGGATATCATTATGAATTCCAAACATATATATTGGATGCTGCTTGTAAAATGGTCTGTTAATCTGGGCATGATTAAGTTATGGTAAGGGCATTGATTGGGTGACAGTCAGTAGGGCATTGAGCCCTGCCCCTTGGTGGGTAGGGTCTCAAACATAGAAAGACATGGCAAAGGAGAAAGCTGGAGTAGTTTCTGATGTTGGTGTTCTGATGAGCAAGAACAGAAGGCCCTGGCAAAAAGAGACAAGCCATTCACAAGTGTTCAAAGCTGGCCTTCTGGAGAGAGGCAAAGCTTAGAGAGACCCATAGTCTACAGCTGACCTTTTGGAGGAAAAAGAGGAGAAGAGCCCAGAGAAAAATGCAGCCCTGGGAAGACAGGAATCCAAGAAGCCTGAACACTGGAAAATATTGGCAACTGTTTTGCTCCAAGATGGATTAACACACATTGATGAAGGAAGAAAGTTATGCTTTATGGCCTGGTAACTGTAAGATTCTACCCAAAAATACCCTTTACAAAGACCAACAGATTTCTGGTATTTTGCATCAGTACCCCTTTGGCTGATTAATACAGGATATAAAATGTTTTAAAACATATTATTTACAAGTAAATAACAAATAATATGTATAGATTTGAAAAGGCAAACAAAAGAGTTACAATTCCCCTGGTAAAATTTAAAAAAATATTAAATAGTGCATCTCATCCAAAGAAATAGAAAATAAATTCATCAAAAATAGTCAGTCCATATCAAAGTGTTCAGGATTTCCTGGTTTGCCATTTTGGCTTTTGTTCTGGGTTCAACTTACTCATATATCTTTGAAACTGCACCTTTCTTATCCTTCAGAAACCTGAAGGTTCCAGTGTTGATTTCGGGGGTGCTGTTTTGTCCCCATCATAAATCAAGTGCTGTATCACTTCCCCATTTCCTACTTAAGATGACATCAAACTGGATGTGATGCTCATTTGAGGCAAGAAGAGCTATGAATGATAGAGCAAATAAAAAGGAGATATTGTTGCACTTCCCAAATTGGACACCTAGATGATTGATATTGGATCTTCCCTCTTTTCTAATGAATGCATTCAATGCTATCAATTTCCCTGTAGCACTGCTTTTGCTGCACCCCAGAAACTATGAAGAAGCATAGGACATTAAGAAGCAGAAATAACCACATAACCAAAGTCTTGTGAGTGAAGCTATATCCACTTCCACAACAGTATAGACTTAAGATGAAGGCAGAGAATGTAAGAAACTTGGAAAAATATGTTCTCTGACCACAAGCGTTGTTTCCTCAAAATAACACTTCTATGAATGGAAATTCACTTAGAATTTATTTGCATCATGCTTACCTAAGGATGAGGGAATCTATGTAGGGAAAAAGGAATGAAGACAGTGAGTTTTTCCAAATTGCCCACATGGTAGACCTATCATTTAAGTCTAATGAGTGTGAAGTTTTCTTGGAAATTCAAACTCATGAGATACCTAAGAACTAATCCTTCACAGAAATCTTTTGGAATTAAATGAATTTGGGAAATTAATTTGGGAAATAAGGAGTCACATCAAAGAAAGATGCAAGAGTAAAACCCTGTGTATGTAAAGAATATTGGATATCATTCAGCCAGGCAGTAAATCTTATTGAGCATGAAATATTTATCAGTTAGTATTGTAATGAAATTAGTAATGCTTCTGTCTGAAAGAAAACCTTATGGACATTTTCCATCGTTATCTCCTCACCAGGTGACTTGGATGAGTCCATTGAGCTGTAGGGTAGGAGTTGCAGCTCCACCTAGATTTCATGCACACCTGGCACATAGGTAGGCGGGAGGCTCCAGTCTCTGGAAGTATACCTAAAAACTCCAGCATCATATATAGGTTTGAATAGAAGGGACTGGTGAACCATGTGCAGGGAGGACTTATTTGAGTCTAATTCTGTCACTCTCAGGAGCACAGATTCCAAAATAGAACCCACTGATAAGGCATCAGTCTCTGGAGCTATCCCCCCTTATATAGGACCAGGGTGTCTCCGGAGCTCTCAGGAACCCCACTGAGTGGGATGATAGGCACTTAGATGTTCTATGAGCTCCTACTGAGGTGTGTGTAAGAGTTACCTCTGGGATGACCTCCCGACTCTCTTTGAAGTCTCTTAGCCACTTGAACTCATTTGTCTTTACCATTTCCCCCTTTTATTCAAGGTCTTTTTCCGGTTGTGTTGCCAGTTGACACTTGGTACTAATCCCTCCTTGCCAGGGAGGCTCATCCCCGGGAGTCATGTCCCACTTTGGGGGGAAGGTAATGCAATCATATGTTGATGATTGTTCTCTCTTCTTGAGAGATTACTCCTTTTACTAATATGTAGTGTCCATCTTTGTCTCTTACAATAGTTTTGCATTTAATGTCTATTTTGTCTGATATTAGAATAGCTACTCCTGCCCTTTTTTGGCTATTGTTAGCTTGTAAAATGGTTTTCCAGCCATTCACTTTCAGCCTCCTTGAATCCCTGGGCCGGAGGTGGGTTTCTTGTAGACAGCATATAGATGGATCATATTTTCTTATCCATTCTGCCAATCTGTGTCTTTTGATTGGTGAATTTAATCCATTAACATTCAGTGTTATTACTCGTAACGAATTTCTTACTTCAGTCATTTTTTCTTTGGGTTAATGTATGTCATATATTGTTTTGTTTCTCTTTTTGAGTTTTCAGTTGTCTTTAAACTCTCCTCCAACTCTCTCTCCTTTGTTTTTTCCTTTCAACTTGTGGAGATTCCTTTAGTATTTCTTGAAGTGCTGGTTTCTTCTTGACATACTCTCTTAATTGCTGTTTTATCTGTGAATATTTTGAACTCTCCATCATTTTTGAATGCCAATTTTGCTGGATAGAGAATTCGTGGCTGGAAGATTTTTTCTTTTAGTGTTTTGACTATGTCATACCACTGTCTTCTTGCCTCCATGGTTTCAGCTGAGAAATCAGCACTTAATCTTATTGTGCTTCCCTTGTATGTTATGGTTCTCTTTTCTCTTGCTGCCTTGAGTATTTTCTCAATTTGACGAGTATATGTCTTGGAGTTGGCCTGTTGGGATTTATACTATTTGGGGTGCGCTGTGCTTCCTGGATCTGCACCTTCATCTCTCTCAATAGAGTTGGGAAGTTTTCAGCCATAACTTCCTTCAACACTCCTTCTGTTCCCTTTCCCTTCTCTTCTCCTTCTGGGATGCCCATAATGCGTATGTTTGTGCGTCTTGCATTATCGGTTAATTCCCAGAGACCATACTGGATTTTTTCAATCTTTTTGTCTATCTTTTCTACAATCACTTTGATTTCAACTGTATTGTCTTCCATATCACTAATTCTTTCCTCTGCCTGTTCAATTCTGCTGCCATGTGAGTCCAGCGTCTTTTTCATTTCTTGACTTGTTTCTTTGTTCGCCATCATATCCATTACCTTTTTAGGTGTGTTAGCTATTTCTTCGGTATATTCTCCCAGTGTCCTCTTTATAACTTTAATCTCTTCCTTCAGTTCTTTAAGTTGATCCATGATATTTGTTTGGATAGCTTTGATTAGTTGTTCAATGTACTACTTTGCTTCCTGTTTTTATTTTGTGCACTGGACTGGTCCATGTTTTCCAGTTTCTCAGAGTCATTTGTATTTTTCTGTTGCCCTCTGGTCATCATATTATCTTGATGGGTTTGTTCAGTTGATTAGCTTTTCTCTATGCTCTAGAATTTTATTTAGCTGTTAGTTCTGCATGTGAGTTAAGTTTTCTCTTTGGCAGTTTTTCTTCGTATTTTATTTCCTATATAGTGATTTAGAAGGCTAGAATTATGAGGAGGGAGAGAAATAGTAGAGAAAGGTCTGAAAGGGAAAAGTTAATACTAATAAAAAAAGAAAAAAGAAGAAGAAGAAAACAAAATAGATGGGATAGAAATTGGCACCCTTATGTTGTGGGCCTATGAAAAAATGTTGTCTCTAAGAGCCACAACAGAAAACAGAAGGCAGAAAGATGCAGAAAGGATAAGCGATAGTTTGTAATACAGAATCAATATATACAGCGAGTGGGAAATTACTGAATAAGAAGCCCAGCAAAGTAGCATCCAGCTGGCAGCACCTATTTAAAAAAAAAAACATAGAAGGAAAAAGGAAGGAGGGAGGAAAACGGGGATAATAGCAATAGACCAGAAAGTAACAGAGAGAAACCAAAGATCCACACAGGAAAGCAGTCAAACAGAGCCAAGGGGGGGTCAATGATTCCCCTAGGGTCCACGTGGATCCTTCCTGCCTACTTGTGTGTATCAATCAATTTCCCCACAGGGTTCTATATGCAGGTCCTGAAGCAGCTTTTAGCTATTAAACTAAATTAAAAAGAATTTATTTTTCATTTGTTGAGGTGATCTCATTTTTTTTTTTTAGCCAAATGCAGACCCAAAATAATTCCTCCTCTAGACCAACCCCCTTATGGAAGGGACCCTAGCTGAGCCCCTGGAAATTAATCAAGCACATCCCACTTTCCGGACTCCCTAGTTTAGCTGAAGCTCTGATGTTAGTCAGTGAGGAGTGCTAAAGACGGCGGATTCCGCCCCTTTTGGCGCCGAGCTCCAGCGTCACCGGGCTGCTCAATAAATCAGTTTGAGTGCAGATTCGTGTCTGCTCTCAGCCTAATGCTGCTTCAGGTCTGCTTATCTGCTCCCCAAAGCTACGGGGCGGTGCAGACAGCCAGATCGATGTCTAAAAATATAAAATACCCTTCCCTGTCTTCCAACAGAACCCTCCCTTTTTTGGGAAGTGTCCCTTCCTCCTGGCTCCACAGCGGCCTGGGTCTTATCCATGGGTGGCTAGGGAAATCAGCTGCGTTCCCCACCAAAATCCCCCCTCCAGTTCACTCTGTGCTGATTAGCTCGTTTGCTCTGTTCACACAAGGTCCATGGGGCGCCAGGCAGCCAGTTCCCCAGAAAATAAAACTTTTTCGCCCCGCCCATGGCTCCAAATGTCCGTTTTATTTTTTTTTTCCTTAACCGCGGGGCTCAGCCACCTGTGCCCACCTCCACCGGCAGCCTCAAAACTCACGAATCTCCACCGTTCGGTCCACGCCGCTGATCCGTGCAGATAGATGTCCCAAGCTTCTCACTCCACGTGTGCACAGCACAGACCCCCGGGCAGGACCCCGTCCACAATCTGCCTTGCTCTGGGAGCTTGCAGTGTGCGCCCACCTACACTAATGCCATCTTGCCTTCTTCACTGTAGTTTTGATTTCTATGCACCTTTCTTCACTAACAATCAACTTCAAATACCTTTCCCAAATGCTTGGTGAATGCAGTTGGTTCTTCACTTTCAAGAAACAATAAAGGAACTTATTTCATTGGTTTCTTTGCATGTGTTTTCGCCTACAATAAACTTCAAGACCCTGGTTTCACCTAACTCTCTGTGAATGCAGGAGGTGCTTCTAGTTTGAAAGGTCAGTAAAATACTTGTTATTTTGGCTGCTGTTCACTTTTTTTCACTAACAATCAATGTAAAAACACTGCTTTTACTTAATACTATGCCAATACAGTGATTTCTTTAGTTTTCAAACCTAAGCAGGATACTCATTTCATTGGCATCTATGCAATTCTTGGAGTTACAATCAACACCAAAATCCTGTTTTTTACCTAAAGCTCTCTGAGTCCAGGAGGTCCTTCACGTTTGTAAGTAAGAAATATTCTTGTTTCCGTGGGTGCAATGACCATGTTTTCACTTACAACCAATGTCAAAACACTACGTTTACCTAATGCTATACCCAATGCAATACTTTCTTCACTTTTGAAATGTAAGTAAGGTTTGTGTTTCATTTGCTGTTGTGCAAGTGTTTTCACTTACAGTCACCATCAGAACATTGGTTTTACCTAACACTCTGTGAATGCAGGATGTATTTCAACTATGAAAGGTAAGTAACATCCTTGTTTCCCAGCCTGCTATGCACTTGCTTTCACTCACAAAGTAAAAACCCTGCTTTTACCTAATGCTCTGCCAATGCAGAGTCTTCACTTTTGTAAAGTAAAAAGATAATTCTTTCCTTGGTTGCTAGGCCCTTGTTTTCATTTACAACCAATGTCAAATCTCTGCTTTTTCTATGCCAATGCTGCAGTTCCTTCACTTTGAAATCTAAGTAAGATTCTAGTTTCTTTTGCTGTTATATATGTGTTTTCACTTATAATCAACTTCAAAGCACTGCTGCTTCCTAACGCTCGGTAAATGGATTCAGTTCTTCAGTTTAGAGAACCAATAAGGAATTTGTTTCATTGGCTGCTCTGCACGTGTTTTCACTTACATTCAACTCAAGACACTGGTTTCACCTAACTCTCTGTGAAAAACAGTGGGTATGTCAAGTTTAAAAGTCAGTAAGGTACTTGTTTGTTTTGCTGCTATGCACTTGCTTTCACTCCCAAAGATAAGGAAGGCCATTATATATTAATAAAATCGATGATCCTCCAGGAAGATATAACACTCATAAATATCTATGCACCTAACCAGGGTGCCCCAAAATACATGAACTAAACTCTGGCAAAACTGAAGGGAGAAATAGACATTTCTACAATAATTATCAGAGACTTCAACACCCCTCTCACATCATTAGATAGGACAACTAGACAGATCAACGAGGAAACAGAGAACTTAAACAATATGATAAACAAGTTAGCCCTAACAGACATATACAGAACACTGCATCCAAATTCAGCGGGTTATACATTCTTTTCAAGTGCCCATGGATCTTTCTCCAGGATGGACCACATGTGAAGTCACAATTCAGCTCTCAATAAATATAAAATGATTGAAATTATACAAAGCATTTTCTCAGATCATAATGCAATGAAACTAGAAATCAATAACTGACCGGGAAAAAGTAAATTGGCAAATGTGTGTAGATGGAACAACACAGTCCTAAATATTCGGTGGCTCAAACAAGAAATTGCAAGTGAAATCAATAAATATACTGAGACAATTGAAAATGAGGATACAACCTATCAAAATTTATAGCATAGAATGAAGACAGTCTTGAGAGGGACATTTATAGCCCTAAATGCCTATATTAAAAAACAAGAAAGAGCTAAACTCAAAGATTTAACTGAACAACTATAGAAACTAGAAAAAGAACAGCAAACCAATCCCAAAGCAAGCATAAGAAAAGAAATAATAAAGAGTAGAGCAGAAACGATTGAAATTGAGAAAAGAAAAACAATAGAGAAAATCAACAAAACCAAAAGCTGGTTCTTTGAGAAGATCAATAAAATTAACAAACCCCTCCCTAGACTGACAAAGAAAAAAAAGAGAAAAATACAAATAACATGATCAGAAATGAAAGGGGGGAAATTACAAATGACCTCACAGAAATAAAAAGAACCATAAGAGGATATTATGAGAAACTATAAGCCAACAAACTAGACAAACTAGATGAAATGGACAAATTTCTAGAAACACATAACCAACCTACACTGATGCTATAAGAAATACAAGAAATTAACAAACCAATCACAATTAAGGAGATTGTATCTGTCATCAAAAATCTCCCAGCAAAGAAAAGTCCAGGACCAAATGGTTTCAGACGTGAATTCTACCAAGCATTCAAAAATAATCACACCAATCCTATTTAAACACTTCCAAAAAATTGAAGAGGAGGGAAAATTACCCAACACATTTTATGAAGCCAGCATCACCCTAATACCAAAGCCAGATAAAGATTCCGCAAGAAGAGAAAATTTCAGACTAATCTCTTTAATGAACATAAATACAAAAATTCTCAAAAAAATACTAGCAAATCGAATCCTACAGCATATCAAAATACTTATACATCAAGACCAAGTGAGATTTATTAATGGTATGCAAGGATGGTTCAACATAAGAAAATCAATCAATGTAATACACCACATTAACAAATTGAAGGAAAAAATCCACATGATCATATCAATAGATGAAGAAAAGTCATTGACAAACTCCACCATATTTTTGATAAAAATATTTCAAAAGATAATAATAAAAGGAAAATTCCTTAATATGATAAAAGGCATATATGAAAAATCCACAGCCAACATCATACTCAGTGGGGAAAGTTTGAAAGATTTCCTTCTAAGATTGGGAACAAGACAAGGATGCCCAATGTCACCATTGTTATTCAACATTGCACTAAAAGATCTAGCTAGGGCAATTAGACAAGACAAAATTTAAAGGCATCCAAATAGGAAAAGAGGAAGTAAAGCTCTCGCCATTTGTGTATGACATAATCCTGTGCTTAGAAAATCCTGAAGTATCCATGTCAAAGCTACTTGAACTAATAAATGAGTTCAGCAAAGTGGCAGGATACAAGATAAACAGGCAAAATTCAGTAATGTTTCTGTACACTAATACTGAACAACCGGAGGAGGAAATCAGGAGTAAAATTCCATTTTCAATAGCAACAAAAAGACTCAAATTGTTAGGAGTTAATTTAACCAAAGAAGTACAGGACCTATAAGCATAAAACTACAAAACAATGTTGAAAGAAATTTAAAAAGACCTAAACAAATAGAAAGATAATCCGTGATCATGGATTGGAAGAATAAATATCATGAAGATGTCAATCTTGCCCAAACTGATTTAGAGATTCCATGCAATACAAATCAAAATCCCAACAGCTTACTTTACAGAATTGGAGAAGGCAATTACCAAATTCATTTGGAAGGGTAAGTGCACCCGAATAGCCAAAAGCATTCTAAAAAAGAAGAACAATGTAGGAGGAATTTCACTGCCTGACCTTGAAATATATTACAAAGCTACAGTGGTCAAAACAGCATGGTACTGGCATAAAGATAGACACATCGATCAGTGGAATAGAATTGAGAACCCAGAAATATACCCTCACCTATACAGTCAACTGGTTTTTGACAAACCAACCAAGCCCATGTTAATGGGAAAAAACTGTCTCTTCAACAAATGGTGATGGGAGAACTAGATATCTATAACCAAAAGAATGAAAGAGCATGCCTATCTCATCCCCTATACATAAATCAACTCAAAAGGAATCAAAGATCTAAATATAAAAGCCAGGACCATAAAACTATGGGAAGAAAATGTAGGAAAATGTCTTCAAGACCTTGTAGTAGGTTGTGGTTTCTTGGACCTTACACCCAAAGCATGTGCAACAAAAGAAAAAGTAGATAAATGGGACCTTCTCAAAATTAAACAATTTTGCACCTCACAGGACTTTGTCTGAAAGGTGAAAAAGCAGCCAAATCATTGGGAAAAAATATTTTGAAATCACTTATCAGATAAGGGTTTAATATCCAGGATATATGATGAGATGTTAAAACTCAACAATAAAAAGACAAATGACCCAATTAAAAAATGGGCAAAAGACTGGAATGGACATTTCTCCAAAAAAGAAATACAAATGGCAAAAAACACATGAAGAAATGCTCAACATCACTCATGATTAGGGAAATGCAAATCAAAACTACAATGAGATATCATTTTACACCTATCAGAATGGCCACTATTAAAAAGACAGAGAACTACAAGTGTTGGAGAGTATGTGGAGAGATAGGAACTCTTCTGCACTGTTGGTGGGAATGCAGAATGATACACCCACTAGGGCGGACTCTTTGGCAGTTCCCAAAGAAATTGAATATAGACTTGCCACGTGATCCTGCAATACAAGTACTAAGTATATACACAGAAGAACTGAGAGCAGTGACACAAACAGACAACTGCACACCGATGTTCATAGAAACATTATTCACCTTTGCCAAAAGTTGGAAACAGCCCAGGTGTCCATTAACAGAAGAATGGATAAACAAACTGTGGTCTATTCACACAATTGAATACTATGCAGCTGTAAGAAGAAATGAAGCTGTAAAGCATGTGGCAACATGGATGAACCTGGAGGACATTATGTTGAGTGAAGAAAACCAGACACAAAAGGACAGATAGTGTATGAATGCATTACTATGAAACAATTATATTGTGCAACATATTGTTTGACACAAAAAAATAATTTATATATATCCATTACATTTAATTGAGAAATGTATATATTTATTCATCTGTGTTTACTTTTTAGTTTTTAATTGTTTCTATTTTTAATTATTAAATGCACAAATAAAGTTTCAAAAAAATAAAAATTAAAAATAAACAGGTCAACAACAAAAAAAAAAAGAATAAGTTTGTTAGCAGCTACTCACTATAAAAGAAATGTAAAAGAATATTTTTCAGGCAGAAAGAAATTAATCTCAGAAGGTTGAATGTTCAGGATGGATTGAAGAATGATATCTGTTAATTAAATTCATATATCTAAATGATTATTGAATGGATAAAGTAATAATAATATCCGTGGTCTAGGACATCAATAAAGTATTAAAATACACCCAAAAATAATATGAAGCATAAGATGGGTAAATGGATATGTGGCAGCTTGTTATTGTTATGAATTCCAAAAATAGATACTGGATTATGCTTGTAAACTGGTGTGTTAATCTGGGCATGATTAATTTATGATAAGGTCATTGACTGGACAAGAGTTGGTTGGGTATTTTGCCCACCGTTTGTTGCATGGGTCTCAAACATAAAAAGACATGGCAAAGACAAAACTGAATAGTTTTGTTGTTGTTCTGATGAGCAAGGACAGAAGGCCCCGTGGAAAAGAGACAAGCCTTTCACCTGATAGTTCACAGATGGCCTTGTGGTGAGAGGCAAAGCTTAGAGAGCCTCATTGTCTACAGCTGACCTTGTGGAGTAAACAGAAGAGCTGACCCAGAGAGACATGCAGCCCCGGGAAGAGAGGAACCCAAGAAGACTGAACCCTGGCAAATGTCAGCAGTTTTCTTCCTCAAAGATGGGGTAACAGTCTTTGGTGAAGGAGGAAACTTGTGCTTTATGGCCTAGGAAGTGTAAGCTTCTATCCCAAATAAATACCCTTATTAAGACCGAGTGATTTCTGGTATTTTGCATTAGCACACCTTTGGCTGACTAATACACGATATAAAATATTTTAAAATATTTTATTTGGCCAGTCAATAATAAATAATAATTGCAGATTTGGAAAGGCATGCAAAAATGATATAATTTCCCCAGTAAACTTTAAAGGGTATTAGAGAATCTCATCCAAATAAATAGAAGAACAAAAAATTGAACAAAAATAGTCCAAAACAAATATTCAGGATTTCCTGGGTTGCCATGTTGGCCCATATTCTGGGGCCACCTTACTCATGCATCTTTGGAAGCTGCAAATTTATTATCCTTCAGAAGCCTGAAGGTTCCAGGGTTGATTTATGTGCTGTTGTTTTGTCCCCATCATAAATCAAGTGCTGTATCACTTCCCCATTTCCTAGTTATGAAGTCACCAAACTGGATGTGATGCTCATTTGAAGCAAGAAAAGCCATGAATGATAGAACAAATAAAAGGGAGATATTGTTGCACTTCCAAAATTGGACATTTACATGATTGATATTGGATCTTTCCTCTTTTCTAATGAATGCATTCAATGTGATAAATTTCCCTCTATGCACTGCTTCTGCTGCACCTCATAAACAATGAAGAAACATAGGACATTAAGAAGCAGAAAGAATCACATATCAAAAGGCTTGTGAGTGAAGCTATATCCACTTCCACAACAGAACAGACTTAAGATGAAGGCAGAGAATGAAAGAAAGTTGGGAAAATATGTTCTCTGACCACAAGCATTGTTTCCTCAAAATAACACTTCCATGAATGTAACTTCACTTTGAGGGAATGTTCTAATTCGGCATGGAGGCAGATGGTGCCAGGAATGATCCAAAGAAAGTTTGGGACCAGGGGACATCATTCCATGTGGAATGCAGGCAAGTTTATTTAGGCTGAAGCTCCTTTTTATACTACAAAGCTGATAACATATTTAGTGCATCCTTCACTAATTTCTCAGCTTGGTACGTGAGAGTGCCACCTGTTTCTGTGTTCCCAGACAATCTTTCTTGGGAATTCAGACCATAATGTCTTAGTGTTGTGTTCATTCTGTTCTGTCTCCTTCCAATGATGTCTGCAGTATGCAGTGTCCTTGGAGGCATTTGCTAATGTTTCTCTGAAAGCAATCATGATTTTTAAATGCTTAACCTTTTATGCACTGGCTGTCAGCATCATTTCAACTATTCCACCGTTTCTGTTTTTTGTCCAGGGTGACTGAGCCTGTCTTAGGTTGCCCTCCTCTGAAGGACTTGCCCATCACTGGCCACCAGAGAAGCTCCATGGACAGGGGTTTGAGAATCAAGGGTTTTAAACAGAATCAAGTTATTGGCATGGCTGGCCTTTTTATCCCTATTAATTTGGGACAGCAGCGCATTGCAAATGCATCCTAATACAGTTAACTGTAGCAGAGCACTAATGATTACCACTGCAAAGTTAGCATGTACAGATTTTGCTTACCAACAATGTAAGGGGTTTATTTTATTTAATTGATCTGTAACTGATTGCCAAAATTTGCTACCTGGAATCTTAGTAAGTTGATTCTGAGACATGCCCAAAATCCTTTTTTGCAAATCTGTAAATTCTATTGATAAATTTGTGTGATGACCAATTAAATGATATTAAATTTTTTTCCATTCATAATGGGAATCATTGTATGGGAGAGGAGGGATACAAAAAGCAATTTCATTTCAATCACACTTCAAAACTTGTTTTAAATTTAGATTATATACCTGATCTCCCATTTGTCTAACAGCCATCCCTAGGTTATTAAGCCTATTATTAATTTTCTCCATCTATATACGCCTGACTATGCCATACCTCACTAGTAACATGATGTCAATTTTTGAGATATTGCTCTGTTTGGACATAATCTGTAGGGCAGTTCCTGCAACAGCAGCAGCTGGAATAACACTTATAAGCCCTAATAGAGCAGCTATATTTAATCCAATTAAACGTTTGCTTCTTTTCAAATAAAGATTTAGAAAGTGCCAAAGGATTTGGCTCTCAGGGGAAGACTGCCAGCAGCGATTCATGAGTACCATAAGCCAATTCCATGATGCCATTGTCCTATTAGAACTGCGGTAGAACTCTCCTGTTAAACAGATTCTGATATAAAAGTGTAAAGGAAGCAATAGCTGCAGAAAAATCATGTTTGATTAATGCTCACTGTTCCTACTATAAAAACAATGGTATCCTGTACACATAGTTTAAGAAATTATGTGGATTTTCTTTTTGAACTCATAATATTAGCTTTACTGCCTCACCATTCAAAAATTGGGCTAGTTCCCAAAAATATTTCCACAAATAATTTTTTAGCTTTGTTAAGTTTAGTGTGTCATATTTGTTGGATAAATCTTCCCTGATGAGTCCAATTTAGTGAGGTATTTATACTTATGATGTCCCCAAAATTCTAAAAATAATGAAAGCTTTCATTAGTTGATTTTTTTAAATTATTAGGTTTTCTAATATGATTGTGTTTACATTAGGTTTCAATATCCCTATAAGGGCCCAATTCTTTACAATTCTATAGGAATTATTAAAGAGTACATCCTCAGATGAAACATGGCATATATGCCATTTATCTCTTTGTATTATGATTTTGGGGCTGTATTCATGGATCAATGGATGCTATTCAGTTAGGTATTTTAAGAAAAGGCAAGGTTAAATTTTCAATAAATTTCTCTTCCTCCTCAGGTTTTAGAGGATCACAGGCCCAGGAAAATGAGAACACTGATTAATATAAGCAAGGTAGGATTTGTCCCCGCAAGTCAACAATTCTAAAAGAGGTGAATTAGTAATATAAGCCCAATATGAATAATTATGTGAAAGTGCACTAATTACTGCCATGATTGTCAAGGTATGCACAGCAAGGAATAACTGTGTTAGAGTGAAATTTTGGCTTTTAGAAGTTACCATCTTTTTTGCTTTTTTTTTTTGTCAGCTTCTTTGGCTTATTTTTGTCTAGGTTTCAGACATCTGGACAGGACCCAAAGCTGTTCTCATTTATCTGTAATGATAAGAGCAAAACCTTGATGCTATATCCTAAATTAACTTCAGCCTTATCCCAGTAATTATTATTTTTATGCTTTCAGTAAACTAGTTGTCCAATATTTGTTTCTGTATTACTGCCTGATTTTTGCAAGAAATGCTCTGCTGCTGATGTATATGATTCTGACCTTTGCCTTAAAATATTTATTGTAAATTATGCTTGATATAATTGTACTCGCACCTCACCGTTCCCCCCCCCTTTTTGTAGTATCTATAGAGGTTTAACTGTTAATTTTTTGTATGTTAAGAATACATACATTCACAGGCTTACTAAATCAGGAGATACACTGATATATCTGGCTTATTTTGGCTAGAGTCCTGGATAGATACAAGAAAAATGTTAATATATATCTAGTTTGATAAGCTTATATTGACAATTAGAGTGAGAAACACATAACATAACTAATTAAAAGATTAAGTCAACATTGAACAAAGTTACAGAATGACAGATAAATAGAGCAGTCTTATATATACTTACCAATATTTAGCTTTTAGCTGGGAAATGTTGAATTATTGAAGTAGCAACTGATACTACAGTTTTGGTTGACTGTGTTTAGGATTAATAAATTTGCTACTATAGATGCCAACTTGTGAGTATTTTGCTAATTCCCGAGGAAGGGGCCAGCCTCCTCAAGAAGAAACACAACACTCCCTGGGCAGTACATTTTAAGGTTTATGCATCAATCCCTGGGATAGTGGGCAGCTCCCCCAGGGAGGAATAAAACAACCATTGAAATGCGCTTTATTTTTTTTTTAATTTGTTACAAAACATCCTTGAGGTTCATACTATTTTAATGTTCAATATTTTTCCTGAAATGTGAAAAGTGTTAACTAGCAAGGTATTGGTTTTTTGATTAACAAAATTTTCTGTATGATGCTTTACTTTTAGGCTTGAACAATACTTGCCAGACTTATGTTTTAATACATTTAGTTTCAGGATTGTCAAAACTCAAAAGAAGTGATTTACATATACATTTAATAAAACACATTTAAGTGTAATATACAAGTTATTAAATTACTTAAGTATGCAATGTATTGTATTAAAGTTTTGATTAGTATTTAAGTATATTGTACATAATTCATAACTATAGTAGATTATACAACAGACATCCAATGAAAAAACTTTTATTTCTTAAGCATAAGATTCTTAATAGCATAATTAGAATGACCTCAATTTCTTTATTTTGTATAGTTTGAAGCATAGGTTAAAAACAAATTAGTATTTCCTATTTGGGCTGTGGGGTAATACATTAACATGTAATTTTAATACTTGCATTGGTTATGTTGTTAACATTATAATTATAATTGGGACTGTTGCTTACAGTGTAGAATATAAACTTGATTTATTGTTGGCTATTTTACAGGAAGGGGAATGTGGGCTGGCTTGACTTGTTTAAGAAAATATTAAAGAAAGCTTTAGTAAACTTTAAAAGAAAGTGATAGTGACATAACTGGATGTTAATTTTTTGCAACAAACTAGCAATATTTGGGACCACTGAATGCTGCAGTGGTGTTATTTTATTTTACTATATTTTATTGATATGCACTACCCCAGCAGCCTTTAATGGCTGCTTTCTTTTTATAGTTATAACTAAAACTTATTATTAATAGCATTATATTTTTATTTAATATCATATGGAAACATTATTAAATTTGGGGGAATTTTATACACTTTTAAAGTATTCATATGAATTTTTTATTCATATAACTTTAATTGTTTTAAAATTAGAAAATTTCCTTTAATTATACAACAGTTTTAAATACTTCATTCAACGTATATGACATGAACTTAACTATATTTAGCATTTTACTTTTATTAAGGTAAAAGACCAACTTACATGTGAGTTTGAAATAAAAGCTATCTTTCAGGATTTGACTTTGAGAAAGAAGGCTTGAACATTGTGTTCTTTTTAAAAGTGATAAGACCTGTTTCTCTAAGAAACAATAAGGTTAAAGTACAAGAAGTTATTTTGATAAGGTTAGGGTTAGGCTTAGGCTTAGGCTTAGGCTTAGGGTTAGGTTTAGGGTTAGGGTTAGGGTTAGGTTACGGTTAGGATTAGGTTAGGTTTAGATTTAGGGTTAGGGTTAGGTTTAAGGTTGGTTAGGGTTAGTTAGGATTAGGGTTAGGGTTATGTTTAGGTTAGGGTCAGGGTTAGGGATAGGTTAGGGTTAGGGTTAGGTTAGGGTTTGGGTCAAGGTTAGGGTTAGTGTTAGTTTAGGTTTAGTGTTAGGTTACTGTTTGTGTTAGGGTTAGTGTTAGTTTAAGGTTAGTGTTAAGGTTAGTTTTATGTTTAGGGTTAGGATTAGTGTTAGGTTAGGGTTAGGTTTAAGGATATGGTTAGGGTTAGGGTTAGTTTTAGGGTTAGGGTAAGGTTTAAAGTTCGTGTTAGGGTTAGGGTTAGGGAGTAATAAACTTAATTTCAGCTGAGGAAAGATCGACAGCTTTACTGCTTTTTGTATCTGTTTTAAGTTCTGTTACAGGCTGTAGTGAACTGCTCTGTTTCTTACGATAGATTTGAGCAAGCTGGGAAATGTGTCCATGTTGCTTCTCTGAGGTTCTTGAGCAAGGCCCACTTGGAAATTTCCTGTCTTATTAATGAGGCTACCTTTTATTAATGGGACTACAGGAACCAGGCTGTAACACTAAATTCCCCTAATTTCTTCTCCACAAAACTGATTAACTTTCCAACAGTATGTAGAAATTCAACCTCAATGGTGCTCTCAAAAGCATATTGGGCTTATATTACTAATTAACCTCTTTAGAACTGTTGACTTGGGGTACAAACATACACTGTTTGTATTAATCAGTCTTTTCATTTTCCTGGGCCCAATGATCCTCGCCTTCCTCTAAATCCTGTGGAGGAATAAAATTTATTGAAAATTTAACCTTGCATTTTCTTAAATGACTCAACTGAATAGGATCCATTGATGGATCCTATAAGCCCCAAAATCGTAGTACAAAGTGATGAATGGCATACATGCCATGTTTCACCTGAGGTTGTGCTCTTTAATAATTCCTATAGAATTGTAAAAGAATTGGGCCCTTATAGAGATACCGAAACCTAATGTAAACACAACTATACGTTGAAAATGTAATAATTTAACAAAATCAACTAATGAAAGCTATCAATATTTTTAGAATTTTGGGGACATCATAAGTATTAATACCTCACTAAATTGGACTCACCAGGGAAGATTTATCCCACAAATATGGGACACTACACTTAACAAAGCTAAAAATTATTTGTGGAAATTATTTTTGGGAACTAGCCCAATTTTTGAATGGCAAGGCAGTAAAACTAATATTACGAGTTTAAAAAGAAAATCCACATAATTTCTTAAACTATGTGTATGGGATCCCATTGTTTTTATAGTAGGAACAGTGAGCATTAATCAAACATGACTTTTATGCAGGTATTGCTTCCTTTACACTTTTGTATCAGAATCTGCTTTACAGGAGAGTTCTATTGCAGTTTTAATAGGACAATGGCATCATGGAATTGGCTTATGGTTCTCATGAATTGCTGCTGGTAGTCTTCCCCTGAGAGCCAAATCCTTTGGCACTTTCTAAATCTTTATTTGAAAAGAAGCAAACGTTTAATTTGATTAATTATAGCTGCTCTATTAGGGCTTATAAGTATTATTACAGCTACTGCTGTGTTAGGAACTGCCCTACATGAAAATGTCCAAACAGAGCAATATGTCAAAAATTGGCACCATGATACTAGTCAGCTATGGCAGAGTCAGGCATATATAGATGGAAAAAAAATAATAACATGCTTAATAACCTAGAGATGGCTGTTAGACAAATGGGAGATCAGGTATATAATCTAAATTTAAAACAAGTTTTGAAGTGTGATTGAAATGAAATTGCTTTTTGTATCCCTCCTCTCCCATACAATGATTCCCATTATGAAAGGAAAAAAATAAAAATCATTTGATGGGTCCTCACACAAATTTATCTATAGAAATTACAGATTTGCCAAAAAGGATTTTGGGCATATCTCAGAATCAACTTAGTATGCTTCCTGGTAGTGTATTTTGGCAATCAGTGACAGATCAATTAAATAAACTAAGCCCCTTACATTGGTGCAATTCAAACTCTGTACTTGCTAACTGCAGTGTGGTGATCATTGGTGCTCTGCTATTCTTAACTGTATTAGGAGGCATTCACAAAGCCCTGCAGTCCCACATTAATAGGGCTGAAAAAGCCAGCCATACCAATCACTTGATTCTCCTTAAAACACTTGAATCTCAAACCCCTGTTAATGGAGCTTGGCTGGTGGTCAGGGACAGGTAAAACATTCAGAGGAGGGCAACCTAAGACAGGCTCAGTCACCCTGAACAAGAAACGAAAAAGTGGAAATTGTTGGAAAAGTTGCTGAGAGCCAGAGGCTAGAGGGTTAAGCATTTAAAAACATGCTTGCTGGCAGAGGAACATTAGTAAATATCTCCAAGGACAGTGCATACTTCAGACATCAGTAGAAGGAGGCAGAATGGAACGAACACACCACTAAGATGTTATGGTCTGAATTCACATGAAAGATTGTCTGGGAACACAGAAACAGGCAGCCCTCTCATGTACCAAGCTGAGAAACTAATGAAGGATGCCCTAATTTTGTTATCACCTTTGAAGTATAAAAAGCAATATATGTATAATTACATAATTTTTATATATGTATATTATTTATACATATATAAAATAATAAGTGCATAAGATGGGTAAATGTATATGTAGCAGTTT
The DNA here is from genome assembly GCA_026826555.1 of Tolypeutes matacus. Classification (NCBI taxonomy): domain Eukaryota; kingdom Metazoa; phylum Chordata; class Mammalia; order Cingulata; family Chlamyphoridae; genus Tolypeutes; species Tolypeutes matacus. The sequence goes on along the minus strand of JAKSZT010054234.1, from coordinate 1,604,271 downwards.
GATATTGTTAAGAATTCCAAACATAGATATAGGATTACACTTGTAAACTGGTGTGTTAATCTGGGCATGATAAAGTTATGACAATGGCGTTGACTGTGCCAGAGTTGGTAGGGCATTTTGTCCCACCATTTGGTGGGTGGGGTCTAAAACATAAAATGACATGGCAAAGGAAAGGACTGGAATAGTTTTGTTGATGGAGTTCTGATGAACAAGGACAGAAGGTCCCGGGGAAAAGAGCCATGAATGATAGAACAAATAAAAAGGTGATATTGTTGCGCTTCCCAAATTGGATGCTTAGATGACTGATATTGGATCTTTCCTCTTTTCTAATGAATGCATTTAATGCTATAAATTTCCTTCTAAGCACAGCTTTTTCTGCACCCCACAAACTATGAAGAAGCATAGGATATTAAAAAGCAGACAGAACCACATAACAAAAGGTTTGTGAGTAAATCCACTTCCACAACAGTGCAGTCTTAAGATGAAGGCAGAGAATGTGAGAATGTTGGGAAAACATTTTCACTGACCACAATCATTGTTTCCTCAAAATAACACTTCTTAGAATGTAACTTCACTTTGAAGGAATTTGCATCATGCTTACATAAGCATGAGGGAATCTGTGTAAGGAAAAGGGAATGAAGACAATGAGTTTTGCCAGGTTGCCCCACATGGAATTCCTCCCCTTGAAGTGTAATGTGTGTGAAGTTTTCTTGGAAATTTAACCTCATGAGATACCTGAGAATTAAACCTTCAGAGAAACAATTTGGGATTTCATGAATTTGGGAAAGCTAGAGTCCCATCAAAGAAACATGCAGGAGTAAAACCATGTGTATGTAAGGAATATTGGAAATCTTTCAACCAGGAATTAAATTTCATTGAGCATGAAATATTCATAAAAATTAGTATTGTAATGAACATGGGAATGCTTCCCTCTGAAAGAAAACCTCATGGAATATGAGAAAATTCACACTAGAGAGAAACCATGAGTGTCCTGAAGTAGTCTGCTCTTTACAGTCATATTTTAACTCCTCATTTTAAAAGCCATACAGGGGAACAATCATAGAAATATAATACATGTTGGAAAGATTTCAACCTGACAGAAACCAGAGGCCAGATGATAGAGTCATGGAGCAGCTTGAAGGCTGAAAATATCCAGGCTGGAGGATAAGGGAGAGGTGTGAGCAATTGTGTGTGATGCCTCACTGCTGAGTGCAGAGAGAAAGTGAGTTTGGAAGAGAAGGCAGAGGGAAACAGGCAGGCCCAACATTTTGCCTTGGCAGGAGCCCAGGAGCAGCTGACCCTGGTAAGACAGAATTTTTGATGATGCTTTGATTTGGACATTTTGACAGCCTCAGAAATATAAGCTTCAACCCTAAGAAATTCCAATAAAAGCCAATACACTTCTGGTATTTTGCATTGGCAGCACTTGGCAAACTCAAACAGTTAAGGACACAATGTTGGAGGGCTGACCTGTCCCAAATGGCAGTGTGATGCTTCTGCCCAGTGAATTCACCTGTAAACTGTGGGTGTCTACAGATAAGGCAGGAGTGAGTACTGTTAAGATGGAGGAGGAAGTGGTCTTGGCCAGCAAGGACTACAAGATAGGGAGTCAGTCGGGGGATTGACATGTTTTGTGGACTAGTCTAAAGTCCTAGGTGCCCCAGTATGATGTACCTGTTTCAAGAAATGGTTGGCCAGGTGGGCAGGGGCAGATAAAAGCATGGGACCTGGGATCTGGTGCAGCAGAGGAATCAGGACAAAGACAGAAAACATTCTGCTCCTGCTCCTTTTGCCCTACCCTCCTTCCCTTGGCCTCCAGCATTGACCCTCTGAGGAGGCTGCTCTTACTGTACCCCTCCAGGGTCTCAGTCACAGATTCAGGTCTCCTGCTTCCAGTTCTACATTCACCTTCTCCAATCATGGGGCAGCTAAAGGAAGAGAAATACCAAGATGAAAACTGTTGATGCCAGGAAGGAAATGTCAAAATTCACATTAGAGCACTGGCTACAGCAATAACATCCCCAGAATGAGCAACATTAGCCCAGTGATCCTAATAAATAGTAATGGAGTCTCATTAAGTCCCGGGACCTAGGATGGGCAAGAATAGAAGTGAGGTTGTGAGATAGTGTCATGTTTGCAGAAAACCTCAGAGGTTGTAGAAGCCAGATATTTCCCGGACTAATGAAATATAAACTTTTCAACACATTTTGAACAGAGTTGAAAATGATGCAGACCTCTTCAAACCCAGAAGAGAATGGAGGGTTTGGGTGTGAAGAGCTGAAGAAGAGCTGAAGAAACAGGAATATAGCAAGTGTTCACTGCAGATCCCCAAGCCAGAGAAGGACTGTTCTGTTTGGAATCCAAACACTTAGAGCTCCAATACAAACCATCATCATAGGTTGTGGATGTGCAAAGGAGGACCGGGAGAATGCCCTGCTCAGTACTTACAGCCACAGTAAGTGATGTGAGTCACTCTAGAAGGTATTCACTGTGGAGTAAGACACAGGAAGTCAATCTTCTCCTGTGGTGCTAATAGCCCTCTAAGCGGATATGTATAGAGAGCAGGGTAAACTTCACATGGCCATTACCATGCCTCTCGTGGTCCATACTCACTCTTGCTGAGGGAGGCCCCCCCCATCCAGGCAGCTGAGGAGGGGGCCAAGGTGAGTGAAAACTTTTCCTTTATGGATGACTGTATTTGGAAAGGGTGAGTGGAAGTGCCACCCCCAGGAATGTTGCAGATACAAATCAATATATTCAAATGAACCACTATGTATGATTTCATTGTGTACTATTTTCATAATTTCTTTAAATTATAACCAAATTGTCCATGCGAAGAGTATAAAAATAATATATGTCTGTTATGGCAAACAGCAAACTTCCTTCTCTAGCCTCAACACCTATTCCTCCTTCCTCAGATTTATCTGCATTGGCAGATTCTTTTGGGTACACATTTCTGTTTGTAAATACATTCATTCTCTAGTTTCATTTATCCCACACCCTATCACATATGAGAAAAATATTGGAATACAACTTAAAAAAAAAAGGAGGGGGAGTTAATATGGGGTGGGGAAGCGGGGGTGGTTTGGTATCTGGGAGTCTCCGGCACTCCGTGTGTGACTTTGCTGTGACCTAAAACTTCTTTGAAAATTAAATGAAAAATTGGGAGACAATGGGGATTGAGAGGAGGAAGGTGTCATGGCACACCAGACATCCGATAACACAGTGATAAAGGGAAGGAAAAAGGGGAAAAAAGAAGAGAGAAAGGAAATAAAAATGAATATATATATATATATATATTAAGGCATTTCCTTTGCTTTTTTGCCCATTTTTTGAATGTCCCAATCCACTAATTATATTTTATTTTGTTTTGTTCTTTGTTTGATTATTTGTTTTTTTTTTCCTTCTCTCTCCTTTTTTTTTTTTTTTCCCCCTGAGTTTCCTTATGTTTGTCTCTTGCATGTAAGCTTATCACACTTGTTTCTTTTTCCTAGTAAGTGTATTTGATTATTTTATGGACTAAATGTTCGTGGAGGATTTGGATCACAGAAGGGTTACAATGGGTACTGCGGGGGATTATTGGGGGGAGGGTGTCTGGGGGGGTTCGTGGGGATTGGTTCAACCGAATATGCATGAAAGATATACAAAATCATTCAAAGGATCAGGGGATGGGGGCATGGTCACGATGGGTGGATAATCACACAATAAATAAGGGAATCTGAATTCCTAGCCTGGAGAGCTCTGCCACAATCTCCAAGGGAGCAGCAATAGTCCTCTGAGTGTAGGGACAGTGCCTGTCAAAATAGGATGACCCACTGATGTTTTTTTTTTTTTATTGATTACTACCCTTGTGAGTTTTTGCTCTTGCAAATGAGACTTAGCCTGCAGTAGTGGGGTGCCTAAGGGTTGCCACCTGAGAGCCTCCTTGTTGCTCAAATGTGGCCTCTCTCTAAGCCAAACTCAGCATATGATTGCATTACCTTCCCCCCAACGTGGGACATGACTCCCGGGGATGAGCCTCCCTGGCAATGAGGGATTAATACCAAGTGCCAACTGGCAGCTTTGTGCAGTGGCAGTATCGTAGCCAAAGAGGTTTATCCAAGGCACGATTATTGCTAATTGAAAACTTTTCCCAAGTGCCAACTGGCAACACAACTGGAAAAAGACCTTGAATAAAAGGGGGAAACGGTAAAGACAAATGATTTCAAGTGGCTAAGAGACTTCAAAGAGAGTCGGGAGGTCATCCCAGAGGTAACTCTTACGCACACCTCAGTAGGAGCTCATAGAACATCTAAGTGCCTATCACCCCACTCAGTGGGGTTCCTGAGAGCTCCAGAGACACCCTGGTCTTATATAAGGGGGGATAGCCCCAGAGACTGATGCCTTATCAGTGGGTTCTATTTTGGAATCTGTGCTCCTGAGAGTGACAGAATTAGACTCAAATAAGTCCTCCCTGCACATGGTTCACCAGTCCCTTCTATTCAAACCTACATGTGATGCTGGAGTTTCTTAGGTATACTTCCAGAGACTGGAGCCTCCCGCCTACCTATGTGCCAGGTGTGCATGAAATCTAGGTGGAGCTGCAACTCCTACACTACAGCTCAATGGACTCATCCAAGTCACCTGGTGAGGAGACAACGATGGGAAATGGCCATCCCAGGGAATGGAGAGGGCCTGCATCTGCAGGCAGGATCATCCCACCCACCATATCCATGGGATATAAGCCCTCTCTCACTTGGAGTTGGAGTGGACATCACCATCCCAGTCGCCTCTGGATTGGGGGAAGAGCTATGGACTAGAGTGGACTTGATGGTATTTTCTTGCTCACATATGGTGATTCTTGCAATGCAAGAAATTATAACAATGAGGTGGAGCCAGTGGCCACTTGACAGTTTTTGGGTAGGGAGGGGATGAGCAGTTGAAATACAGGGGCTTCTTTGGGAGTTGGAGGTTGTCCTGAGTTCTGTTGTGGCAATGGATGTAGGCCATTTTAAATCAGCACACACCACTCAGAACTGAGTGGGAGTGAGTGTGGTCTACAGTGTGAACTGTGGTCTATGGTTGGTGGCAAGGCTCCAGGATGTGTAAGTTCATTGAGGTTGGTGGGCCACACTGTGGGAGATGTTTGTGTGGGATGTGGTGGGAGGTGTGGGAGGTGGGCAACATGGGAATCCCAGTGGGTTCCGTGTAATATTTTAGGTAATCTAAGCACCTCTTAAAATATATGTATATATATATATATAAATATATATAAATAATATTTTTTAAGCAAATACACATATATGCATATATATATATATATATCATTTTACAAATGTTTGTATGTATTGTGAGAATTTTGATTTTTACCCATAATAATAATAAAAAAAAGGGTATCGTGACCAGAACAGAACAGTTTACAAAAAAAAAAAAAAAAAAAGAATATAAATAAATTTCATAACTTCTTAAAATACTTGAGATTAGAAGTATATCATCCAATAATGAGAGGATCATTTCTGATTTAAAATAATAGGAAAATTAGAGTTAAATAGAAAGCAGGCAACAGTAGTTCTTTGGCTGTTAAAAATATAAATGGTTGGGGTTTCTTAGAAGAAAATGCTACAATAATGGGCAGCATTATATTTAAAACGATAATTTTTAAAATTCTTACCCAGAATGGAATGGACTGAAGAACCAGTGAAAACAACCAGGACAATTTGAAATAAGTGTTAAGCACATCTTTACATAAGCTAAAAGAAATCTTGAGTTCTGAAGCATAAATTAGTGGTAACAAATTGAACCCAAATGAGTGTGGAAGAAGATGTGGGAGGAGCAGATCTCAGAACAAACTGCAAGTGCACTTTTCCTGAGGAGAAAGACATCCTAAATTGCACAGTCTCAGCTCCTTCCTTAAAAGATTGGCAAAAGTTGCACAGACGGGAGATGGACATTCTTTGGAGATTCACATTCATTACATTCACAGCCTTTCTCTCCAGTATGAATTTTGTAATGTTTCATGACATACTGCCTCCGGCTGAAGACTATTCCACATTCCTTACATATATTGGGTTTCTCTCCACTATGAATTTTCTTATGGTCAGTGAGATTTGTTTTGCTACTGAAGGCTTTTCTACAGTCCTTAGAGATATAGGATTTCTCTCCAGTTTGTCTTCTCTAGTGTATTAGTCAGTCAAAGGGGTGCTAAGGAGAAATACAAAAAATGGGTTAGTCTTTATAAAGAGTATTTATTTGGATTAAAAGTCCACAGATGGGTCGGATGTGGCTCAACTGGTTGGGCTTCCGTCTCCCATATGGAGGGACCGGGGTTCGATCCCTGGGACCTCCCGGTAAAAAAAAAAAAAAATAAATAAATAAATAAATAAAAGTCCACAGATACCAGGCCATAAAGCATTAAGTTTCTTCTCACCAAAGTTCATTGTCATGTGTTGGAACAAGATACCTGCCAACGTTTGCCAAGGTTCAGGCTTCTTGTGTTCCTCTCTTCCCAGGGCTGCATTTCTCTCTGGGCTTAGCTCTTCTGGTTTCTCCACAAGGTCAGCTGTAGACTATCAGGCAAACGACTCACTTCTCTACTTCTGGGGCCTTTTCTCCAACATCAAAACTGCTTCTCAAAAAAAACTGCTTCAACTGTCTTTTGCCATGCCTTTTATATTCGATTCCCCCACCCACTAAGGGGTGGGGTGAATGCCCTACTGACGTGGCCCAGTCAATGCCATAATCATGTTCAGATTAACAGATCAGTTTACAAGCATGATCCAATTATATTTTTGGAATTCATAATTATATAAAATTCCCCAAAGATTATATCTTGTGTGTAATGAGGCTTGATTTCTGAAAGCTTTCCCAAATCCATCACATTCATAGGGTTTCTCTCCAGTATGTATTCTCACATGGTTAGTGAGGTTTTCCTAATGCTTGAAGGCTTTTCAAAATTCGTTGCATATAGAGGGTTTTCTCCAGAATGAATGCTCTGATGTTTCATGAAATATGGATTTAGGCTGAAGGCTTTTCTGGATTCTTTACATTCTTTTTTTTTTCTGTCCAGTATGAGTTTTTTCATGTTCTGTGAGATATGATTTATACCTATAGGCTTCTTCACATGCCTTATATGCATAGGGTTTTTTGCAGTAGGAAATCTCTTGTATCTGAGATTGGACATTTGAATTAAAGCTTTCCCACGTATATATGATTTCTCTTCAGTAAGAATTTTCTGATGAATAAAGAGGTTTTCTGTCATGTTTAAAACTTTCCCAAATGTATTACATTTCTATGCTTGTTTCCCTGTATAGCTTTAAAAATGAGGAGTAAAAAAATGACTGTGAAGAGCAGACTACATTCAGAACACTCATATTGTTTCTCTCTCATTTGAATTTTCTCATATTCCATGAGGTTTTGTTTCAGATGGAAGCATTCCCATGTTCATTACAATACTAACTAATGTATGAATATTTCATGCTCAATGAGATTTAATGCCTGGCTGAAGGATTTGCAATATTCCTTACATACACAGGGTTTTACTCCTGCATGTTTCTTTGATGGGACTCTAGCTTTCTCAAATTCATGAATTCCACAATGGTTACTCTGAAAGTTTAATTCTCAAGAGGTTGAATTTCCAACAGAACTTCACACTCATTACACTTAAAGGGACAACCATGTGGGGGCAAATTGGCAAAACTCATTGTCTTCATTCTTTTTTCCTTCATAGACTTCCTCAAGCTTAGGTAAGCATGATACAAATGCTTCAAAGTGAAGTTACATCCATAGAAGTGTTATTTTCAAGAAACAATGATTGTGGTCAGAGAGAATGTTTTCCCAACGTTTTTACATTCTCTGCCTTCCTCTTATGTCTGGACGTTTGTGGAAGTGGATATAGCTTCATTCACAAGCCTTTTGTTATGTAGTTCTTTCTGCTTTTTTTTTTTTTTTCCGGGAGGTACCAGGGATCGAACCCCGGTCTCTCCATATGGTAGACGGACACCGAACCTCTTGAGCCACATCCGTTTCCCGTTCTTTCTGCTTTTTAATGTCCTATGCTTCTTCATATTTTGTGGGGTGCAGAAAAAGCAATACTTAGAGGGAAATTTATAGCATGGAATGCATTCATTAGAAAAGAGGAAAGATTCAATATCAGTCAACTAAGCAACCAATTTTGGAAATGCAACAATATCTCCTTTTTATTTGCTCTATCATTCATGTCTCTTCTTGCTTCAAATAAGCATCACATCCAGTTTGGTCACTTCATAAGTAGGAAATGGGGAAGTGGTACAGTACTTGATTTATGATGGGGACAACACAACACTCCATAAATCAACCTTAAAACCTTCAGGCTTCTGAAGAATAAGAAAGGTTCAGCTTCCAAAGATGTACGAGTAAGGTGGCCCCAGAACAAATTCCTAATTGGCACCCAGGAAATCCTGAATACTTAGTTTTGGACTGACTATTTTTGTTCAATTTCTTTTTCTTCTATTTATTTGGATGAGATGCACTATTTAATATACTTTAAAGTTTACTGGGGAAATTCTAACACTTTTGCTTGCCTTTCCAAATCTGCACATATTATTTGCTATTGACTTGCCAAATAATGTGTTTCAAAACATTTTATATCCTGTATTAGTCACCAAAGGGGTACTGATGCAAAATGCCAGAAATCTGTAGGTCTTTATTAAGGGTATTTATTTGGGGTAGAAGGTTAAAGTTACCAGACCATAATGCATAAGTTTCTTCCTTCCTCAAAATCTGCTACCCCAACTTGGAGCATGACAGCTGCCGACATTTGCCAGAGTTCAGGCTTCTTGGGTTACTCTCTTCGCAGGGCAGCATTTCTCTCTGGGCTAAACTCTTTTGTTTCCACCACAAGGTCAGGTGTAGACTTTGAGATGCTCTAAGCTTTGCCTCTCCCCACAAGTCCAGCTGTGAACTGTCAAGTGAAAGGTTTGTCTGTTTTCTCCCTGGGCCTTCTGTCCTTGCTTATCAGAATTTCTACATGAAAAACTACTCTAGCTCTGTCCATGGTCATGTCTTTTTATGTTTGAGACCCCAGCCCCCAAGGGGTGGGACACAATGTGCTACCGACTCTGACCAAGTCAATGCCCTTATCATAACTTAGTCATGCACAGATTAACAGATAAGTTAACAAGAATAATCCAATATCTAGTTTTGGAATTCATAACGATATCCAACTGCTACATATCCATTTACACATATTATGCTATATATTATTTTATGGTGTATTTTAACACTTTATTGATGTCCTAGACCATGGATATCATTACTACTTTATCCATTCAATAGTCATTTAGAGTAATGAATTTAATTAACAGATATTGTTCTTCAATCCATCCTGAACCTTGAAGCTCCTGAGATTATTTTCTGTCTGCCTGAAGAATCTTCTTTTACATTTCTTTTAAAGTGAGTTGCTTCTAGCAAACTTTCTTAGTGTTTACTCAACTGTAAAAGAATTTATTTCACATCTTTCTGAAGGAGTGAGATGAATTAAATCTCAGGCCCTCTATGATTTCCACTGCTTTTTAGAGCAACCTTAGTGTTGAATTTCTCCATTCTGTTGTAAACATAATCAGTTCTTTGGAGAAAAAATTATGAACTTTCAATTTTACAGTCTGATTCCTGCCATCCCACCCTCCAGGCAAAATCTGTGCATTCTGGCTCTGGGGATGGGAATAATGGCACACCTCTCTTAGTTAAACACATGATTGTGGTACTAAGGTTTGCTGGAGAAAGCACAGTATATTGAATTCTTCTTGGGTCCATTCTAGGGGCCAGTAGAATGTTGGTCAGCACCCCATTTTGATCAATGATGGCCACAACCAAAATATAGGCACTGCTTCATCAGATACCATTTCTCCCAGACTTAGGTGACCCCTCCTGATCCCTGTGGCCTGGGATAATGCCCTCATTTGTGTCTTGTGTGGATCCTGGAATGTATATTCTTACTAACCTTTTGCTGTGTGTGTAAGCCTTTTGTATGTAGGACATTTTGTTTAGACTCAGATAAGGGAAATTTCAATTAATTCACTTATTGTTAGATTGCTTTAGTGTTGTTAAAGCCTCTAATTAGATTCCAGGCACCAGGTTGGACCAAAATCATTGTGCTGAAGTCCTACATACATGGAACACACAGAGAAAGAGTGCTGTCATATTTACCCTGCCATGTGGGAGAGGGTTCCAGGAGCTCCTAGAGCTGTGGAGAGACACAGAAACCCTGAGAGGCTGAGAGAGAGGCCAGAGGCTGGAGTCATGGAGTAGCTTGAAGTTGAAGACATCCAGGCCAGAGGAGAAGGGAGATGTGTCAGCAATTGTGTCTGATGGCCCAATGCTGAGCTCAAGGAGAAAGTGAGTTTGGAGGAGAAGGCAGAGAGAGACAGGCTGGACCAACATTTTGTCTTGGCTGGAGTCCAGTAGCAGCAGACCTATGCTAAGACAGCATTTTTGATGATGCCTTGATTTGGACATTTGCACAGCCTCAGAACTGTATGCTTTCACCCTAATAAATTCCAATAAGAGCTAACCAATTTCTGGTATTTTGCTATGGTAGTGCTTGGCAAACTCAAACAGCTGGGTACACAGGGTTGGAGCGGTGTCCTGTTCCCAAATGGCAGTGTGATCCTGCTGCCCAGTGAATTCACATGTAAACTGTGTGTATCTCCAGACTAGCCAGGAATGAGTATTGGAAAGATGGAAGGGGAAGTGCTCATGGCCAACAAGGCCTACAGGACAAAGGATAAGTCAGGGGAGTCACATATTTTGAGGACTAGTCTAAAGTCACGGATGCCCCAGTATGATGTACCTCGATCAGGCAAGGGTTGGCCATATGGGCAGGGGCAGATAAAATCATGAATCCTGGGGTCTGGGGCAGCAGGGGGGTAAGGGCACAGAGAGGAGACTTCCTGCTCCTGCTCCTTTTGACATTCCCTCCTTCCCTTGACTTCCAGCATTGACACTCTGAGGAGTCTGCTCTTAGTGTACTCCTCCTGGTTCTCAGGCACAGACTCAGTTCTCCTGCTTCCAGTTCTGCATTCATCTTCTCTAATCCTAGGGCATTTAAAGAAAGTGCAATGCTAAGATGAAACCTGTTGGTGTCAGGAAGGAAATGTCAAAATTCACATTACAGCATTGGCTACAGCAATAATATCACCAGAATCAGCAACATTAGGCCAATGACCCTAAGGAATAGTATGGGAATCCCAGAAAGTCCTGGGACATAGTGCTGAGAGGAATAGAAATGAGGATTTGAGATAGTGTCATGTTTGCAGAAAACCTCAGAGGGTGCAGATGCCAGATATTTCTAAGACTAATTAAATATAAAACTTTCAACACATTTTGAACAGATTTGAAATTGATGCAGACATCTTAAATCTCAGAAAAGAACTAGGGGTTGCTTGGGAAGAAGCTGATGAACACCTGAAGAAGCTGGAATGTAACACATGTTCACTGCAGTTCCCCCAAGCCAGAGAGGGAATGTCCTGTTTGGCAACCAAACTCTCAAAGCCCCAATGAAAACCATCATCATAGGTTCTTTTTTTTTTTAATGTGTAAAAATCAAAATTCTCACAATACATAGAAACATTTGCAAAATGATATATAAATATAAATGCATATATGTGTATTTGCTTACAAAAATGTTGTTTATATATATATATATATACATATATTTTAAGAGGTGCTTAGATTACCCAAAATATTACACGGAACCCACTTGGATTCCCATGTTGCCCACCTCCCACACCTCCCATCACATCCCACATTTTGATCTGCAAAGTAGAACAGGGAGAAAGCCCTGCTCAACACTCACAGTCTCAGTTAGTGATGTGAGTCACTCTAGCGTATCTTCACTGGGCAGTAAGCAGCAGAAAGTCTGTCTTCTACTTTGGTGCTAACAGCCCTCTAACTGGAAAATTTTAGAGAGCAGTGTGGCCTTCACATTGTTGGGTCCATGTTCCTCGTGAACCATGCTCACCCTTGCTGTGGGAGGCCTCCTCCCATCCAGGCAGCTGGGGGGGATGGCCAAGGGGAGTAAGCACTTTTCCTTTATAGGGGACTATAATAGCAAAGGGTGAGGGCAAGTTCCCCCCACCCCAGTAATGTTGCAGGTACAAATTGATATCTTCAAATGAACCACTATGTATTATTTCATAGTGTACTATTTTCATAAATTCTTTTAAGTTATAACCAAATTATCCATGCAAAGAGTATAAAAATAATTAATATCTGTTAGGGCAAAGAGCCCAATTCCTTCTCTATCCTCAACCCACATTCCTCCTTTCTCATAATTATCTGCATTGGCAGATTATTTTGGGTCCACATTTCTTTTTCAAAATACATGCATTCTCTAGTTTCATCCATGCCACATCCTATCACATTTGAGTAAAATACTGGAGTACAAGTTAAGAATGTAAATAAATTTTCTAACTTCTTAAAATACTTGAGATTAGGAGTATATCATCTAATTATGAAAGGATCATTTCTGATTTAAAATAACAAAGAAAATTGGAGTTAAGTAAAAAGCAGGCCACTGTAGTTCAGTTGCTGTTAAACTTGAATCCTCATCAGAATGATGTGAAGGAACTGGAAAAATAACAGTTTTTCTTGCTTTGTTAGAAAATATTTTTGTTAGAAAAATAATGGGCAGCATTATTTTTAAAATGGTAATTTTTAAAATGGTAATTTTAAAAATGTTTACCCACAATATAAGGGATTGAAGAACCAGTGAAAACAACCTGGATAATTTGAAAAAGTGCAAAGCCCATCATTACATAAACTAAGAGAAATCTCAGGATTTGATTCATAAACTAGTGGTAACAAATTGAACACAGATGAGTGTGAAAGAAGATGTGGGAGTAGCGGATCTCAGAACAAACTGTAAGTGCACTTTTCCAAGAGGAGTAAGAAACCCTCAATTAAGTCACAGCCACTTCCTTAAAAGATTGGCAACAAGTAGCACAGACTGGAAGAGGAGATTCTTTGGAGATTCACATTCATTATATTCACAGGGTTTCTCTCCAATATCAATGTTTTAATGTTTAATGAGATACTGCCTCTGGCTGAAGGTTATTCCACATTCCATACATATACAGGTTTTCCATCCACTCTGAATTTTCTCATGGTCATTGAGATTTGATTTTCTACTGAAGGCTTTCCTACGTTCCTTTCATATATAATGTTTCTCTCCAGTTTCTCTTCTCTGGTGTGTAATGAGGCTTGATTTTTGAATGAAAGCTTTCCCACACCCATCACATTCATAGTATGAATTCTTGGATGGTTAATGAGGTTTTCCTTCTGGTTGAAGGCTTTTCCACATTCATTGCACATATAGGGTTTTTCTCCAGAATGAATGCTCTGATGTTTAATGAAATATTGCTTTTGCTTAAGGCTTTTCTGCATTCTTTACATTCATTTTCTTTCTTTCCACTATGAGTTTTTTTCATGTTCTGTGAAATACGATTTTGACCTAAAGCCTTTTCACATGCCTTACATGTATAGGGTTTCTTTGCTGTAGGAAACCTCTTGTATATGAGATTTGACATTTAAGTTAAAGCTTTCCCACATATATATGATTTCTCTTCAGTAAGAATTTTCTGATGAATAAAGAGGGTTTCTGTCAGGTTGAAAACTTTCCCACATGTATGACATTTCAGTAATTGTTCCTCTGTATGGCTTTTAAAATAAGGAGTAAATAAATGACTCTAAAGAGCAGACTACATCAGGAAACTCATACAGTTTATCTCTATTTTGAATTTTCTCATATTCCATGAGGTTTTGTTTCATATGGAAGCATTCCCATGTTCATTACAATACTAACTATTGTATGAATATTTTATGCTCAATGAGATTTAATGCCTGTATGTAGGATTTCCTTTATTCCTTACATAACCAGGGTTTTACTCCTGCATGTTTCTTTGATGTGGCTCTAGCTTTCCCAAATTCATGAAATTGCAAATGGTTTCTCTGAAGGATTAATTATTTGGTATCTCATGAGGTTGTATTTCCAAGAAAACTTCACACTCATTACACAAAAAGGGGAGGTCCACCATGTGGGTCAAACTGGCAAAACACATTGTCTTCATTCTTTTACCTTACATAGATTCACACATGCTTGTGTAAGCATGATGCAAACTCCTTCAAAGTGACGTTACATTCTTATAAGTTTTATTTTGAGGAAACAATTCTTGCAGTCAGAGAACATATTTTCCCAACTTCTTTCATTCTCTGCATTCATCTCAAGTCTGTACTGTTGTGGAAGTGGATATAGCTTAACCCACAAGTCTTTTGTTACAAACACATTTCTGTTTGTAAATATATGCATTCTCTAGTTTCATCCATCCCACACCCTCTCATATATGAGAAAAAAATTGGAGTTCAACTTCAGAACATGAATAAATTGTCTAACTTCTTAAAATACTTGAGATTAGAAGTATATCATCTAAATATGAAAGGATCATTTGTGATTTAAAATACTAAGGAAAATTGGAGTGAAGTAGAAAGAAGGCTGTTGTAATTCAATGTGGAGGTACACGGTGCAGGGAATGATCCAAAGAAAGTTAGGGACCAGGGTACCTCACTGCATGTGGAATGCAGGCAAGTACATTTAGGCGAAAGCTGCTTCTTTTACTAAAAAGCTGATAACAAAAGTAGGTCATCCTTCACTAGTGCTTCAGCTTGGTACTTGAGAACACTGCCTGTTTCTGTGTTCCCAGACAATCTTTTTTGGGAATTCAGACAATAACATCTTTGTGGTGTGTTCATTCCACTCTGCCTCCTCGTACTGATATTTGCAGTATGCAGTGTCCTTGGAGACATTTACTAATGTTTCTCTGCCAGCAAGCATGCTTTTTAAATGCTTAACCCCATATGCTCTGGCTCTCAGAATTTTTTCCAACAATTCCTCCAATTTGTTTTGATCCAGGGTGACTGTGCTTGTCTTAGGTTGCCCTCATCTGAAGGTCTTACCCATCACTGGCCACCAGCCAAGCTCCATGGGCAGGGGTTTGAGAGTTAAAGGTTTTAAGCAGAATCAAGTTATTGGCATGGCTGGCCTTTTCAGCCTTATTAATGAGAGACAGCAGGGTTTTGTGAATGCCTCCTAATGCAGTTAAGAGTAACAGAGCACCAATGATCACCACACTGAAGTTAGCAAGTACAGAGGTTGATTTCTACCAATGTAGGGGGTTTATTTTATTTAATTGATCTATCACTGATTACTAAAATTTGCTACCTGGAAGTGTAGTAAGTTGATTCTGAGAAATGTTCAAAATCTTCTTTTGCAAATCTCAAATTTCTATAGATAAATTTGTGTGATGACCTATTAAATGATTTTTAAATTTTTTCTCATTTATAATGGGAATCATTGTATGGGAGAGGAGTGATACACAATACACTTTCACTCCAATGACAATTCAAACCTTGTTTTAAATTTAGATTATATACCTGATCTCCCATTTGTGTAACAGCCATCTCTAAATCATTAAGCCTATTGTTAATCTGCTCTCAATATATGCCTGACTATGCCATAACTCACTAGCATTATTATGCCAATTTCTAACATATTGTCATGTTTGGATATTCTCATGTAGGGCTGTTCCTGCCATAGCAGCAGCTGTAATCATACCTATAAGCCCTAATACAGCAGCTATAGTTAATCCAATTAAATGTTTGGTTCTTTTCAAATAATGATTTAGAATGTCCCAAAGATTTGGTTCTCAGGGGAAGACTGCCAGCAGTGATTCCTGTGACTCAGAAGCCATATTTCACAACACCGTTGTCCTATTTGAACCACAGTAGAACTCTCCTGTAAAACACACTTTGATACACAAGTGTAAAGGGAGCAATTATGGCAGAAAAGACATGTTTGATGAATGCTCACTGTTCCTACTATAAAAACAATGGGATCCTGTACACATACTTTTAGATATTAAGTGGATTTTCTTTTTAAACTGGTAATATTAGTTTTACTGCTTTGCCATTCAAAAATTGGACTAGTTCCCAAAAATAATTTCAACAAATAATTTTTAGTTTTGTTAAGTTCATTGTCCCATAGATGTGGGATAAATCTTCCCTGATGAGTCCAATTTAGTGATATATTTATACTTATGACATCCCCAAAATTCTAAAAATAGTGATAGCTTTCATTAGTAGTTTTTGTTGAATTACTAATTTTTCAACTTATGGTTGTGTTTACATTAGGTTTCGGTATCCATATAAGGGCCCAATTCTTTACAATTCTATAGGAATTATTAAAGAGCACAACCTCAGATGAAACATGCTATGTATGCCATTTAATATTTTTCAGCATGATTTTGGAGCTGTATACATGGATCAATGGATCCTATGCAGTTAGGTCATTGAAGAAAGACAAGGTTAAATTTTCAATAAATTTCCCTTCCTCCTCAGGTTTTAGAGGAGGCAAGAATCAATGGGCCCAAGAAAATGAAAAGATTGCTTAATATAAACAGGGTAGGATTTGTCTCCCCAAGTAAAGAATTCTAAAAGAGGTGAACTAGTAATATAAGCCTAATATGTATAACTATGTGGAAGTGCACTACTTACTGCTGTGATTGTCAATGTAAGCATAGGAAGGAATAACTGTTTTAGAGTGACATTCTGTCTTTTAGAAGTTACCATCTTTTCTGCTTTTTGTGTCTGCTTCTCCAGCTTGTTTATGTCTAGGTTTCAGATGTCTTCACAGGACCCAAAGCTGGTCTCCTTTATCTGTAATGATAAGAGCAAAACCTCAACCCTAAAACCTAAGTTAACTTTGGCCTTATTCCATTGAATATTATTTTTATGCTTTCAGTAAACTAGCTGTGCAATATTTGTTTCTGTATTATTACCTGATTTTTGCCAGAAATGCTCTGCTGATGATGTATATGATTCTGACCTTTGGCTTAAAAAAATTATTGTAAATAATGCTTCATATAATTGTTCTCACACCTCACCATTTCCCCTTTTTTGTTTTTGTAGCATTTATAGTGGTTTAACTGTTAATTTTTTATGATAAGTATACATACATTCACAGGATTACTAAATCCGTGGATACACTGATATACCTGGTTTATTTCGGCTAGAGTCCTGGATAGATACAAGAAATATGTTAATATATATCTAGTTTGATAAGCTTATATTAACAATTAGGGTGAGAAACAAATAACATATCTAATTAAAAGATTAAGTCAATATTGAACAAAGTTACATAATGACAGATTAACAGAGCAGTTATATATATATACTTACCAATATTTAGCTTTTAGCTGGGAAGTGTTGAAGTAGCAACTGATACTAGAGTTTTGGTTGACTGTGTTAAGGATTAATGAATTTGATACTATAGATGCCCACTTGTGAGTATTTTGCTAATTCCCGAGTTGGGGGCCAGCCTCCTCAGGAAGGAACACAACACTCCCTGGGCAGTATATTTTATTTTAAGGTTTATGCATCAATCCCTGGTAGAGTGACCAGCTCCCCGATGGAGGAATAAAACACCTGTTGAAATGCACTTTATTTTTTTTAATTTGTTACAAAACATCCTTGATGTGCTAACTATTTTAATTTCCAATATTTTTCCTGAAATGTGAAAAGTGTTAACTAGCAAGGCATTGGTTTGTTGATTAAAAAATTT
This sequence comes from Tolypeutes matacus, assembly GCA_026826555.1. Classification (NCBI taxonomy): domain Eukaryota; kingdom Metazoa; phylum Chordata; class Mammalia; order Cingulata; family Chlamyphoridae; genus Tolypeutes; species Tolypeutes matacus. Next base: position 1,586,645 of record JAKSZT010054234.1, on the reverse strand, counting down.
TCTGCATGATGCTTTACTTTTAGGCTTGGACAATACTTGCCAAACCTTTTTGTTTTTTAAAGATATTTAGTTTCAGGACTGTTCAAATCTAAAACAAAAGATTTATATATATACTTAGTAAAATTCCTTTATGTGTAACATACAAGTTAGTAAATTACTTGAATATGCATTGTATTGTATTGAAGTTTTGATTAGTATTTAAGTATATTATAAATAATTCATTACTCCAGTAGATTATACAACAGACATCCAATGAATAAACTTTTATTTCTTAAGTGTTTAAGATTCTTAGTAGCATGATTTAAATGACCTCAATTTTTTCTTTTTGTTTAGTGAGGCATAGGTAAAAACAAAATAGTATTTCCTATTTGGGCTGTGGGGTAATACATTAACTTGCAATTTTAATACTTGCATTGGTTTTATTGTTACCATTATAATTAGAATTGGGGCTATTGCTTACAGTGTTGAATATAAACTTGATTTATTGTTGGCTATTTTATAGGAAGGGGAATGTGGGCTGGCTTTACTTGTTTAAGAAAATATTAAAGAAAGCTTAATCAAGTTTTAAAACAAAGTCATAGTGACATAACTGGATATTAATTTTTTGCAACAACCAGCAATATTTGGGACCACTGCATGCTGCAGTAGTGTTATTTTATTTTACTATAATTTACTGTTATGTATTACCCTAACAGGTTTTAATGGCTGCTTTCTTCTTGTAGTTATAACTGAAAATAATGATTAATAACATTATATTTTATTTACTATTATATTGAAACATTATTATATTTTCAGGAATTTTATACACTTTTAAAGTATTCATATGAACTTTTTATTCAAACAACTTTGTTATAAAATTAGAAAATTTCTTTTAATTATACAACAGTTTTAAATACTTCATTCAACTGATATCACATGGACTTAACTCTTTTTAGTATTTTTTTGTTTAGGTAAAAGACCAATTTATTTGTGACAGTTTGAAATTAAAGCTATCTTTCAGGATTTGACTTTGAGAAAGCAGGTTCAAACATTTTGTTCTTTTTAAAATGATAAGATCTGTTTCTTCATGGAAATGATAAGGTTAAAGTACAAGAAGCTATTTTGATAAAACAGACTTTCTTTTTTGCATACTGATTATTGAGGAGAAAAACTTTGTAAACATTTACTAAAACATTTACTGACTTGAGAAACTTTGAGAAAGTATAAAATGTTATATTATTACATTGTTTGACATTAAAGTTTTAAATTTTTATAGAGAGACTGCTTAAATTTTACTTAGATTTCACCACAAATTTCCTTTTACACAAGCCTTTTGCACTTTTATATTTATTCAGGATTTGTCCCACATTTTACTTTGTTTTAATAACTAGTTATTTTATCTTAGGATAAAATTACTTTCTTTTCTTTAATAATAAAAGCACATTCTATATACTTTCCATACTTAATTTACAACAATGATTTTGGAAACTTCTTCCAAGCAAACTTCTGACAACATATAATTACCATCAACATTAAACAAACTTGTTAGAATAATGATTTAATTTGAGTATAACTATTTGTATTATTGTAAATTAATATCCTTAGTTATTTATTAATATAAGTGCTCATTTAATTTTTGGTCATTTGAATAGAGCTCTTATAATAATCTTCATTTATCAATTTAATATTACCCTGCAGAGGTCTCAAAATATACACTGACATTGAACAAACAGACAAATACAAAAAGAATTATGACACACTAACAGAAACATAAAGCTTACTAATTTGACCCATAATTTTCACTCATTTGGTATGGCTGTCTTCAGGCCCTCCATCATTTCACATCTTTGATTTTACTGTTTTTAAGGTTTTTTCTGGAACCTGTTTTACCTGTAATATATAAGCTTCTTCTTTGAAACACTTTTGTTTGTAATCATTAACCAGCTAGGACTACTTAAACAACATAAATACAGTGAAGCTCTAATTTAGCAGTTTATACAGATATTTAACATGTATGTTTTGGATTACTACTCTTTAGGAGTATAATTAGGCTCAAAGTTCAGATTTCTGAGATAGGTCTTTTAATTCCTGTTCTTAATTTTGGGTAAACTCAGTGAATGAGTAATACCCTTAGTTTCAGCTGAGGAAGGATCGACAGCTGTACTGCTTTTGGTAACTGCCTTAAGTTCTATTACAGGCCGGAGTGAACTGCTCTGTTGCTGACTAGGTAAATTTGAGCAAGGCTGGCAAATGTGCTCATATTGTTTGTCTGAGGGCCTTGAGAAAGGCCCGCTTGGAAGTTTCCCGACTTATTAATGAGACTACCATTTTTATGATATTTAGAATGGCATTCCTTGGCCCACTGTAACACTTTTTGGCATTTCAGACACACACACATGACTTCATATTGATTTATTATTGCCCCTAAATGGAGTTCTTACATTAGTTTTGGCTTGGCAATCTTTTTTCATATCACCTGGTTACCCATATTTAAAGCAATTTAAATTATTAATCATAGGACTATGTCCCTTTAGAGCAGCTGCAAGAAGGTTCATGTTATAGGTATTAGGCCCAATTTTTTGGCATATTTTTATGAAATCCTTTAAAGTTCCTCCATTTGCCTTTATCAGATATAAAGACTTTTTACACTCACTGTTAGCATTATCAAAAGCCAACATTAGAATAAGCATTTCTTATAGATCAGATTGAGTTACTGTCTTGTTGACTACATCTGCCAGCCTTGCTACAAATTCAGCATAGGGTTCAGGATTTCCTTAAAATTTTTTTGAAAATGATTGTACAGCTTGTCCAGGGGTAGAGATTTGTCACCAAGCAGGTCAGCAGCACAGTCATACTGTACAATGGCAATATCATCATACTGAGCTTGGTGAGGAATCCCAGCCCATTGAACTGTTCCTAATATTTGTTCAGCAGTAATAGGCACTGGTGGATTTTGCTATTGATTTCATCGTGCTACAATATTAGATTCATCAGCCCACCAAGTATTAAATTGTAAAAATTCTGCTGAATTAAGAACAGCTTGAGGTAACACATCCCAGTCCCAGGGTATTAATCTGTTTGCTTGTGCCATTCCTTGCACCAATTCTTGAGTATAAGGAGAATTTACACCATATTGAGTGCATGCTTGTTTTGATTCTTTGATAGTTTTAAAAGGAATAGGAGCATGCTCATATTGTACACCCCTTTGGGGATTATTAGCATCTACGGGAATTTGAGTTCCTGTTTCTGGAAAAGTAAAAAAATTTGCATAGCCTCTGATTTCTTTCTCTACTTCCCTGTGCTATACTTTTCATAATTGAAGAGGATGGTGCTGGCACAAAAACAGAAACTGTTGGAAATTCATCAAATGTTGTAAAAAATGGATCAGTAGATACCTTAGGAAGTGCAGACGCTGGTTCAAAAGACAATAAATCATCTTTTGGAGCTGTCGGTTTAATGACAACAGAAAGATATTCAGAAACTCCTTTTCTTTTTTTTTCTTTTTATTAGACATGAGTTTATCTGTTTTTGCCTGTTCATTAATATTTCATACATATTTTCATTAATATCATCATTAGCTTGTTCTGCTACAGTGTTAGCAATAGCATGTATCCATTTTAATATCTTCATTTTCATCTGACTGTAATGGTTCAAGGGCAACAGAAATAAGACTATACAAAGACCATACATAACAATGTTTCTGTACAAGAGAAAAGAGTTTTAGTAACTCTAGGGTCATCACAGATACCCCTGTATTCTTTAACAGGGTATTCAAAACCTGGGGATATTTCTCTGAGTTGACTGATTACCCATTACCCTGATGATCAAAATTATTCGACTCACCAACAGAATGCAAGGACTGTCTGACCCATCAGCCCTTGTTTCCATGGCACTGATCCAGGGAAAAGACTAGTCATGCCCCATGTTGACCAGCATCTGAGGTAGATGGTGCTGAGAATGATCCAAAGAAATATTGGGATCAGTGGACCTTGATCCATGTGGAATGCTGACAAGGGCATTTAGGCTGAAGCTGCTTTTTATACTACAAAACTGATAACAAAAGTAGGGCGTCCTTCACTAGTTACTCAGCTTGGTACATGAGATGGCTGCCCGTTTCTGTGTTCCCAATCTTTCTTGAGAATTCAGACAATAACATCTTAGTGGTGTTTTCATTCTGTTCTGCCTCCTCCTACTGATGTCTTCAGTATGCAGTGTCCTTGCAGACATTTACTAATGTTTCTTTGCCAGCAAGCATGCTTTAAAATGCTTAACCCTTTATGCTCTGGCTCTCAGCATCTTTTCAAACATCCAAGGAAGAAATACAAAGGGCTAAAATGCATGTGAATAAATGCTTGACATCACTTGCTAGCAGGGAAATGCAAATCAAAACTACAATGAGATACAATATTACACCCATCAGAATGGCAGCTATTAAAAAATCAGCAGACTCAAATTGTTGGAGAGGATGTAAAGGAATAGGAACCTTCATCCACTGCTGGTGGGATTGTGGAATGGTCCAGCCAACATGGAGGACAGTTTGGCGGTTCCTCAGAAAACTAACAATAGATCTTCTGTATGATCTAGCAATTCCACCACTGGGCATATACCCAAAGAACTGAAAGCAAAGACACGAACAGATATATGCACATTAATATTCATAGCGGCATTGTTCACCATTGCCAAAAGTTGGAATCAGCCAAATGCCCATCAACAGTTGAATGGATAAGCAAAATGTTGTACATACATACAATGGAATGTTACTCAGCTGTAAGAAGGAATAAAGTGCTAACAGATGGAATAAAGTGGATGAATCTTGAAGACCTTATGTTGAGTGAAGCAAGCCAGGCATTGATGGGTGAACAGTGTATGACCTCTCTGATTTGAACTGAGGAAAGTGAGCAGTCTGAGAACCATTTTCTGAAAGATAGTTTACCAAGTGAGAGAAAGAGAAGAGTAGGCTGTGAGCCATCACCCATATGTACAAAATCTATGGTAAAAGGATAGAGTATAGTTGCATATTGAAGGATAGGACAGATGGCAAGTGACATTACTGGGTTTCGTGGGGCAGGGTACTTTGCGGGGTAGATAAGGAAGGGAAGGATGGAATACCCAGGGCATGTAAATATATGAATCTTGTCATCCCATCAGTCAAGACAGGGGAGTGTCATATGCTCCAGGGGGATGGGGAGGAAGGAACAGTTAAGATTAAATGGGGTATTTAGTGGTCATGGGAAGGTTTTTTATTTCCTTACACTAATGGACCCAGGACATGGTAAATACCATCAAAATTTATTAAACTGTAACTTCTAAATTGTAAACTATATTGTAAACCACTGACATTGTTTAGTTGGTATATTTTACTATCTGTTTAACAGTTATAACAATGCTAATATCCAATTAAAAAGTTTTAATATGGGGTGGGGAAGGGGGAGGGTGGTTGGGTATGTGGGGGTCTCTAGTATTTCGTGTGTGACTTTGCTGTGACCAAAAAAATTTTCTTTGAAAATTAAATGAAAATTTGGGAGACACTGGGGAATGAGAGCAGGAAGGTGTCACATTACACTAGACATTTGTTAAAACAGTGGTAAAAGGATAAAAGAATACTTTTTTAAAAAGGAATTTTTAAAATTATTTTCCCATTTTTTTGAATGGCCCAATCTGCTAATTCCATTTTATTTTTAGTTTAATTTTTTTTATTCTGAGTTTCCTTGTACTTTTCCCTTGCATTTAAGCTTATCATTATTATTACTTTTTCCTATTAATTGTATTTGGTTATTATATGGGCTTCATGTACAAGGAAGGTTTAGATCACAGAAGGGTTACAATGGAGGCTGTAGAGGATCATTGGTGGGTGGTGTCAGGGATGGGGGATTCATGGGAGTAAGTTCATCTGAATATACCTGAAAGATATATAAAATTGTTCAAATGATCAGGGGATGGTTCATGGTCACGGTGGGTAGACAATCACTCAATAAATGAGGGAATCTGAATTCCCAGCCTGGAGAGCTCTGCCACATTCTCCAAGGGAGCAGCAACAGTCCCCTGAGTGAAGGAGCAGTTTCCGGCAAAAGAGAATTGCCCACTGATGTGTTCTTGTTATTGATGACTAACCTCATGAGACTTTGCTCTTGTAATTGAAACTTAGCCTACTGTTAAGGAGTGCCTAAGGGTTGCAACCTGAGAGGCTCTTTGTTGCTCAAATGTGGCCTCTCTCTAAGCCAAACTCAGCCTATGAATGCATTACCTTCCCCCCAACATGGGGCATGAGTCCCAGTGATGAGCCTCCCTGGCAACAAGGGATTAATACCATGTGCCAATTGGCAACATGATTTAAAAAAGACCTTGAATAAAGGTGGAAAAGGTAAAGAGAAATGAGTTCATGTGGCTGAGACTTCCAAGAGAGTCAGGAAGTCATCCCAGAGATAACACTTATGCACACCTCAGTAGGATCTCATAGAACACCAAAGTTGATATCACCCCATACAGAGGGGCTCCTGAGGGCTCCGGAGACACCCAGGTCTTACCTAAGTGGGGATAGCCCCAGAGATTGATGCCTTATTAGTTGGCTCTACTTTGGAATCTGTGCTCTTGAGAGTGACAGAGTTGGATTCAAATAAGTCCTCCTTGCACATGGTCCATCAGTCCCTTCTGTTCAAACCTATATGTGATGCTGGGGTTTGTAGGTGTACTTCGAGATACTGGAGCCTCTGGCCTACCGATGTGCAAGATGTGCCTGGAATCTTGGTGGAGCTGCAACTCCTACCCTACAGCAAAATGAGCTCATCCAAGTCACCTGGCAAGGAGATGATGATGGGCTACGGCCATTCCAGGGACTGGAAAGGACCTGCAGCTGAAAGTAGGATAATCCCATCCACTCTATCAATGGGATATAAGCCCTCTCTCACTTGGAGGTGGAGTGGGCATCACCATCCCAGTCCCCTCAGGATTGGGGGAAGGGCTATGGACTAGTGTGGACTAATGGTGTCCTGTTGTAGACATATTGTGATTCAAGTAATGAAAGAAATTATAACAGTGAGGTGGAGCTGGCGGCCATTGGATGCTTTCTAGGAAAGGAGGGGAAGTGTAGTTGAAATACAGGGGTCTTTTGGGGACTTGGGGGTTGTCCTGAGTGGCATTGTGGCGATGGATGTAGACCACTTTACATCAGCATATACCATGCAGAACTGTGTGGGAGAGAGTGATCTACCATGTGAACTGTGGTGTATGCTTGGTGGCAAGGCCCCAGGTTGTATATATCCATTGTGGGTGATATGCCACACTGATGAAGGATGTTTGTATGGGATGTAGAGGGAGGTGTGGTATGTGGGGAACATGGGAATCCCTGTGATTTCTGTGTAATATTTAGGCAATCTAAGCACATTTAAAAAATATATATGTAAAGAAATAACATTTATGTAAGCAAATGCACATATATGCATATATATTTATATATCATTTTAAAATATTAGTATGTATTGTAAAAATTTTGATTTATACCACAATTTAAAAAAAGAAAAAAATGCTGTAATAATGGGCAGCATTATTTTTAAAATGGTAATTTTTTAAATGCTTACCCGGAATGTAATGGATTGAAGAACCAGTGAAAACAACCAGGATAACTTGAAATCAGTGAAAATCCCATCTTTACATAAACTAAGAGAAATCTCGAGTTCTGATGCATAAATTAGTGGTAATAAATTCAACACAGATGAGTGTGGAAGAAGATGTGGGAGGAGCGGATCTCAGAACAAACTGCAAGTGCCCTTTGCCCATGGAGAAAGACATCCTGAATTGCACAGTCACAGCCGCTTCCTTAAAAGATTGGCAACAAGTTGGACAGACTGGAGGTGGAGATTCTTTGGAGGTTCACATTCATTACATTCACAGTGTTACTCTCCAGTATGAATGTTGTAATGTTTAATGAGATTCTGCCTCTGGCTGAAGGCTATTCCACATTCCTTACATATATAGGTTTTCCCTCCACTATGAATTTTCTCATGACCAGTGACATTTGATTTGCTACTGAAGGCTTTCCTACATTCCTTACAGATATATATGGTTTCCCTCCATTTTTTTTCCTCTGGTGTGTAATGAGGCTTGATTTCTTAATGAAAGCATTCCCACATCCATCACATTCATAGGGTTTCTCCCCAGTATGTATTCTCAGATGATTAATGAGTTTTTCCTACTGGTTGAAGGCTTTTCCACATTCATTGCATATTTAGGGTTTTTCTCCAGAATGTATGCTCTGATGTTTAATGAACGATTGCTTTTGCCTGAAGGCTTTTTGCATTCTTTACATTCATTTTGTTTCTGTCCAATATGAGATTTATCATGTTCTGGTGATATGATTTGTACATAAAGGCTTTTTCACATGCCTGACATTCATACAGTTTCTTTGCATTTGGAAAGCTCAGGTACCTGACTTTTGACAATTGAATTAAAGCTTTCCCACATATAAATGATTTCTCTTCAGTAAGAATTTTCTGATGAATAAAGAGCTTTCTGTCAGGTTGAATATATTCCCACATGTATTACATTTCTATGATTGTTCCCCTGTATGGCTTTTAAAATGAGGAGTAAAAAATGACTGTAAAGTGCTGACTACATTCAGTACACTCATATGCTTTCTCTCTAGTTTCAATTTTCTAATATTCCATGAGGTTTTCTTTCAGATGGAGGCCTGCCTATGTTCATTACAATATTAACTAATGTATGAATATTTCATGCTCAATGAGATTTAATGCCTGGCTGAAGAATTTCCAATATTCATTACATACACAGGGTTTTACTCCTGCATGTTTCTTTGATGTGACTCTAGCTTTCACAAAATCATGAAATCCCAAATGGTTGCTCTGAAGGATTAATTCCCAGGTATCTCATGAGGTTGAATTTTGAAGAAAATTTTACACTCATTAGACTTAAAGGGGAATATTACCATGTGGGGCAAATTGGCAAACCTCATTGTCTTCATTCCTTTTTCCTTACATTGATTCCATCAAGCTTAGGTAAGCATGATGCAAGTTCCTTCAAAGTGAAGTTATATTCATACAAGAGTTACTTTGAGGAAACCAGGCTTTTGGTCAGCAAAAATATTTTCCCAACTTTCTTACTTTCTCTGCCTTCATCTTACGTCTGTACTGTCTTGGAAGTGAATATAGCTTCACTCACAGGCATTTCATTACGTGGTTCTTTCTGCTTTTTAAAGTCCTATGCTTCTTCATAGATTGTGGGTGCAGCAAAAGCAGTGCTTAGAAGCACATTTATATCATTGAATGGATTCATTAGAAATGAGGAAAGATACAATATCAGTCATCAAAGCATCCAATTTGGGAAGCGTAACAATATCTCCTTTTAATTTGTTCTATCATTCGTGGCTCTTCTTGCTTCAAATGAGCATCACATCCACTTTGGTGACTTCATAACTAGGAAATTGGGAAGTTATACAACACTTTATTTATTTTGGGAACAAAACAACACCCCATAAATCAATCCTCAAACCTTCTGGCTTCTGAAGGATAAGAAAGGTGCAGCTTCCAAAGATGCATGAGTAAGTTGGCCCTAGAAAAAAGGCCAAAATGGTAACCCAGGAAAACCTGAATACTTTCTTTTGGACTGACTATTTTTGTCCAATTATTTTTCCATCTATATATTTGGATGAAATGCACTATTTAGTATTCTTTAAAGTTAAACTGGGGAAATTATAACACTTTTCCTTGCCTTTCCAAATCTGCACCTATTATTTTTTTATTGTCTTGCCAAATAATGTATTTTAAAATATTTTATATCCTGTATTAGTCAGCCAACTGGGTGCTGATGCAAAATACCAGAAATCTTTTGGTCTTTATAAAGGGTATTTATATGGGGTGGAAGCTTACAGTGACCAGGCCATAAAGCATAAGTTTCTTCCTTCACCAAAGTCTGTTACCCTTTCTTGGAACCAGACAGCTTCTGACATTTGCCAGGGTTCAGGCTTCTTGGGTTCCTCTTTACCCAGGGCTCCATTTCTCTCTGGGCTCAGAATCTCTGGATCCTGCACGAGGTCAGCAGTAGACTATGAGGCTCTATAAGCCTTGCCTCTCTCCAAAATGCCAGCTGTGAATTCTCAGCTGAATGGCTTGTCTCTTTTCCCCGTGGCCTTCTGTCCATGCTCATCAGAATTCCAACATCAAAAACTAGTCCAACGCCCTCCTTTGCCATGTTGTTTTATATTTGAGACACCACCCACTAAGGGGCGGGGCTCAACACCCTACCAACGGTGCCCCAGTCAATGCCCTTATCATAACTTAATCATGCCCAGATCAATAGACCAGGTTACAAACATAATCAAATATCTAATTTGAATTCATAACAATATCAAACTGCTATGTATCCATTTACCCATCTTATGCTATATATTATTTTATGGTGTATTTTAACATTTTATTGCTGTCATAGGCCACAGATATCATTACTACTTTATCCATTCAATAGACATTTAGATACAGGAATTTAATTAACAAATAAATTCTTCAATCCATCCTGAATATTGAAACTTCTGAGATTATTTTCTTTTTGCCTGAAGAATATTTTTAACATTTCTTTAATGTGAGTTGCTTCTAGCAAACTTTATTAGTGTTTACTCACCTGTAAAAGTATTTATTTCACATCTTTCTGAAAGATTGAGATGAATTAAACCTCAGGCCCTCTATGATTTCCACTCCTTTTGAGAGCACCCTTTGTGTTGAATTTCTCCATTCTGTTGCAAATGTAATCAGTTCTTTGGAGAAGAAATTAGGGACTTTCAATTTTACAGCCTGCTTCTTGCCACCCCCCAGGCAAAATCTGTGTGCTCTGGATCTGGGCATGGGAATAATGGCACCCCTCTCTGAGTTACACAACTGATTTTGGAGTTAAGATTTAGTGGAGAAAGCAGAGTATATTGAGTTCTTCTTGGGACCATTCTAGGGACCAGTACAATGGTGGTCAGCACCCCATTTTACTCAATGCTGACCACACCCAAAGAACAGCCACTGCTTCATGAGTTCCCATTTCTCCCAGACTTAGGAGATCCCTCCTGATCCCTGTGCCCTGGGTTAATGCCCTCATTTGAGTCTTGTGTGGATCCCTGAAAATTATGTTTTTACTAACCCATTGCTGTGTTTGTAAGCCTTTCGTATGGAGGACATTTTGGTTAGAATCAGATAAGGGACCTTTCAATTAGGTCACTTTTTGTTAGATTGCTTTAGTTTAGCTTAGAGCCTCTGACTAGATTTCAGGCTCCAGGATAGATACCAATCATTGTGCTGAAGTCCTACATTCATTGAACACAGGGAGATAGAGTGCTGCCATGTTTACTATGCCATGTGGGAGAGGGCTCCAGGATCTCCTACAGTGGTGGAGAGACACAGAAAATCTGAGAGGCTGAAGGAGAAACCAGAGCCTGGCATCATGGAGCAGCTTGAAGCAGAAGACATCCAGGCCAGAGGAGAAGGGAGATGTGTGAGAATTGTGTCTGATGGCCCACTGCTGATCTCAGGGAGAAAGTGTATTTGGAGGAGAAGGCAGAGAGAGTCATGCAGGCCCAACATTTTGCCTTGGCAGGAGAAGCTGACCCTTATTAAGACAGCATTTTTTTTTATTGTGGGTAAAAATCAAATTTTTCACAATATAAACCCATATTTTTAAAATGTTATATATATATATATATGCATATATGTGCATTTGCTTACATAAATGTTATTTTTTTTCACATATATTTTAAAAGATGCTTAGATTACATAAATGTTACACAATAATTACAGGGTTTCCAATGATCTCCATCACCCATACCTCCCATAACATCTCATATAAAATCTTTAATTAGTGTGGCACATCACCTGCAATGGATATACACACCCTGGGGCTTTGCCACTAAGCATAGATCACAGTTCACATCATAGACCACACTCTCTCCCACACAGTTCTGTGTGGTATACACTGATGTAAAATGGTCTATATCCATCATCACAACGTCACTCAGGACAATCCCCAAGTCCTGTAAAATTCCCTGTATTAGAACTGCCCTTCCCCTCCCTGCCCCAAAAGCATCTAGTGGCCACTGGATTAACCTCACTGTTATAATTTCTTCCATTGCTTGAATCCCAATATGTCTACAACAGAATACCATTAAATCCACTCTAGTCCACAGCTCATCCCCCAATCCTGAGGGAACTGGAATGGTGATGTCCACTGCATCTCCAAGTGAGAGTGGGCTTATATCCCATGGATACAGTGGACATCAGTGGATTATCCTGCCTTCAGCTGCAGGCTCTCTCCATTCCTTGGGATGGCCACTGTCCATCATTGTCATCTCACCAGGTGATTTGGGTGAGTTTTTGAGCTTAGAGTAGGAGTTGCAGCTCCACTGAGCTTCCAGGCATGGCTGGCACATAGGCAGGCCAGAGGCTCCTGTATTTGGAAGTACACCTACAAACCCCTGACTCACATCTAGGTCTGAGTAGAAGGGACTGATGGACCATGTGCAGGTAGGACTTATTTGAGTCCAACTCTGTCACTCTCAGGAGGACAGATTCCAAAGTAGAGCCCACAGATAAGGCATCAATCTCTGGGGCTATCCCCCATTATATAGGACCTGGGTGTCTCCACAGCACTCAGGAGTTCCTCTGTGTGGGGTGATATCCACTTTTATGTTCTAAGAGATCCTACTGAGGTGTGCATAAGAGTTACCTCTGGGATGACCTCCCCACTCTCTTTGACATCTCTTAGCCACATGAACTCATTTGTCTTTACTTTTTTCCCCTTTTATTCAAGGTTTGTTACCAGTCATGTTTCCAGTTCTCACTTGGTAGTAATCCCTCATTGCCAGGGAGTATCATCCCCAGGAGTCATGTCACACGTTGTGGGGAAGGTAATGCATTCATATGCTGAGTTTGGCTTAGAGAGAGGCCACATTTGAGCAACAAGTAGGCTCTCAGGGGGCAACTCTTAGGCACCCCATAACAGTAGGCCAAGTTTCAATTATAAGAGCATATACTCATAAGGCTAGTCATCAATAACAGGAACCCAACAGTGGGCCATCCCATTTTTTTCAGGAAGGGGTTGGCCAGGTGGGCAGAGGCACATAAATGCATGGGACCTGGTGTCTGGTGCAGCAGAGAAGTCAGGGCACAGAGAGGAGTCTCCATGATCCTGTGCATTTTGTCCTTCCCTTATACCCTTGGCCTCCAACATTGATTCTCTGAGGAGGCTGCTCTTACGGTACCCCTCCTGGGTCTCAGGCAAAGACTCAGGTCTCCTGCTTCCAGTTCTACATTCACCTTCTCCAATCTTGGGACAGCTAAAGAAAGAGCAATGCCAAGATGAAACTTGTTGCTGTCAGGAAGGAAATGTCAAATTTCACATTGCAGCATTGGTCACAGAAATAACATCACCAGAATGAGCAACATTAGTCCAGGGAACCTAATAAATAATACAGGAATCCCAGAAAGTCCTGGAAACTAGGGCTGAGAACAATACAAGTGAGCCTGTGAGATAGTGCAATGTTTGCAGAAAACCTCAGAGGGTGCAGATGCCAGATATTTCTCAAGCTAATTAAATATTAAAATTTCAAGACATTTTTAACAGTGTTGAAAATCATGCAGACCTCTTCAATCTGAAAGAGAACGGAGTTGTTGGATGGGAAGAAGCTGGTGAACAACTGAAGAAGCTGGAATGTAACATGTGTTCACTGAAGTTCCCCCAAACCAGAGAGGGAATGTCCTGTTTGGGAACCAAACATTCAGAACCCCAGTGAAAACCGTCATCATAGATTTTGGATCCACAAAGGATGACAGGCAGATAATGCTGCTCAGCACTGACAGCCTCAGTTAGTGATGTGAATCACTCTAGTGGGTATTCACTGGGGAATAAGCAGCAGGAAATCCATCCTCTCCTTTGGTGCTAACAGCCCTTTAAACTGACATGTGTAGAGAGCAGTGTGGACTTCACACAGTCGAGTCCATTCTCCACTTGCTCCGTGCTCAATCTTGCTGTGGGAGGCCTCCACACCACCAGTCCAGGCAGCTGGGAAAGGGCCGAGTGGAGTGAGCACTTTGCTTTTATGGGGCACTGTATTTGCATAGGTGAGAGGAAGTGGGCCCCACCCCAGTAATGTTGCAGATACAAATCGATATATTCAAACCAACCACGTTGTATGATTTCATTGTGTACTATTTTCATAATTCCTTTTAAATTATAACCAAATTATACGTGTAAAGATTGTAAAAATAATTTAGGTCTGTTATGGCGAACAGCCAAATTCCTTCTCTAGCTGAAACCCTCATTCCACCTTCCTCAGCATTATCAGCATTGGCAGATTTTTTTGGGGTACACATTTCTGATTGTAAATACATGCATTCTCTAGTTTCATCCATCCCACACCCTATCACATATGAGAAAAATATTGGAGTACAACTTAAGAATATAAATAAATTTTCTAACTTCTTAAAATACTTGAGATTAGAAGTATATCTTCTAATTATGAAAGGATCTTTTCTGATTGAAAATAATAAGGAAATTTGGAGTTAAGTAGAAAGCAGGCCACTGTAGTTCAGTGGCTGTTAAACTTGAATCCACATCAGAATCATGTGAAGAAATTTAAAAAAATATAAATGGTTCATGTGCCTTATAAGAAAATGCTACAATAATGGGCAGCATTATTTTTACAATGGTAATTTTTCAAACGCTTACCCAGAATGTAATGGATTGAAGAAGCAGTGTAAACAACTAGGATAATATGAAATATGTGGAAAGCCCATGTTTACACAAACTAAGAGAAATCTCGTGTACTGATGCATAAATTAGTGGGAACAAATTAAACACAGATAATTGTGGAAGAAGATGTGGGAGGGGCAGATCTCAGATCAAACTGCAAGTGCACTTTTCCAAGAGGACAAAGACATCCTGAATTGCACAGTCACAGATGATTCCTTAAAAGATTGGCAACAATTGCACAGACTGGAGGTGCAGACTCTTTGGAGATTCACATTCATTACATTCACAGCATTTCTCTCCAGTATGAATGTTGTAATTTTTAATGAGATACTGCCTCTGGCTGAAGGCTATTCCACATTCCTTATATATACAGTGTTTCCCTCCACTATGAATTTTCTCATGGTCAGTGAGATTTGATTTGCTACTGAAGGTTTTCCTACATTCCTTACATATATAGGATTTCTCTCCAGTTTGTCTTGTCTGGTGTGTAATGAGACTTGATTTCTGAATGAAATTTTCCCACATCCATCACATTCATAGGGATTTTCTCCAGTATGTGTTCTCAGATGATGAATGAGGTTTTCCTTCTGGTTGAAGTCTTTTCCACATTCATTGCATACATAGGGTTTTTATCCAGAATGAATGCTCTGATGAGTAATGAACTATTGCTTTTGCCTGAAGGCTTTTTTGCATTCTTTACATTCATCTTGTTTCTCTCCAATATGAGTTTTTTATGTTCTGTGAGATATGGTTTTTACCTAAAGACTTTTCACATGCTTTACATGCATATGTTTTCTTTGCAGTAGGAAATGTCTTGTATCTGAGATTTGATATTTGAATTAAAGCTTTCCCAAATATATATGATTTCTCTTCAGTAAGAATGTTCTGGTGAATAAAGAGGTTTTCTGTCAGGTTGAAAACTTTTCCACATGTATGACATTTCTATCTTTGTTCTCCTGTATGGCTTTTAAAATGAGGAGTCAAAAATGACCATAAAGTGCAGCCTACATTCAGCACACTCATATGGTTTCTCTCTAGTTTGAATTTTATCATATCCCATGAGGTTTTCTTTCAGATGGAAGCATTTCCATGTTCATTACAATACTAACTAATGTATGAATACTTCATGCTCAATTAGATTTAATGCCTGGCTGAAGGATTTCCAATATTTCTTACATACACAGGTTTTTACTCCTGCATGCTTCTTTGATGTGACTCTTGCTTTCACAAATTCATGGAATTTCAAATGTTTTCTCTGAAGGAGTAATTCTCAGGTATCTCAGGAGGTTGAATTTCCAAGAAATCTTCACACTCATTACCCTTAAAGGGGAGGACTACCATGTGGTGCAAACTGGCAAAACTCATTGTCTTCATTCTTTTTCCTTACATAGATTCCCTCATGCTTAGGTAAGCATGATGCAAATTCCTTCAAAGTGAAGTTACATTCATAGAAGTGTTATTTTGTGGAAACAATGCTTGTGGTCACAGAAAATATTTTCCCAACTTTCTTACATTCTCTGCCTTCATATTAAGTCTGTCCTGTTGTGGAAGTGGATATTGCTTCACTCACAAGCTTTTTGTTATGTGGTTCTTTCTGCTTCTTAATATCCTATGTTGCTTCATAGTTTGTGGGGTATGGCAAAAGCAGTGCTTAGAGGGAAATTTATAACATTGAATGGATTCATTAGAAAAGAGGAAAGATGCAATATCAATCCTCTAAATGCCCAATTTGGGAAGTGCAACAATATACCATTTTTATTTGTTCTATCATTCATGGTTCTTCTTGCTTCAAATGAGCACCACATCCAGTTTTGTGACTTCATATCTAAGAAATGGAGAAGTGATACAACACTTGATTAATGATTGGGAAAAAACAACACCCCATAAATCAACCCTGAAACATTCAGGCTTCATAAGGATAAGAAAGGTGCAGCTTCCAAAGATGCATGAGTAAGGTGGCCTCAGAAAACTTACCAAAATGGCAACCCAGGAAATCCAGAACACTTTGTTTTGGATTATTTTTATTCAATTCTTTTCTTCTATTTATTTGGATAAGATGCACTATTTAATAATATTTAAAGTTTACTGGAGAAATTAAAACAATTTTGCTTGCCTTCCCAAATCTGCACTTATTATTTGTTATTGACTTGCCAAATAATGTATTTTAAAAAATTTATATCCTGTGTTAGTCAGCCAAAGGGGTGCTGATGCAAAATACCAGAAATATCTTGGTCTTTGTAAAGGGTATTTATTTGGGGTAGAAGCTTCCAGTTACCAGGCCATAAAGCATAAGTTTCTTCCTTAACCAAAGTCTGTTTCACTGTCTTGGAGCAAGACAGTTGCCGACATTTGCCAGGATTCAGGTTTATTGTGTTCCTCTCTGCCCAGGGCTGCGTTTCTCCCTGGGCTCAGCCCCTCTGTTTCCTCCTCAAGGTCAGCTGTAGACTATGAGTCTCTAAGCTTGCCTCTCTCCACAAGGCCAGCTGTGAACTGTCAGGTGAATGGCTTGTCTCTTTACCCCAGGGCCTCCTGTCCTTTCTCATTACAACTCAAATATCAAAAACTACTCCAATCCTGTCCACTATCACTTCTTTTTATGTTTGAAACCCCACCCACCAATGGGCGGGGCTCAAATGCCCTACCATATGTGGCCCACTCAACGTCCTTATCATAACTTAATCATGCCCAAATTAACAGACCAGTTTACAAGCATCATCCCATAAACGCTTTTGGAATACATAATGATATCGAACTGCTACATATCCAGTTACCCATCTTATGCTATATATTATTTTATGGTGCATTTGAACACTTTATTGAAATCCTAGGCCACAGGTATCATTATTACTTTATCCATTCAATAGTCATTTAGGTATATGAATTTAATTAACAGATATTGTTCTTCATTCCATCCTGAATCTTGAACCTTGTGAGAATATTTTTTTCTGCCTGAAGAATATTCTTTTACATTTCTTTTAAAGTGAGTTGCTGCTAGGAAACATTATTAGTTTTTACTCATCTGTAAAAGTATTTATTTCACTTCTTCCTGAAGCACTGAGATTAATTAAATCTCAGGCCCTCTATGATCTCCACTGCTTTTGAGAGCACACTTAAGGTTGAATTTCTCCATTCAGTTGTAAATGTAGTCAGATCTTTAGAGAAGAAATTAGGGGCTTTCAGTTTTACAACCTGCTTCCTGTCCCCTCCACTAGGGAAAATCTGTGTGCTGTGGCTCTGGGGTCAGGAATGATGGCACACCTCTCTGAGTTACACACATGATTTTGGAGCTAAGATTTGGTGGAGTAAGCACAGTATATTGAGTTCTTCTTTGGAACTTTCTAGGAACCAGTGCAATGGTGGTCAGCACCCCATTTTGCTCAATGTTTGCCACACCCAAAGTACAGCCACTGCTTCCTGAGTTCCCATTACTCCTGGACTTAGGAGACCCGTCCTGATCCCTGTGCCCTGGGTTAATGTCATCGTTTGAGTCTTGCATATTCTCCAGAGAAGTATGTTCTTACTAACCTATTGCTGTGTGTGTAAGCCTTTTGTATGTAGGTCATTTTGGTTAGATCCAGTAAGGGAACTTTTGATTAAGGCACATATTGTTAGAATGCTTTAGTTTAGTTAAGGGCCTCTGATTAGTTTTCAGGCACCAGGTTGGACTCCAATCATTATGTTGAAGTCCTACATACATGGAAAACACAGAGAAAGAGTGCTGTGATTGTTTACCCTGCCATGTGGGATAGGGCTCCAGGATCTCCTACAGCTCTGGAGAGACAAGGAACCTCTGAGAGTCTGAGGGAGAATTCAGAGGCTGGTGTCATGGAGCAGCTTGAAACTGAAGACAACCAACCCAGAGGAGAAGGGAGAGGTGTGAGCAATTGTGTCTGATGGCCCCCTGCTGAGCTCTGTGAGAAAGTGAGATTGGAGGAGAAGGAAGAGAGAGCAGGCAGGCCCAAACTTTTCCTTGGCAGGATTCCTGCAGCAGCTGACCCTTGCTAAGATAGCAATTTAGATTATGACTTGATTTGGACATTTTCACAGGCTCAAAACTGTAAGCTTTAACCCTAATAAATTCCAATAACACCCAACCTATTTCTGGCATTTTGCATTGGCAGTGCTTGAAAAACTCAAATAGCTAGGTACACGGTTGGAGAGCTTCCCTGTCCTAAACAGCAGTGTGATGCTGCTGCTCAGTGAATTCACCTGCAAACTGTGGATGTCTCCAGACTGGGTAGGAATGAGTACTGGTAAGATGGAAGGGGAAGTGCTCTTGGCCAGCAAACACTGCAAGACAGGGAGTCAGGTAGGGGAGTCACATGGTTTGGGGACTAATATAACATCACAGATGCCACATTATGATGTACCTGCCTCAGGTAATGGTTGGCCAGGTGGGCAGGGGTAGATAAATGCATGGGAGCAGTGGACTGGTGCAGCAGAGGAGTCAGGGCAAAGAGAGAAGTCTTCCTGCTCCTGCTTCTTTTGCCCTTCCCTCCTTCCTTTGGCCTCCAGATTGGACCTTTTGAGGAGGCTGCTCTTACTGTACCCCTCTTGGGTCACAGGTACATACTCAGGTCTCCAGCTTCCAGTTTACATTCACCTTGTCCAATCTTGGGGCAGCTAAATAAAGAACAATGCAAAGATGAAACATGTTGATGTCAGGAAGGAAATGTCAAAATTCACATTACAGCATTGGCTACAGCAATAACACCACCAGAATGAGAAATATTATGCCTGTGACCCTAATAAATAGTATGGGAAACCCAGAAAGTCTTGGGACCCAGGGCTTACAAGAATAGAAGTGAGTTTGTGAGAGAGTGCAATGTTTACAGTAAACCTCAGACAGTGCAGATGGCAGATATTTTTCAGACTAATTAAATATTAAATTTTCAACCCATTTTTATCAGTGTTGAAAATGATGCAGACCTTTTCAATTCCAGGAGAGAATGGAGGGTTTGGATGGGAAGAAGCTGATGAACAAGTGAAGTAGCTGGGATGTAACACGTGTTCACTCCAGTTCCCCCAAGCCAGAGAGGGAACCAAACTCTCTTAACCCCAATGAAAACCATCATCATAGGTTCTGGATTCGCAAAGGAGTACAGGGAGAAAACCCTGCTCAGCACTCACAGTCTCATTTAGTGATGATAGTCACTCTAGAGAGTCTAAACTGGGGAGTAAGCTGCAGGAAGTCCATCTCCTGTGGTGAAAACAGCCCTCGAACTGAACACACGTAGAGAGCAGTGTGACCTTCACAGCATCGCATCGATGCTCCACATGGTCCATGCTCACTCTAGCTGATGGAGGCCTCTAACCGTCCAGGCAGATGGAGGGGTGCCGACGGGAGTGAGCAATTTTCCTTTATGGGCAATTATATTTGCAAAGGGTGAGGGGAAGTGCCCCTCCAGTTGTATTGCAGATACAAATCACTACCTTAAAATCAACCAATTTGTATGATTTCATTGTGTACTATTCATAATTTCTTTTAAATTGTAACCAAATTATCCATCCAAAGAATATAAAAATAATTTATGACAGTTATGGCAAAAGCCAAATTCCTTCTCTAGCCTCAACACCCATTCCTCCTTCCTCAGAATTACCTGCATTGGCAGATTCTTTTGGGTAAACATTTCTGTTTGTAAATACATGCATTTTTAGTTTCATCCATCCCACACCCTATCACATAAAGGAAAATATTGGAGAACAGCTTAAGAATATCATAAATTTTGTAACTTCTCCCACACCTCCCACCACATCCCAGTGGGTTCCGTGTAATATTTTGAGTAATCTAAGCTTAAAATATATGTATATATATATATATATATAAATAACATTTTTGTAAGCAAATACACATATATGCATATATATTTATATATCATTTTGCAAATGTTTGTATGTATTGTGAAAATTTTGATTTTTACCCACAATAAAAATAAATATAAAATTAAAAATATATAAATAAATAAAATACTTAAAATTTCAAAAAAAAATTGTAACTTCTTAAAATACTTGAGATTAGAAGTATATCATCTAATTCTGAAAGAATCATTTCTGATTTAAAATAATAAAGAAAATTGTATTTAAGTAGAAAATAGGCAACTGTAGCTTACTGGCTGTTAAACATGAATCCACATCAGAATCAGGTGAAGAACATGAAAAAATATAAATGGTTGGGATGCCTTATAAGAAAATGGTACAATAATGGGCAACATTATTTTTAAAATGGTAATTATTTAAATGCCTACCCAGAATGTAATGGATTGAAGAACAAGTGGAAACAATCAGGGTAATTTGAATTAAGTGAAATATCCATCTTTACATAAACTAAGAGGAATTTGAGTTCTGAGGCATAAATTAGTGGTAACAAATTGAACACGGATGAGTGTGGAAGAAGATGTGGGAGGAGCAGATCTCAGAACAAACTGCAAGTGCACTTTTCCAAGAGGAGAAAGACAACTTGAATTGCACAGTCAGAGCCACTTAAAAAGATTGGCAACCAGTTGCACAGACTGGAGGTGGAGATTCTTTGGAGATTCACATTCATTACATTCACAGGGTTTCTCTCCAGTATGAATGCTGTAATGTTTAATGAGATACTGCTTCTGGCTGAAGGCTATTCCATATTCCTTACATATATAGGGTTTCCCTTCACTTTGACTTTTCTCATGGTCAGTGAGAATTGATTTTCTACTGACGGCTTTCCTACATTCCTTATATATATAGGGTTTTTCTCCAGTTTGTCTTCTCTGGTTTGTAATGAGGCTATATTTCTGAATTAAAGGTTTCCCACATCCTTCACATTCATAGGGTTTCTCTCCAGTATGTATTTTCAGATGGTTAATGAGGATTTCCTTCTGGTGCAAGGTTTTTCCACATTCTTTGCATATATAGGATTTTTCTCCAGAATGAATGCTCTGAAGTTTAATGAACTATTGCTTTTGCCTGAAGGCTTTTCTGCATTCTTTACATTCATTTTGTTTATCTTCAATATGAGTTTTTTCATGTTCTCTGAGATATTATTTGTACCTAAAGGCTTTTTCACCTGCCTTACATGCATACGGTTTTTTTGCAGTAGGAAATCTCTTGTATCTGAGATTTGACATTTGAATTAAAGCTATACAAAATATATATGATTTCTCTTCAGTAAGAATTTTCTGATGAATAAAGAGGTTTTCTCTCACTTTGAAAAAGTTCTGACATTTATTACATTTCTATGATTTTCCCATGTGTGGCTTCGAAAATGAGGAATAAAAAAATGACTTTGAAGAGTAGACTACATTCAGGACACTCATATGGTTTCAATCTAGTTTGATTTTTCTGACACTCCTTGAGGTTTTCTTTCAGATGGAAGCATTCCCATGTTCATTACAATACTAACTAAAGTATGAACATTTCATGCTTAATGAGATTTAAAGCCTGGCTGAAGGATTTCCAATATTAATTTCATACACAGGGCATTATTCCTCCATGTTTCTTTGATGTCGCTCTAGCTTCCCAAATTCATGAAATCCTAAATGGTTTCACTGAAGGATTAATTCTCAGGTATCTCATGAGGTTGAATTTCCAAGAAGAGTTCACACTCATTACACTTAAAGGGGAGGACTACCATGTGGGACAACCTGGCAAAACTCATTGTCTTCCTTCTTTTTTCCTTACATAGATTCCCTCATGCTTAGGTAAGCATGATGCAAATTACTTCAAAGTCAAATTACATTTATAGAAGTGTTGTTTTAAGGAAACAATGCTTCTGGTCACAGAAAAGATTTTGCTAACTTTCTTACATGATCTCCCTTCATATTAAGTCTGTACTGTTTTGGATGTGGATGTAGATTCACTCACAATCCTTTTGTTTTGTGGTTCTGTCTGCTTCTTAATGTCCAATGCTTCTTAACAGTTTGTAGTGTGAAGCAAAAGCAGTGCTTAGAGGGAAATTTATAGCATTGAATGCATTTATTAGAAAGGAGGAAAGATCCAATATCAATTATCTAAACGTCCAAATTGGGAAATGCAACAATATCTCCTTTGTATTTGTTCTTTCATTCATGGCTCTTCTTGCTACAAATGAGCATCACATCCAGTTTAATGACTTTAAAATCAAATTCAAAACATTGCATTACCCTAACGCTAGGTGAATGCAGTCAATCCTTCAGTTTAGAAAACCAATAAAGAAACTTGTTTCATTGGCTACTTTCCATATGTTTTCAATTAAATTCAACTTCAATACTCTGATTTCACCAAGCTATCTATGAAAGCAGGAGGAAATTCACGTTTGAAAGTTAAGTAAGTTACTTGTTTTTTGGCTTCTATGCACCTACTTTCATTCCTCATGCCAACCCTCTTGTTGTTCCTAATGCTGCGCCAATGCAGTAGTTTGTTTTCTTTTACAATCTGAAAAAGATTTGTGTTTTATTTGCTGCTTTGCCTGTGTTTTCATTTACAAGTACATTCAAAACACTGGTTTTACCAAATACGCTATGTGTGCAGTAGGTACTTCCACTTTGAAACCTTAGTAAGATACTTGTTTGTTTGGCTACTATGAACTTGCTTTCACTACCAATGTAAAAACAAGGATTTTATGAAATTCTCTGCCCACATCATAGTTTCTTCAGTTTTCAAATGAAAGGTTTGTGGTTTGTTTGCTGCTGTTCTTGTGTTTTCATGTAAAAACCCTGGTTTTACTTAACATGCTGTGAATTCAGGAGGAAAATCACCTTTGAAATCTGAGTTTGATACGTGTTTGTTTGGCTGTTGTTCACTTGTTTTCACCCATTAGGTCAAATCTCTGCTTTTCCTATGACAATGCTGCAGTTTCCTCAATTGGGAAATCTGAGTAAATTTCATCCTTTTGCTGCTATGCACATGTTTACACTTACAATCATCTTCAAACACTGCTTTTGCGTAACACTGGGTGAATGCAGTCACTTCTTCAGTTTAGAAAACCAATAAAGAAACTTGTTTTATTGGCTGCATTCCACATGTTTTCACTTAAAATCAACTTCAAGACTCTGGTTTCACCTAACTCTCTGTGAAAGCTGGAGATAATTCACGTTTCAAAGGTAAGTAAAATATTTGTTGTTTGGCTTCTATACAAACATTTTCACTCACTATGCCAACACTCTGCTTTTTCCTAATGCTACATCAATGCAGTAGTTTCTTTACTTTACCAATCTGAAAAAGATTTGTGTTTTATTTGCTGCTTTGCCTGTGTTTTCATTTACAAGTATCTTCAAAACACTGGTTTTACAAACATGCTGTGAATGCAATAGGTACTTCCACTTTGAAACCTTAGTAAGATACTTGTTTGTTTGGCTGCTTTGCATTTGCTTTCGGTCACAATGTAAAAACCTGGATTTTACAAAATTCTATGTCAAGGCAGTAGTTTCTTCACTTTTCAAATGTAAGTAATGTTTGTCACTTGTTTGCTGCTATGCCTGTGTTTTCACATAAAATCATCTTAAAAAACACTGTTTTTACTTAACACGCTGTGAATTCAGGAGGCAACTCACTTTGAAAGTTAAGTCTGATACTTGTTTGGTTGGCTGTTATTCACTTGTTTTCACCCATTAGGTCAAAACCTTCCTATTATTCTGTCAATGCTACAGTTTCTTCAATTTGGAAGTCTAAGTATGTTTCTTCCGTTTGCTGTATGCATGTGTTTTTACTTAAAATCACCTTCAAAACACTGCTTTACCCTTACACTGGGGGAATGCAGACAATTCTTCAGTTTAGAAAACCAATAAAGTAACTTGTTTCATTGGCTGCCTTACAAGTGTTTTCACTTAAAATCAACTTCAAGAATCTGGTTTCACTGAACAATCTGTGAAAGCAGGAGGTACTACGTGTTTGAAAGGTAAGTAAGATACTTGTTTGATTTCTATGCACTCGCTTTCACTCACTATGCCAACAATCTGCTTTTTCCTAATGCTACGCCAATGCAGTAGTTTCTTTACTTTACAAATCTGAAAAAAATTGTGTTTTATTAGCTGCTTTGCATGTGTTTTCATTTACAATTATCTTCAAATCCCTGGGTTTACCAAACATGTTGTGAAAGCAGAACACATTTCAACTTTGAAACCTTAATAACATGCTTGTTTATTTGGCTGCTATGCATTTGTTTTCACTCACATTCTATGTAAAAATCAAGATTTTATGAAATCCTATGCCAATGCAGTAGTTTCTTCACTTTTCAAACGTAAGTAGGATTTGTGTTTTCTTTACTGTTATACCTGTGTTTTCACTTAAAATCATCTTCAAAACACTGTTTTAACCTAACACACTGTGAATTCAGGAGGAAATTCCCCTTTGAAAGTTAAGTAAGATATCTGTTTGTTTGGCTACTATATACTAGCGTTCACCCCACAGGTCAAAACCCTGCTTTTATTATGTCAATGCTGCATTTTCTTGACTTTGGATATCTTAGTAAGTTCCTTCCTTTTACTGCTATGCACGTGTTTTCACTTACAATCAACTTTAAAACAGTGCTTTACGCTAACACTGGGTGAATGCAGTCAATTCTTCAGTTTAGAAAATCAATGAATAAACTTTTTTTCATTGGCTGCTTTGCACATGTTTTAACTTAAAATGACCTTCAAGGCACTGGTTTCTCCTAACACTCTGTGAAACAGGAGGTACTTCCAGTTTGAAATGTAAGTAAGATGATTGTTTGTTTGGCTGCTATGCACTTGCTTTCACTCACTATGCTGAGAGAATTATTTTTCCTCATGCTAAGCCATTAAACTAGTTCCTTTACTTTAAAAAAATGAATAAGATTTGTGTTTTATTTGCTGCTATGCATGTATTTTCATTTACAATTATCTTCAAAACCCTGCTTTTACGAAACATGCTGTGAATGCAGGAGTTACTTCAACTTTGAAATCTTAGTAAAATACTTGTTTGTTTCGCTGCTATGCACTTGCTTTCACTCACAATCAATGTTAAAACACGGATTTTATGAAATTCTATGGCAATGCAGTAATTTCTTCACTTTTCAACTGTAAGTAAGATTTGTGTTTCTTTCCTGCTATGCCTGTGTTTTCACTTAAAATCGTCTTCAAATCACTGGTTTCTTCTAACTCTCTGTGAAAGCAAGAGGTATTTCCAGTTGGAAAGTGAAGATACTTGATTGTTTGGCTGTTATTCACTTATTTCAGCCAATGCTGCAGATTCTTTCCTTTGAAATCTCTGTAAGTTTCTTCCTTTTGCTGATATGCATGTGTTTTTATTTACAATTAACTTCAAAACACTGCTTTACCCTAACATTGCGTGAATGCAGTCAATACATCCATTTAGAAAACCAATAAATAAATTTGTTTCATTGGCTGCTTTGCATGTGTTTTCACTGAAACTGAACCTCAAGACTCTGGTTTCACCAAACTCTCTGTGAAAGCAGGAGGTACTTCACATTTGAAAGGTAAGTCAGATACTTGATTGTTTGGCTTCTATGCATTCGCTTTCAGTCACTATGCCAACATTCTCCTTTTTCCTAATGCTGCACCAATGCAGTAGTGTCTTTACAAATCTGTAAGAGATTTGTGTTTTATTTGCTGCTTTGCCTGTGTATTCATTTATAAGTATCTTCAAAACACTGGTTTTATCAAACACGTTGTGAATGCAGTAGATACTTCCACTTTGAAACCTTACTAAGATATTGTTTGCTTTTCTGCTAGCACTTGCTTTCACTAACAATGTAAAAACAAAGATTTAATGAAATTCTATACCCACACAGTACTTTCTTCAGTTTTCAAATGAAAGGTTTGTGGTTTGTTTCCTGCATTGCCTGTCTTTTCACGTAAAAACGCTACTTTTACTTAACATGCTGTGACTTAGTGGGAAACTCACCTTTGAAATTTAAGTATGATACTTGTTTGTTTGGCTGGTATTAAATTGCTTTCACCCATTAGGTCAAAAGCCTGTTTATACTATGACAATGCTGCAGTTTCCTCAATTGGGAAATCTATGTAAATTTTATCCTTTTGCTGCTATGCACATGTTTACACTTACAATCAACTTCAAAACACTGCTTTAGCCTAACGCTGGGTGAATGCAGTCAATACTTCAGTTTAGAAAACCAATAAAGAAACTTGTTTCATTGTCTGCTTTCCACGGATTTCACTTAAAAATCAACTTCAAGGCTATGATTTCACCAAAATCTGTGAAAGCAGGAGGTACTTCACGTTTGAAAGGTATGTAAGATACTTGTTTGTTTGGCTTCTATGCACTTGCTTTCACTCACTATGTCAACACTCTTCTTTTTACTAATGCTGCACCAATGCAGTAATTTCTTTTCCTTACAAATCTGAAAGAGCTTTGTGTTTTATTTGCTGCTTTGCCCCTGTTTTCTTTACAAGTGTCTTCAAAAAACTGGTTTACCAAACATGCTGTGAATACAGGGGGTACTTCCACTTTGAAATCTTAGTAAGATACTTGTTTGTTTGGCTCCTATGCACTTGCTTTCAGTCACAATGTAAAAACCCAGATTTTATGAAATTCTATGTCCACACAGTAGTTTCTTCACTGTTCAAGTGTAAGTAATGTTTGTGGGATATTTGCTGCTATGCCTGTTTGTTCTTGTAAAAACACTGGTTTTACCTTGCACGCTCTGAATCCAGGAGGACACTCACATTGTAAGGTACGTAAGATACTTGTTTCTTTGGATGTTATTTAATTGCTTTCAGCCATTAGGTCAAAATCCTTCTTTTACTATGAAAATGCTGCATTTTCTTCAATTTGGAAATGTAAATAAGTTTATCTCTTTTCCTGCTATGCATGTGTTCTCACTTACAATCAATTTCAAAACACTTCTTTAGCCTAACCCTGGGTGAATGCAGCCTATTCTTCAGTTTAGAAAACCAATACAAAAATTTGTTTTATTGGCTGATTTTCACGTGTTGTCACTTAAATTCAACTTCAAGGCTAAGGTTTCACCAAACTCTTGGTGTAAGCAGGAGGTATTTCACGTTTGAAAGTTAAGTAAGATACTGGTTTGTTTGGCTTCTATGCACTCGCTTTCACTCACTATGCCAACACTGCTTTTTCCTAATGCTACACCAATGCAGTAGTTTCTTTACAAATCTGAAGAAGATTTGTGTTTTATTAGCTGCTTTGTATGTGTTTTCATTTATAATTATCTTCAAAACACTGGTTTTACCAAACACGCAGTGAATGCAAGAGATACTTCACCTTTGAAATCTTAATAAGATACTTGTTTGTTTGGCTGCTATGCGCGTGCTTTCACTCACAATGAAAAAAACCTGGGTTTTACGAAATTCTATGCCAATGCAGTAGTTTTTTCAGTTTTAAAATCTAAGCTTTGTGGTTTTTTTTCCTGCTATGCCTGTGTTTTCATTTAAAGACACTGCTTTTACCAAACACACTGTGAATGCAGGAGGAAACTCACCTTTGAAATTTCAGTAAGATACTTGATTGTTTGGCTGTTTTTCAATTGATTTCACCAATTAGGTCAAAACCCATCTTTTACTATGACAATGCTGCAGTTTCTTCAATTTGGAAATGTAAGTAAGTTTCTTACTTTTCCTGCTATGCATGTGTTTTCCCTTACAATCAATTTCAAAATGTTGCTTTACCCTAACACTGGGTGAATGTAGTCAATTCTTCAGTTTAGAAAACCAATAAAGGAACTTATTTCATTGGCTGTTTTTCTTGTGTTTTCACTTAAAATCAACTCAATGCTCTGGTTTCCCCAAACTCTCTGTGAAAGCAGGAGGTACTTCACGTTTGAAAGGAAAGTAAGATACTCGTTTGTTTGGCTTCTATGCACTCACTTTCACTCACTTTGCCAACACTTTGCTTTTTCCTAATGCTACGCTAATGCCATAGTTTCTTTACTTTACAAATCTGAAAAAGATTTCTGTTTTATTTGCTGCTTTGCATGTGTTTTCATTTACAGTTATCTTCAAAACACTGTTTTTAACAAATGCTGTGAATACAGGAGGTACTGCACCTTCGAAATTTTAGTAAGATACTTGTTCATTTGGATGCTATGCACTTGCTTTCACTCTCAATGTAAAAACCACATTTTACGAAATTCTATGCCAATGCAGCAGATTCTTCAGTTTTCAAATGTAAGGTTTATGCTTTGTTTGTTGCTCTGCCTGTGTTTTCACATAAAAATACTGGTTTTACCCAACATGCTGTGAATTCAGGAGGAAATTCACTTTGAATGTTAAGTAAGATACTTATTTGTTTGGCTGTTATTCAATTGCTTTCACCCATTAAGTCAAAACCCTTATTTTATATGAAATTCCTGTTTCTTCAATTTGGAAATGAAAAGAAGTTTCTTCCTTTTCCTGCTATGCATGTGTTTTCACTTACAATCAACTTCAAAACACTGCTTTACCCTAATGCTTGGTGAATACAGTCAATTCTTCCATTTAGAAAACCAATGAAGAAACTTGTTTCATTGGCTGCTTTGCACGAGTTTTCACTTAAAATCATGTTCAAGATTCTGCTTTCACCTAAATATCTGTGAATGCAGGAGGTGCTTCTCGTTTGAAAGGTAAGTAAGATACTTGTTTGTTTGACTGGTACACCTGTGCTTCACTCACTTTGCCAACACTGAGCTTTTTCCCAGTGCTACACTGTAACCGTTGGGGAATTTGATGTAATTATGAATTCCAAAAATATAATTGGATCATGCTTGTAAACTGATCTGTTAATCTGGGCATGATTAGGTTAGGATTAGGGCGTTGAGCCCCACCCCTTGGTGGGTGGGGAATTGAATATTAAAGGCAAGGCAAAGGACAGTGAGGAAGTCTTTTGTGAAGCAGTTTTGATGTTGGAAAGAAGGCCCCATGAGAAGAGAGGCAAGCCGTTTGCCTGATCGTCTACAGCTGACCTTGTAGAGGAAACAGGAGCTAAGCCCAGAGAGAAACGCAGCCCTGGGAAGAAAGGAACCCAGAAGCCTGAACCCTGGCAAACGCCCACAGCTGTCTTGCTCTATCAAGTGGCAATGGACTGTGGTGAGAGAAGAAACTTAATGCTTTATGGCCTGGTATCTGTGGACTTATACCCCAAATAAATACCCTTTATAAAGACCAACCCATTTTTGGTATTTCACATTAGTACCCCTTTGTCTGACTAATACATACACCAATGCAGTAGTTTCTTTACTTTACAAATGTAAGTAAGGTTTGTGTTTAATTTGTTACTATGCATGTGTTTTCATTTACAATTATCTTGAAAACTCGGGTTTTACCTAACATGCTCTGAAGGCAGGAGGTATTTCAACCTTGAACCATAAGTAAGGAACTTTTTGGTTGACTGCTATGCACTTGCTTTCACTCAAAATCAATGTAAAAACACTGCTTTATCTTAATGCTATGCTAATGCAGTAGTTTCTTCACATTTCAAATCTAAGTAATATTTGAGTTTTGTTTGCTGCTCTGCACGTGTTTTTAATCACAATCAACTTCAAACACTGCTTTTCCCTAATGCTGGGTGAATGCAGTCAATTCTTCAGTTTAGAAAACCATTAAAGAACCTTGTTTCTTTAGTAATTCAAGTTTGAAAGTTAAATTAGATACGTGTCTGTTTGGCTGCTATACACTTGCTTTCACTCACAATGTCAGAACCCCACTTTTACAATGCAAATCCTGCAGTTTCTTCACTTTCAAAATCTAAGTAAGTTTCTTTCTTTTGCTGCTATGCATGTATTTTCACTTGTAATCAACTTTAAAACACTGCTTTTCCCTAATGCTTGGTGAATGCAGTCAACTCTTAATTTTAAAAACCAAGAAATAAACTGGTTTCATTGGCTGTTTTGCACGATTTTTCAATTAAAATCAACTTCAAGCACTTGTTTCACCTAACTCTCTGTGAATGAAGGAGGTACTTCAAGTTTGAAGGCTAAGTAAGGTACTTGTTTGTTTGGCTGCTATACCCTTGCGTTCACTCACAATATCAAAACCGTCCGGTCTGTGGAGGCCGGTGGAGCCTATGCAGTCCCCTAGAGGCCATTGACACCTGTGGAGTATATCCTGCTTCTTCAGTACATTGATTCCTTGGAGACTGTGGCGGCTGTGGAGGCCTGTGGAGTCTGTGTGACCTTTGTAGCCTGTGGAGACCCATGAAGCCTGTGTAGCCTTTGTAACCCATGGAGCCTGTGCAGACTTTTGGATCCTATGGAGCCCATTGAGACTATAGAATCCTGTCAGGCTTGTGAAAGCCTGTGGATGTGGTTGAGGCCATGGAGTCCATGAAGTCAATCAAGACCATGGAGTTCACAAAGCCTGTGGATCCCTTGAAGCTTGTGAAGGCCCAGGGAGCTCATGGAGTCTGTAAAGGCCTTTGGATCCTATGGAGCTAATCGAACCCATGGGGCCCATGGAGCATGTTGAGGTATGAAGCCCAGGGACACTACAGTGAAGGACCATGAGACTGTGAAATCTGTGATAATATAGAGGCCTTTGGAACCCATGAAGCTGATGGAACCCATGGAGACTGTGAAACGTGTGGAGGCCTGCGGAGCCTGTGCAAGCCTGAGGACCCTGTGGAGCCCATGGTACCTCTGCATGTTTGGGGAGCCTGTGGAGCCCATGGGAACCTTTGAAGCCTGTACGGGCCCATCAACCACAGGAGCCTATATAAACTGTGCAGGCCTGTGGAACATGTGGAGCCTGAGAAGCTACTGGAGCTAATGGAGTCCAAGGAACCCATGGAGCCTGTGGATCCTGCAGATCCTGCATATCTCATGGAGGTCTTGGAGCCTGTGCAGGCTCATGGGGATGGCAGAGCCTTTTGAGGCCATGGAGGAATGCAGATCCCATGGAGCCCATGGAGATTATGTGGGCCCATGAAGCCTGTGTAGGCTGTAGAGTCTGAAGAAACTGAGGATCATGTGGAGGCCTGTGTAATCTCTGAAGCACATTTTGGGTTATGGAGCCTGTGAGGCTTGTGCAGGCTCATGAAGCCTGTGGGGTTTGGGGAGCCTCTGGGGACTTTGAAGCCACATCGATGCCATGGAGACCTTAGAGTTCATGGAGCACATGGAGCATGCATTGCCCTGGAGGCTTGTGGAGGTTTCTGCACACCCATGGAGACTGCTGAGCCTTTGAAGCCATTGGAAACCATGCAGCTTGTGCAGACCCATGGAGCCTGTGGAACACGTGGAGCCTGGGGAGCCTGTAGAGCCTGTGGAGTCTGTGGAGTCTCTGCATACCCAAGGAGCCTGTTGACTATATGGAGCCCATGGAGATTGGTGTCCATGGAGAATATGGAGCCTGTGCATACCCAGATAGCCTGTGGGGCATGTGGAGCCCATGGAGCCTGTGGAGTCTGTGGAGATGGTTGATGGAGCCTGTGGAGATGTGGAGATGGAGCCTGTGGAGATGGTTGTAGCTATGGACCCCATTAAGTCTGTCAAGACTATGGAGTTCACAAAGCCCGTGGAGCCCTTGAAGCCTGTACAGGCCCAGGGAGCTTGTGGGCCTGTACAGGCCTGTGGATGTTGTATAGCTTGTCAATCCCTTGGGGCACATGGAGCCTATTGAAGAATGGAGCCCAAAGTCATGACAGAGAATGTGGATCTTCTTAAGGACATATAGCCCTTTGGCACCTGTGAAGCCCATGGAGCCATGGAGCCCATGGAGCCCGTGGAGCTCGTGGATGCTGTATAGGTCAGTGGAACCTCTGCAACTGGTTAAGCCCATGGAGTCTGTGGATTTGTTGGAGTTTGTGGTAGCCATGGAGACCAAGGAGCCCATGGAGACTATGGAGCCCAAGGAGGCCCGTGGAGCCTGTGCAGTCCCGTGAAGGACATGGAGACTGTGAATTCTGTGAGAATATAGAGGCCTGTTTTACCAATGGAGTGGATAGAAGCCATGGATGCTGTGAAACCCGTGGAGTTTGTGGAGCTTGAGCTGACCTAAGGACCTTGTGGAGACCATGGAACCTCTCCAGGCCTGTGAATACCATGGTAGGCCTGTGGCATCTCTACTGGCCTCTAGACCCAAGGAGCCTATGGAAACTGTGCAGGCCTGTGGAACCTGTTGAGCCTGTGGAGCCACTGGAGCTAATGGAGTCCATGGAAACCATGGAGCCTGTGGAGCTTGCAGAACCTGTATATCTAATGGAAGCCATGGAGCCTCTACAGGCTCATGGTGCTGGCAGAGACTTTTGAGGTCATGGAGGAATATAGACACATGGAGCCAATGGAGGTTATATAGGCCCTTGAAGACTTTGGAGGCTGTAGAGTCGGAAGAAGCTGAGGATCATTTGGAAGCCTGTGGAGTCCCTGGAGCCCCTTCTGGGCCATGGAGACTGTGAGGACCGTGCAGGTTCATGGAGACTGTGGAGACTGGGGAGCCTCTGGAGTTTGTGAAGCCCCATGGATATCATGGAGATGTTGGAGGTCATGGAGCTCATGGAGCATGCATTGCCCCTGGAGTACTGTGGAGCCTTGGCATGGCCATGGAACCTGTTGAGTCTTTGAAACCCTTGGAGAGCATGCAGTCTGTGCAGACCCATGGAGCCTATGGAGCATGAGGAGGCTGTGGAGCTTATAGGGTCTGTGCAATCAGTGGAGTCTCTGGAGCCTGTGCATAGCCATGGAGCTTGTGAGGCACGTGGAGCCCATGGAGCGTGTTGAGCCCATGGAGCCTGTGGAGCATGTGCATACCCATGGAGCCTGTGGAGCACGTGGAGCCCATGGAGACTGTGGAGTATATGTAGTCTCTGGAGTCCTATGGAGCCTATGAAGGCCCCTAGAGGCCATTGATACCTTTGGAGCATGTGCTACTTGTTGAGAACATAGATTCCATGGAGACTGTGGAGGCTGTGGAGGCCAGTGGAGACTGTGGGGCCTTTGGAACCTGTGGATGCCCATAAAGCCTGTGGAGCCTGTGCAACCCATGAACCTATGCAGACCTGTGGAGCCTGTGGAGCCCTTGGAGACAGTAGCATGGGGAGCCTGTGCAGGCCTGTGGAGTTGGTTGAGTCCATGTAGCCCATGAAGTCTGCCAAGACGATGGAGTTCACAAAGCCCATGGAGCTCTTGAAGCCTTTTTAAGCCCAGGAAGCTTACAGAGCCTGTTCAAGTCTGTGGATCCTGTATAGCTCATTGAGCCCATGGCATCCATGGAGCCTCTAGGTATGGAGCCCAAGGACACTACAGAGAATGTGGAAAACCTTCAGTACTTGTAACCCTTTGACACCTGTGGACCCCAAAGAGCCTTTTGAGCCTGTGGAGACTTTGGTGCCCATTGAGGCCTACAGAGCATGTACAGGCCTTAGACCCTGTGGATCCTGTGGAGCTGATTGAGCTGGTGGAGCCTAGGTAGTCATAAAGGAATGTAGAGCCCATGGAGCCGTGAAGTCCATGGATGCCTTGGAAATCATGGATGCTGTGTAGACCAGTGGAATCTGTCCAACATGTTAAGCCGATGGAATTGGTGGAGCAGGTGGAGTTTATGGAAGCCACAGAGAACAAGGAGCCAATGGAGACTATGGAGCCCAAGGAGGCCTGTGGAGCCTGTGCAGTCCTGTGAAGGACAGGGAGACTGTGAATTCTTTGAGAATATAGTGGCCTGTGAACCCATGGAGCTGATGGAACCCATGGAGGCTGTGAAACCCGTGGAGGCATGGGGAGCCTGTGCACGCCTGAGGCCCTGTGGATTCTTGGTACCTCTGCAGGTCTGGGGAGCCTGTAGAGCACATGGAGGCCTTTGGAGCCTTTCAGGCCTATAGACCCCATGAAGCTTATGGCAACTATGCAGGCCTGCAGAGGATGTGGAACCCATGCAGCCACTGGAGTTCATGGAGCCATGGAACTCAGGGATCCTGTGGAGTTTGCAGAGCCTGCATACATCATGGAGGCCTTGGAGCCTGTGCAGGCTCATGAAGCCTGTGGAGACTGGAGAGCCTCTGGAGACTTGAAGCCACATGGATGCCATGGAGGCTTGGAGGTCTTGAAGCCCAAGGAGCTTGAATTGCCCCTGGAGGCCTGTGGAGCTTCTGCACGCCCATGGAGCCTGTTGAGCCTTTGATACCCTTGAAGACCATGCAGCCTGTGCAGGCCAATGGAGATTGTGGAGTCTGTGAAGTCTGTAGAGCCTTTGGAGTCAGTGGAGACTGTGGAGCCTAGGTATGCACATGGAGCCTGTGGAACACGTGTAGCCTGTGGAGGCATGGAGACTATGGAGCCTGTAGAGACCTATAGACCACATGGAGCCCTTGGCAATTGTGCAGACCTGTGGAACATGTGGAGAATGTGGACCCACTGGAGCTCATGGAGCCAAGGAAACCATGGAGCCTGTGGAGCCTGCAGAGCCTGTATATCTCATGGAGGCCATGGAGTCTGTGCAGGCTCATGGGGCTGGCAAAGCCTGTTGAGGCCATGGAGGAATACAGATCTAATGGATCCCATAGAGATTATGTAGGCCCATGAAGTCTGTTTAGGCTGTAGAGTCTGAAGAATCTGAAGATCATGTGAAGGCCTGTGGAGTCTGTGGAGCCCATTTTGTGCCACGGAGCCTGTGAGGCCTGTGCAGGCTCATGGAGCCTGTGGAAACTAGGGAGCCTGTGGAGACTGTGAAGCCACATAAATGCCATGGAATCCTTGGAGGTCCTAGAGCCCATGGAGCATGAATTGCCCCTGGAGGCCTGTGATGCCTCTGCATGCCCATGGAGCTTGTTTAGATGTTGAAGCCAATGGAGACCATGCAGCCTGTGTGGGCTCATGGAACCTGTGGAGTACATTGATCCTGTGGAGCCTGTACATCAGGTGGAGTCAATGGAGACTGTGGAACCTGTGCAAAACAATGGAGATTGTGGAGCACATGGTGCCCATGGAGCCTGTGGAGACCATGCAGCCCGTGAAGGCCTGTGGAGTCAATGCAGGATCCTAAATGTCATTGACACCTGTGGAGCATGTCCAACCTCTGGAGACCATAGATTGCATGGAGGCTGTGTAGGCCAGTGGAGACTGTGGGGCTTTTGGAGCCTGTTGAGGCCCATGAAACCTGTTGAGGATCTGTACCCCAAGGAGCCTATGCAGACCTTGGGAATCTGTGGAGCCTTTGGATACAGTAGAGGCCTGTGGAGCATGTGCAGATCTGTGGAGGTGGTTGAGTCTGTGGAGCCCATGAAGTCTGTCAAGACTATGGATGTAACAAAGCCGGTGGAGACCTTAATGCCTGTGCAGAACCAGGGAGCTTGTGGAGCATGTACAGGCCTGTGAATCGTGTTGATCACATTGAGCCCATGGGGCCCTGGAGCCTGTTGAGTTAAGAAGCCCAAGGACATTACAGAGAATGTGGAGCCTATTAATTTCATGTAGCTCATTGAGACCTGTGGATCCCATGGAACTTGTCAAGTATGTGGAGACTGTGGTGCCCATTGAGGCATGTGGAGCCTGTACAGGCCATAGAGCCTGTGGATTCCATGGAGCTCATGGCGCTGGTGGAGCCTATGGAGTCATCAAGGACTGTAGAGCCCATGGAGCACGTGGAGCCCATGGAGCCCACGGAGCTCGTAAATGCTGTGTAGGGTAGTGGACACTGTGCAACCTAGGAAGCCCCTGGTGTCCATGGAGCCAGTGAAGTTTGTGGAAGTCATGGAGTCCGAGGAGACCATGGAAGCTATGGAGCCCCAGGAGGCCTGTGGAGCCTGTGTAGTCCTGTGAAGGACAGGGAGACTTTGAAGTCTGTGAGGATATAGAGGCCTGTGGAACCCATGGAGCTGATATAGCCCATGGAGGCTGTGAAACCCGTGGAGGCCTGTGGAGCCTGTGCACTTATGAGAACCCTGTGGAACCCATGGCACCTCTGCATGCCTGGAACCCTGTGGAGCCCATGGAAGCCTGTGGAGCTTCTGCACACCCATGGAGCCTGTTGAGCATTTGAAGCCCTTGGAGATCATGCAGCCATTTCAGGCCCTGGGATCCTGTGGAGCATGTGGAGCCTTTGGAGCCTGTAGAGCCTGTGAAATCCATGGAGCCTGTGGAGACTGTGCATAACCATGGAACCTGTGGAGCACATTTAGCCCATGGTTCTTGTGGAGTCAGTGGAGCCTGTGTTGCCTGTGCAATATCCATGGAAACTGGAACACGTGGAGACCATGGAGCCCGTGGAGCCTATGCAGGCCCCTAGAGGCCATGGACACCTGTGGAGCATGTAGTGCCTCTGGAGATCATAGATTCCATTAAGACTGTAGAGGCTGTGGAGGCCAGTGGAAACTGTGGGGCCTTTGGAACCTGTGGATGTCCATGATGGCTGTGGAGACTGTGTAAGCCATGGAGCCTATGCCGACCTGTGGAGCTCGTGGAGCCCATGGAGAATATAGAGGCCTGTGGAGCCTGTGTAGGCCTGTGAAGGTGGTTGAGGACATGGAGCCCATGAAGTTTGTCAATATCATGAAGTTCACAAAGCCCATGGAGCCCTTGAAGCCTGTGTAGGCCGATGGAGCTTGTGGAGCCTATAGAACCCTGTGGATCCTGTGGAGCTCGTTGAGCCCATGGGACTCATGGAGCCTGTTGAGGTATGGAGCCCAAGGACACTAGAGAGAATGTGGAGCCTGTTAAGTGCATTTAGCCCATTGAAACCTGTGGTGCTCATGGAGCCTCTTGAGCCTGTGGAGACTGCAGCACCCATTGAGGCCTGTGAAGCCTGTAGGCCTAAGAGCCTGTGGATTCTGTGGAACTGATGGAGCTGGTGGAGCCCATGGTGTCGTAAAGGACTGTAGAGACTGTGGAGCACGTGGAGCCTTAGAACCCATGGAGCTTGGGAATGCTGTGTAATCCAGTGAACCTGTGCAAACTAGGAAGCCCATGGAGTCCGTGGAGCTGGTGGATTTTGTGGAAAATATGGAGCCTGAAAACCCCATGGAGACTATGGAGCCCAAGGAGGCCTATGGAGCCTGTGCAGGCCTGTGGAGATGGTTGAGGCCATGGAGCCCATGAAGTCTATCAAGACCATGAAGTTCACAAAGCCTGTGGACCCCTTGTAGACGCTGTAGACCCAGGGAGGTTGTGGAGTCTGTACAGGCCTTTGTTTCCTGTGGAGCTCATCAAGCCTATGGGGCCATGGAGCCTGTTGATATATGGATCCCAAAGACACTACAGAGAATGTGGAGCCTGTTAAGTGCATGTAGCCCATTGACACCTGTGGAAGCCCTGGAGCCTGTTTTACCTGTATAGACTGTGGCACACATTGAGGCCTGTGGAGTCTGTATAGGCCGTAGAGCCTGTGGATACTCTGGAGCCGATGGAGCTCATGGAGCCCATGGAATCATAAAGGAATGTGGAGCCCTTGGTGCCCATGGAGCTCATGGATGCTGTGTAGGCCACTGGAACCTGTGATTCTTGTGAAGCCCATGTGGAAGAGGTAGTTTGTGGAAACCATGGAGACTGAGGAGCCCATGGAGACTATGGAGCCCAAGGAGGCCTGTGGAGCCTGTGTTTTCCTGTGAAGTACAGGGGACTGTGAAGTTTGTGAGATTATAGACGCCTATGGAATCCATGGAGCTGATGGAGCCAATGGAGGCTGTGAAATCTGTGGAGATCTGTTGAGACTGTGCAGGCCTGAGGAACCTGTGGAGCCCATGGTATTGCTGCCTGCCTGGGTAACCTGTGGAGCCCATGGAGGCCTGTGGAGCCTGTACAGGTCTCTATACCCCATGGGGCCTATGGCAACTGTGCAGGCCTATGGAACATGTGGAACCTTTGGATTCAGTGGAGCTCATGGAGCCCATTGAACCCATGGAGCCTGTGGAGCTGGCACAACCTGTATATGTCATGGAGGTCATGGAGCCTGTGCAGGCTCATGGTGCCACAGCATCTGTTGAGTTCTTGGAGGATTTCATGCCCATGGAGCCAGGGAAGTTAAGTTGGCCTATGGAACCTGTGGAGTCTGTGGAGGCTGGGGGACTGAGGAGCCTGAGGACCATGTGGAGGCCTGTGGAGTATGTGGAGCACATTTTGGGTCAAGGAGTCTGTGGGGCTTGTGCAGCCTCATGGAGCATAATAGTTAGGGAAACAAGTATCTTACTTCCCTATCAAAGATGAATTACCTCCGGCATTCACAGAGTTTTAGGTAAACCCAGTGTTTTGGAGGTGAATGTAAGTGAAAACAAATGCATAGCAGCAAATGAAACACTAATCTAAATGATATTTCAAAGTGAAGAAACTACTGCATTAGCATAGCATCAGGTAAAATCAATGTTTTGACATTGGTTGTTACCGAAAACAAGGGCAGAGCAGCCAAGGAAACAAGTATCTTTCTTACTTTACAAATATGAAGAACCTTCAGGATTCACAGAACTTTTGGTTAAAACCAGGAGTTTGAAGTTCATTGTAACTCCAAGAAGTGCATAGCTGCCAATGAAATGAGTATCCTGCTTAGATTTGAAAACTGAAGAAACCACTGCATTGGCATAACATTAGGTAAAACCAGGCTTTTGACATTGTGAGTGAAAGCTAATGCACAGCAACCAGGGAACCCAGGATCTTACTTAACTTTCAAAGTTGAAATATGTAAAGTATTCACAGATTGTTAGGTAAAACCAGTGTTTTGAAGGTGATTGTAAGGGAAAACACATGCATAGCAGCAAATTAAACACAAATCTTATTTAGATTTCTAAAGTGAAGGAATTATGGCATTAGCTTAACGTTAAGTGAAAGCGGTGTTTTGACATTAGTTGTAAGTGAAAACAATGGCATAGCAGATAAGGGAACAAGTATCTTTACTACTTTACATTTGTGAAGAAGATCCTAGATTCCCAGAGCTTTATATTAAAACCTGGGATTTTAAGGTGATGGTAACTCCAACCAAGTGCATACCTGCCAAAAAATGAGTATCTCACTTAGTTTTTAAAAGTGGAGAACATAGCAGTCAAGGAAAGAAGTATATTATTTACTTTACTAAAGTGAAGAACCTCTGCATTGTCAGAGCAGTAGGTAAAAGCAGGGTTCTGACATTGTGAGTGAAAGCAAGTGTGTAGCAGCCAGGGGAAAAATTACCTTTCAAAGATGAAGTACTTCCTGCATTCTCAGAGTGTTAGGTAAAAGAAGTGCTTTCACGGTTATTGTAAATGAAACAACATGCATAGCAGCAAATGAAACACAAATCTTACTTAGATTCAAAAAGTGAAGAAAGTACTGCATTGGCATCGTGTTAGGTAAAAGCGGTGTTTAGACATTGGTGGCAAATGAAAACAAGGGCATAGCAATCAAGAAAACAAGTATCTTTCCTACTTTACAAATGTGAAGAAACTCCTGAATCCACAGAGCTGTAGGTTAAAACGAGGATTTTGAAGTTGATTGTAGCTCCAAGTAGTGCAAAGTAGCCAATGAAATGAGTATCCTGCTTAATTTTGAAAATAGAAGAAACCACTGCATTGGCATAGCATTAGATAAAAACAGTGTTTTGACATTGAATGTGAGTGAAAGCAAGTGCATAGCAGCCTCACTAACAAGTATCTTACTTCCCTTTAAAACTTGAAGTACCTCCTGCATTCACAGAGTTATGTGAAAGCAGTGTCTTCAAGTTCGTTGTAAGTTAAAACACATGTATAGCAGCAAGAGAAACTAGAATCTTACTTAGTTTTCAAAAGTGAAGAAACTGCAGCATTGGCATAGAAAAAGGAATGTTTTGATATTGGTTGTAAGTGAAAACAAGTGCATAGCAGCCAAAGAAATAAGTATCTTATTTACTTTACAAAAGTGAAGAACCTCTACCTTGGCAGAGTATTAGGTAAAAGCAGGGTTTTGACATTGCGAGTGAAAGCAAGTGCATAGCAGCCAGGGAAACAAATATGTTACTTACCTTTCAAAGTTGAATTAACTCCTGCATTCACAGAGTGTTAAGTAAAATCAGTGTTCTGGCGGTGATAGTAGTGAAAACACTTGTATAGCAGCAAATGAAACTCAAATCTTACTTAGATTTCAAAAGTGAAGAAACTCCTGCATTGAGTATAGCATTAGGTAAATGCAGTGATTTGACATTGACTTTTAGTGAAAACAAGGTCATAGCACCCGCGGAAACAAGAATATTTCTTACTTACAAACGTGAAGAACCTCTTGGACTCAGAGAGCTTTAGGTTAAAACCAACATTTTGAAGTTGATTGTAACTCGAAGAATTGTATAGCTGCCAATGAAATGAGTATCCTGCTTGGGTTTGAAAACTGAAGAAACCACTGCATTGGCATAGCATTAGGCAAAAGCAGTGTTTTTATGTTGATTGTTAGTGAAAGCAAGTGAACAGCAGCCAAATGAACAAGTATATTACTGACCTTTCAAACTAGAATTACCTCCTGCATTCAAAGAGAGTTATGTGAAATCAGTGTCTTGAAGTTGATTGAAAGTGAAAACACGTGCAAAGAGCAGTGAAACAAGTTTCTTTAATGGTTCTCTAAAGGGAAGAACCAACTGCATTCACCGAGCATTAGGGAAAGGAATTGCTTTGAAGTTGATTGTTAGTGAAAACACATGCATAGCAGCAAAAGAAAGTCAAATCTTCCTAAGATTTCAAACTGAAGAAACTGCACCATTGGAATAGAAAAAGCAGTGTTTTGATATTGGTTGTATGTGAAAACATGTGCAAAGCAGCCACATAAAGGAATATCTTATTTGCTTTACAAAACTGAAGAAACTCTGCTTTGGCAGAGCATTTGGTTAAAGCAGGGTTTGACATTGTGAGAGAAAGTAATTGCATAGCAGCCATGGAAACAAATATCTCCCTTTCCTTTCAAATATGAAGTGCCTCCCGCATTCACAGAGTGTTAGGTAAAACCAGTGGTTTGAAGGTGATTGTTAGGGAAAATACATGCAAAGTAGCAAATTAAACACAAATCTTGCTTAGATTTCAAAAGTGAAGAGACTGCTGTATTAGCATAATGTTATGTAAAAGTGGTGTTTTTAATTTTTTCTAAATAAAAACAGGGCATAGCAGCCAAGGAAACAAGTGTCTTTCTTACATTACAAACGAACCTCTTGGATTCACAGAGTTTTAGGTAAAACCAGGATTGTGAAGTTGATTGTAACTCCAAGCAAGTGCATAGCTTCCAATGAAATGAGTATCCTGCTTAGTTTTGAAACCTGAAAAAAACCACTGTACTGGCATAGCATTAGGTAAAAACAGTGTTTTGACATTGATTGTGAGTGAAAGCAAGTGCATAGCAGCCAAACAAACAAGTATCTTACTTTCCTTTAATACTTGATGTACCTCTTGCACTCACTGAGTATTAGTTGAAACCAGTGTCTTGAAGTTGATTGTATGTGAAAATACATGCAAAGCAGCCAATGAAACAAGTTCCTTTATTGGTTCTCTAAACTGAAGAACCAACTGCATTCACTGAGCTTTAGGGAAAAGCAATGACCTGAAGTTGATTGTAAATGAAAATACATGCAAACAGAAAAATAAATTAGAATCTTACTTAGATTTCAAAAGTGAAGTAAATGCAGCATTGGCATAGAAAAACAGTATATTGACATTGGTTATAAGTGAAAACAAGTGTATAGCAGCTAAGGAAAGAAGTATCATATATTTTACAAAAGTGAAGAACCTCTGCTTTGACAGAGCATTATGTAAAGGCAGGGTTTTGACAATGTGAGTGAAAGGAAGAGCATAACACCAGGGAATCAAGGATCTTACTTAACTTTCAAAGATGAAGTACCACGTGAATTCCCACAGTGTTAGTTAAAACCAATGTTTTGAAGGTGATTGTAAGTGAAAACACATGCATAGTATCAAATGAAATGCAAATCTTACATTTCAAAAGTGAAGAAACTCCTGCATTGGTGTACCACTAAATAAAAGCGGTGTTTTGTCAGTGCTTGTAAGTGAAAACAAGGGCATAATAGCCAAAGGAACAAGTATCTTTCTTATTTTACAAATGGGAAGAACCTCCAGGATTCACAGAGCATTAGGTTAAAACCAGGGTTTGAAGTTGATTGTAACTCCAAGAAGTGCAAAGCTGCCAATGAAATGAGTATCCTGCTTAAATTTGAAAATTTAAGAAACCACTGCATTGACATAGTATTAGGTAAAAGCAGTGTTTTTATGTTGCTTGAGAATGAAAGCTAGTGAACATCAGCCAAGCTAACAACTATATTACTGACCTTTCAAACTAGAATTACCTCCTGCATTCACAGAGAGTTAGGTGAAACCAGTGTCTTGAAGTGAATTGTAAGTTAAAATATGTGCAAAGCAGCCAATGAAACAAGTTTCTTTACTGGTTCTCTGAACTGAAATACTGACTGCATTCATTGAGCATTAGGGAAAAGGAGTGTTCTGTAGTTGATTGTAAGTAGAAACACATGCCTAGCAGCAAAAGACTAGAATTTTACTTAGATTTCAAAAGTGAATAAACTGCACATTGGCATAGAAAAAGCAGTGTTTTGACATTTGTTGTAAGTGAAAAGGAGTGCATAGCAGCCAAGTAAAGAAATGTCTTATTTACTTTACAAAAGTGAAGAACCTCTGCATTGGCAACACATTATGTAAAAGCAGGGTTTTGACATTGTCAGTGAAAGCAAGTGCATAGCAACCAAGGAAACAAATATATCACTTTCCTTTCAAAGATAAAGTACCCCCACATTCACAGAGTGTTAGGTAAACCAGTGTTTTGAAGGTGATTGTTAGTAAAAACACATACATAGCAGCAAATGAATAACAAAACTTACTTAGATTTCTAAATTGAAGGAACTACTGCATTGGTATAGCGTTAGGAAAAGGGGGGATTATGACATTGGTTGTAAGTGAAAACAAGGGCATAGCAACAAAGGAAAGAAGTGTCTTATTTACTTTACAAAACTGAAGAGCCTCTGCATTGACAGAGCATTAGATAAAAGCAGGGTTTTGACATATTGAGTGAAAGCAAGTTCATAGCAGCCAGGAAAACAAGCATCTTACCTACTGTAACAGTTGGGGAATTTGATGTAATTATGAATTCCAAAAATATAATTGGATCGTGCTTGTAAAATGATCTGTTAATCTGGGCATGATTAGGTTAGGATTAGGGCATTGAGCCCCACCCCTTGGTGGGTGGGGAATCGAATATAAAAGGCAAGGCAAAGAACAGAGTTGAGGCAGTCTTTTGAGAAGCAGTTTTGATGTTGGAAAGAAGGCCCCAGGAGAAGAGAAGCAAGCCATTCGCCTGATCGTCTGCAGCTGACCTTGTGGAGGAAACAGGAGCTAAGCCCCAGAGAGAAACCCAGACCTGGGAAGAGAGGAACCCCAGAAGCCTGAACCCTGGCAAACGCCTGCAGCTGTCTTGCTCTAACACATGGCAATGGACTGTGGTGAGAGAAGAAACAACGCTTTATGGCCAGGTATCTGTGGACTTCTACCCCAAATAAATACCCTTTATAAAGACCAACCCATTTTTGGTATTTCACATTAGCACCCC
Source organism: Tolypeutes matacus (assembly GCA_026826555.1). Taxonomy (NCBI): domain Eukaryota; kingdom Metazoa; phylum Chordata; class Mammalia; order Cingulata; family Chlamyphoridae; genus Tolypeutes; species Tolypeutes matacus. The sequence goes on along the minus strand of JAKSZT010054234.1, from coordinate 1,542,574 downwards.
TTTGGCTGACTAATACACCTACCCTTCAAACTTGAAGTACCTCCTGCATTCACAGAGTGTTAGGTAAAACCAGGGTTTTGAATGTGATTGTAAGTGAAAACACATGTACAGTAACAAATGAAACACAAAGCTTATTTAGATTTCAAAATTGAAGAAACTACTGCATTGATATAGCATTAGGTAAAAGCCATGTTTTGACACAGTTGTAAGTGAAAACAAGGGCATAGCAGCAGAGGAAACAAGAGTCTTTCTTTACAAATGTGAAGAAACTGCTTGGATTCATAGAGCTTTAGGGTAAAGGCAGGATTTTGAAGTTGATTTTAACTCCAAGCAAGTACAGAACTGCCCATGAAATGAGTATACTGCATAGTTTGAAAACTGGAGAAATCACTGCATTGGCAGAGCATTAGGTAAGAGAAGTGTCTTGACATTGATTGTGAGTGAAAACAAGTGCATAGCAGCCAAATAAACAAGTACCTTACTTAACTTTCAAACTAGAAGTTCCTTCTGCTTTCAAAGAGCATTATGGGAAACCAGTGTTTTGAAGTTGATTGTAACTGAAAACACTTGCAAAGCAGCCAATTAAACAAGTTCCTTTATTGGTTCTCTAAACTGAAGAACCAACTGCATTCACTGAGCATTAGGGAAAGGCATTGCTTTGAAGTTGATTGTAAGTGACACCACATGCATAAAAGCAAAATAAACTGAAATCTTACCTAATTTTCAAAATTGAAGAACTTGTAGCATTGGCATAGAAAAAGTGTTTTGACATTGGTTGTAAATGAAAACACATGCAAAGCAGCCAATGAAATAAGTTTCTTTATTGGTTCTCTAAATTGAAAAACTTACTGCATTCACTGAGCTTTAGGGAAAAAGAGTGTTTTGAAGTTCATTGTAAGTGAAAACACATGCATAGCAGCAAAAATACTAGAACCTTCCTTAGAAGTCAAAGTGAGGAAACTGCTACATTGGAATACAAAAAGCAGTGTTTGACATTGGTTCTATGTGAAAACAAGTGCATACCAGCCAATGAAAGAAATATCTTATTTACTTTAGAAAAGAGAAGAACTTAAGAATTGGCAGAACATTAGGTAAAAGCCGGGTTTTGACATTGTGAGTGAAAGCAATTACATAGCATTCAAGGAAACAAGTATCTTACTTATATTCCAAAGATGAGGTACCTAGTGAACTCACAGACTGTTAGGTAAAACCAGTGGATTGAAGGTGATTGTAAGTGAAAACTCATGCATAGTAGCAAATGAAACACAAACCTTATTTAGTTTTCAAAAGTGAAGAACCTACTGCATTGGCATAGCGTAAGGTAAAAGCATTATTTTGACATTGGTTGTAAGTGAAAACAAGGGCATAGCAACTAAGGGAACAAATATCTTTCTTAACTTACAGACATGATGAAATTCCTGGATTCTCAGAATTTAAGTGGAAACAAGGATTTTGAATTTGATTGTAACTCCAAGCAAGTGCATAGCTGCCAATGAAATGAGTATTCTGCTTGGTTTTGAAAACTCAAGAAACAACTGCATTGGCATAACATAAGGTAAAAGCAGTGTTTTGATAATGATTGTGAGTGAAAGCAAGTGCAGAGCAGCCAAACAAACTAGTATCTTTCTTACTTTTCAAACTTGATGTACCTCCAGCATTCACAGAGTGTTAGGTGAAAGTAGTGACTTGAAGTTGATTGTAAGTGAATACACGTGCAAAGCAGCCAATGAAACAAGTTTCTTTATTGGTTTTCTAAACTGAAGAACCGACTGCAGTCACCAAGTGTTAGGTAAAGCAGTGTTTTGAAGTTGATTGTAAGGGAAAACACATGCATAGCAGCAAAAGAAACTAGAAATCTTACTTACATTTACAAAGTAGAGATACTGCAACATTGGCATAGAAAAGGCAGTGTTTTGACATTGGTTGTAAGTGAAAACAAATGCATAGCAACCAAAAAAGAAGTATCTTATTTAATTTACAAAAGTGAAGAACCTCTGCATTTGCAGAACATTAGTTAAAAGAAGCGTTTTGACATTGTGAGTGAAAGCAAGTGCATAGTAGTCATGGAAACAAGTATCTTACCTACCAATGAAAAATGAAGTACCTCCTGCATTCACAGAGTTTTAGATAAAACCAGTGGTTTGAAGGTTTGTAAGTGAAAATACATGCATAGCAGCAAATGAAACACAAATATTACTGAGATTTCAAAAGTCAAGATACCACTGCATTGGCATAATGTTAGGTAAAAGTGGTGTTTTGACATTGGTTGTTAGTGAAAATAAGGGCAGAGCAGCCAATGAATCAAGTATATTTCTTACTTTACAAACATGAAGAACCCTCAAGATTCACAGAATTTTGGTTAAAACCAGGAGTTTGAAGTTAATTGTAACTCCAAGAAGTGCATAGCTCCCAATGAAATAAGTATCCTGCATACATTTGAAAACTTAAGAAACCACTGCATTGGCATAGCATTAGGTAAAAGCTGGCTTTTGACATTGTGAGTGAAAGCTAGTGCACAGCAGCCAAGGTAACCAGGATCTTACATTACTTTCAAAGTTGAAGTACCTAAAGTATTCACAGAGTATTAAGTAAAACCAGTGTTTTGAAGGTGATTATAAGTGAAAATGCATGCATAACAGGAAATTAAACACAAATCTTACTTAGATTCCTAAAGTGAAGGAACTACTGTGTTGGCATATCATTAGGTAAAATTGGTGTTTTGACATTGGTTGTAAGTGAAAACAATATATAGAAGCCAAAGAAAGAAGTATCTTTCTTACTTTACAAACATGAAAAACACCTGGATTCACAGAGCTTCAGGTTAAAACAAGGATTTTGAAGATCATTGTAACTCCAAGCAAGTGCATAGCTGCCAATGAAATGAATATTCTGTTTAGTTTTGAAAACTGAAGAAACCACTGCACTGACATAACATTAGGTTAAAGCAGGATTTGACATTGATTGTGAGTGAAAGAAAGTGCATAGAAGCCAAAAAAACAAGTATCTTACCTACCTTTCAAACGTGAAGTACCTCCTGCATTCACAGACAGATAGGTGACACCAGTGTCTTGAGGTTCGTTGTAAGTGAAAACACATGCAAAGCAGTCAATGAAACAATTTTCTATAGTGGTTCTCTAAAGTGAAGAAGTGACTGCATTCACCGAGCATTAGGGAAAAGTAGTGCTTTGAAGCTGAGTGTAAGTGAAAACCCCTGTATAGCAGCAAAAGAAACTAGAATCTTACATAGATTTCAAAAGGGAAGGAACTGCAGCATTCACATAGAAAAAGCAGTGTTTTGACATTGGTTGCAAGTGAAAACAGGTGCATAGCAGTGAAGGAAAGAAGTATCTTATTTGCTTTACAAAAATGAATACCTCTGCATTTGCAGAGCATTATGTTAAAACCGGTTTTGACACTATGAATGAAAACAAGTGCATAGCAGCCAAGGAAACAAGGATCTTATTTACCTTTCAAAGATGCTGTACCTCCTGTATTCGCAGAGTGTTAGGTAAAACCAGTGTTTTGAAGGTGATTGTAAGGGAAAACACATGCATAGCAGCAAATGAAATGCAAATCTTACTGAGATTTCAAAAGTGAAGAAACTACTGCATTGGCATAGCATTAGGTAAAAGCGGTGTTTTGACATTGGTTGTAAGTGAAGACAAGGGCATAGCAACAAAGGAAACAAGTATCTCTCTTACTTTACAAATGTGAAGAACCTCCTGGTTTCACAGAGCTGAAGGTTAAAACCAGCATTTTGAAGTTGATTGTAACTCCAAGAAGTGCATACCTGCTAATGAAATGAGTATCCTGCTTTGTTTAGAAAATTGAAGAAACCACCACATTGGCATAGCATTAGATAAGAGCAGTGTTTTGACACTGATTGTGTGTGAAAGCAAGTGTATAGCAGCCAAAAAACAAAAACAAGTATCTTACATACCTTTGAAACTTGATGTACACTTTGCTGTCACAGTGTTAGGTGAAACCAGTGTCTTGAAGTTGAATGTAAGTGAAAACATATGCAAAGCAGCCAATGAAACAACTTTCCTTATTACTTCTGTGAACTGAAAAACTGACTCCATTCACCGAGCATTAGGAATAATCAGTGCTTTGAAGTTGATTATAAGTGAAAACATGTGCATTGCAGCAAAAGAAACTAGAATCTTACTTAGATTTCAAGAGTGAAGAAACTGCAGGATTGGCATAGAAAAAGCAGTGCTTTGACATGGCTGTAATTGAAACGAGGGGCATAAGGTCCAAGGAAAGAAGTATCTCATTAACTTTACAAAAGTGAAGAATCTCTACATTAGCAGAGTATGAGGTAAAAACCAGGGTTTTGACACTGTGAGTGAAAGCAAGTTCATTGCAGCCAGGGAAACAAGCATCTTACTTACCTTTCAATGATGAAGTAACTCCTGCGTTCACAGAGTGTTAGGTAACACCAATGTTGTGAAGGTGATTGAAAGGGAAAACACATGCATAACAGCAAATGAAACACAAAAAATTACTTAGATTTCAAAAGTGAAAAATCTACTGCATTGGCATAGCTTTAGATAAATGTGGTGTTTTGACATTGGCTTTAAATGAAAACATTTTCATAGCAGCCAAAGAAACAAGTATCTTTCTTATTTTGCAAAGGTAAAGAACCTCCTGGTCTCAAAAAGCTTTAGGTTAAAATCCAGATTTTGACATCGATTGTAACTCCAAGCAAGTGCATGTGTACCAATGAAATGAGTATCCTGCTTAGGTTTGAAAACTGAAGAAACCACTGTATGTCATAGCATTATGTAAAAGCAGTACTTTGACAATGCTTGTGAGTGAAAGCAAGTAGTTAGCAGTCAAATAAACAAATATCTTACTTACCTTTCAAACTTTAAGTGCCTCCTGCATTCACAGAGAATTAGGTGAAACCAGGGACTTGAAGTTGATTGTAAGTGAAAACAAGTGCAAAGCTGCCAATGAAACAAGTTTCTTTATTGGTTCTCTAAACTGATGAACCCACTGTGTTCACTGGGCATCAGGGAAACGCAGTGATTTGAAGTTGATTGTAAGAGAAAACATGTGCTTAGCAGCAAAAGAAGTGAGAAACTCACTTAGATTTCAAAAGTGAAGATACTTCACCATTGACATAGAAAAAGCTGAATTTTGACAGTGGTTATAAGTGTTAACAAATGCATAGCAGCCAAGGAAAGAAGAATCTTATTTACTTTACAAAAATGAAGAATCTCTGCATTGGCAGAGAATTGGGTATAAGCAGGATTTTGACATTCTGAGTGAAAGTAAGTGCATAGCAGCCTGGAAAAAAGTATATTACTTACCTCTGACAGATGAAGTACCTCCTGCATACACAGAGTATTAGGTAAAATCAATGTTTTGAAAGTGATTGTAAGTGAAAACCCATGCAAAGCAGCAAATGAAACATAAATCTTACTTAGATTTCAATAGTGAAGAAATTACTGCATTGGCGTAGAGTTAGGTAAAAGTGGTGTTTTGACAGTGGTTGTAAGTGAAAACAACGGCATAAGAGCTGTAACCATTGGGGAATTTGATGTAATTATGAATTCCAAAAATATTGGATCATACTTGTAAACTGATTTGTTAATATGGGTGTGATTGAGTTATGATTAGGGCGTTGACTGGGCCACATCAGTAGGGCACTGAGCCACACCCCTTGGTGTGTGGGGAATTGAGTATAAAAGGCAAGGCAAGAACAGAGTTGAAGCAGTTTTTGAGAAGCAGTTTTGATGTTGGAGAAAAGGTCCCAGAAGAAAAAAGTGAGCTGTTCATCTGATAGTCTACAGCTGACCTTGTGGAGGAACCAGAAACGCTAAGCCTGGAGAGAAATGCAGCCTGGGACGAGAGGAACACAAGAAGCCTGAACCCTGGCAAATGTCGGCAGCTGTCTTGCTCCAAAATGTGGCAATGAACATTGGTGAGAAGAAACTTAATGCTTTATGACCTGCTATCTGTGAACTTCTACCCCAAATTAATACCTTTTATAAAGACCAACCCTTTTTTGGTATTTCATATTAGCACCCCTTTTGCTGACTAATACAGAATTTGGTACTGGGAGTGCGGTAGTGCTTTTGTAAATACCAAAATGTTCAAAACGGTTTTGTTAATGAGTAAGGGGTATTTTTTTGAGGAATTGTGAAATGCTTGATGGAAAAGGCCTAGATCACTTTGAAGAGACTGTTGATAGTCATATGGACGCTAAAGAGACTTTATATGATGCCTAAGAAGTAAATGATGAAAGTATTATTGGAAACTGGAGAAAAGGTGATCCGTGTTTTAAAGTTGCAGAGAACTTAGCAAGTTTAATTCCTGGTGTTATATGGAAGACAGAATTTGAAAATAGTGAACCAGAGCATTTAGCTGAAGAACTTTCCAAGGTAAACTCAGAGAATGTGTCTTGGCTTCTCCTTGCAGATTATAACAAAATACTAGATGAGCAAAATACCCGAGGACTGAACTTTTGGACACAAAGAAAACAAACTGATTTTGGAATTTCCAAGTTTATGGAAATTAAATTCCCAGATGAAAATGCCCCATTTGAAGACTTTACTAAACTTGGAACTTGTAAATCAGAATTGAAGATGCAGTTATCTTTGAAAGACTTGTGGAAAGTCTTACTGTCTGATGGCTTGGACCCCTGCTTCTTGCATGCTAAATCAACAAAGTTTTTGAGAGAGCTATATGAACAAAACCTCTGTTGGCTTGGACAAAAGAGAACAAGGAAAGGAGAGATTGAAGGAGAATCAGCTTTAAGAAGAAAACCGTGGAAGCAGAGATCTGGACTTAAGACATCTCCTCGGGCCAAGAGAAAAGCCCTACCCATGTGTAGAGAGAGGGTGAGTTTGCCCCTGAAGTTGAAGAGGGTGGATGTTCTTACCTGAAGTTCTGAGAAAGTTTTGATGCCCCATGGTGCAGAGAGGGTGAGTTTTCCTCAGCAGTTGAAGAGGGTGGATGTCCCCACCTGATGTTCAGGAAGAGTTTTGCGGTCTCAGGGTGCAGGGAGGTTGGAGAACATTCCTCAAAGATTAGGGTGGTTAAGGCCAACACCCCATAGGTCTGAGAGGGGTGTACCTGTCTCCCATGGATTAGAGAATGCCAGTGTTGGTCAACCCATTGCTCTGAAAGGGTTGAACCTGTATGCCAAAGGTTAGGGGGAATGTTGTCTTCACCTCACTGTGGTAGAGGGGCTAAGACTCTAACCCAAATATTGGTAAGGTGTGGCAATCACTCCAACACTCTTGGAGGGTGAAGTCTGGAACTTGGTTGAAACCCAGATGCTTGATGAGGGTGGAACCAAGAAAATTACCGATGGGCAAGCCTTTGGAAAGGGTGGGTTCCCATGTGGCCCCGAGGAGAAGAAACCATCATCTTAAGAATGACTCTCAGACTTGAAATTGAATGGAGGATGCACTGCAGGTTTACTGAACTGTAGAGGATCCATGACTCATATTCAACATCCCAATTTCTCCTTATGATAATGAAAATGTTTTTCCTTTGTTTTTCCATTTGTGTATTGGAAGCAGTTAAATGGTTTTGTACGTTTTAGCGGTCTACAGCAGACGGAATTTTGCCTGAAGATAAGTTGTATTTCTTTAAAATGCCTATGATATGATTTTGTACTTGAATTGTTACCGATTTAACTTTTTTTGAGAATTGTAATGTAGTTTTGTAATTCAGAGGGTGGAATGTAACTGTTGGGGAGTTTGATGTAATTATAAATTTTAAAAATATAATTGGATCATGCTAGTAAACTGATCTGTTAATCTGGGTGTGATTGAGTTATGATTTGGGCATGGACTGGGCCACACCAGTAGGGCATTGAGCCCCACACCTTGGTGGGTGGGGAATTCAGTATAAAAGGCAAGGCAAGAACAGTGTTGAAGGAGTTTTTGAGAAGTAGTTTTGGTGTTGGAGAAAAGGCCCAAGAAGAAGAAAAGTGATCTGTTCATCTGATAGTCGACAGCTGACCTTATGGAGGAACCAGAAAAGCTAACCCCAGAGAGAAATGCAGCTCTGGGAAGAGAGGAGCAGAAGACACCTGACCCTGGCAAACATCAGCAGCTGTCTTGCTCCAACATGTGGCAATGAACTTTGGTGTGAAAGAACATAATGCTTTATGGCCTGGTATCTGTGGACTTCTACCCCAAATAAATACCCTTTATAAAGACCCACCCATTTTTGGTAGCAACCTTTTGTCTGACTAATACAGGAGCCTAGGAAAGAAGTATCTTATTTACTTTACAAAAGTGAAGAACCACTGCATTGGCAGAGCATTAGGTAGAAGAAGGGTTTTGATGATGTGAGTGAGAGCAAGTGCATAGCAGCCGGGGAAACAATTATCTTTCATACTTTACAAACCTGAAGAACCTCCTGGATCAACAGAGCTGTACGTTAAAACTAGGATTTTGAAGTTGATTGCATGGCTGCTAATGAAATGAGTATCCTGCTTAGGTTTGAAAACTGAAGAAACTTCTGCATTGTCATAGCATTAGGGTAAAGCAATGTTTTGACATTGATTGTGAATGAAACAGTGCATAGCAGACAAACAAACAAGTATCTTATTTACCTTTCAAAGTTAAATACCTCCTGGATTCATATAGAGTTAGGTTAATCCAGTGACTTGAAGGTGATTTTAAGTGAAAACACGTGCAAATCAGCCAAAGAAACAAGTCCCTTTCCTGGTTCTCTAAACTGAAGCTCCAACTGCATTCACTGAGCTATAGTGAAAAGCCCTTGGAAACTGTGTAAACTGTGGTGTTCATGGAGCCTGTGGAGTCTGTGGAGCTTGGGGAGCCTGTGGAATCCTGTGGAGTATCTGCAGGTATATGGAGCCTGAGGTGCCTATGGAGCCTGTGGAAACTTTGGAAAACATGGAATCCTGTGGAACCTGTGCAGGCACAGGTAACCTGTGGAGCCTGTGGAGCCCATGGAGCCTGTGGAGCCAGAGTCAGTGGAGAATGTGCAGCCTGTTAATACCCATGGAGCCTGTGGAACAAGTGGAACCCATGGATATGATGAAGCCTATGGAGATCAGGAATTCCATGGAGTCCTATGTAGCTGGTGAGATCTTTGAGCCTGTGAAGCCAGTTGAGGCCTGTAGAGCCTGTGGAGCTCATGGAGCCCATGGGGCCCAGGAGTCTGTGGAGGTATGGAGCCCGTGAAGACTATGCATGCTGTGCATGCCCATGGAGCTGATGGAGACTATGGAGCCTTTGAATTTCCATGAAGTTGGTGGAATCTGTGGAGGTTGCAGAGCATGTGGAGGCTTGTCAAGCCCATGGAGCCCATGGCACCTGTGCAGGCCTGTGGACCCTGTGCAGGCCAGTGTAGTGTGTGGAGCATTTTGAACCCAGGGAGCCAGTGGAGCTTGTGCAGGCACATGTAAACTATGGAGACTGAGGAGCCTGTGGAGTTTGTGGAGCCTGTGGAATCAGTGGAGCCTGTGGACCCTGTGCATACCCATGGAGCCTGTGGAGGATTTAGAGCCCATGGAGACAATCAAGCCCATGTAGATCAGGTTTTCCATGGAGTCCTGAGTAGCTGTGGATCCCATGGAGCCTGTGAAGTCCATGGAGCCCATCAAACCTGTGCAGGCCCAGGGAGCCTGTAGAACCGCTACAGGCCTGTGGATCCTATAGAATTCATCGAGCCCATATGTCCATGGAACCTGTTGAGGTATGGATCCCAAGGAAGCTACAGAGAATGTGGAGCCTGTGGAGTGCATGTAGCCAATGGACACTTGTGGAGCCCATGGAGCCTTTACAGTCTGTGGAGACTGTAGGGCCTGTTGAGGCTTGTGGAGTCTGTAGACCCAATGGAGCTGGTGGAGACCAGGGTGTCATTCAGGACTGTGGAGCCCATGGAGGATGTTGATCAAATGGAGCTCATGGAGCTCATGGATGCCATACAGGCCAGTGGAACTTGTACAACCTGTGAAGCCCATGGAGTCCGTGGAGCTGGTGGAGCTTGTGGAGGCCATGGAGACTGAGGAACCCATGGAGACTATGGAGACCAAGGAGGCCTGTGGAGCCAGAGCAGGCCCATGAAGGACAGGGTGACTGTGAAATCTTTGAGAATATAGAGGCTTGTGGAACCCATGGAGCTGATGGGGCCTATGGAAGCTGTGAAATTCGGGGAGACCTTTGGAGCCTGTGCAGCCCTGGGGACCCTATGGAACCCATGGTATCTCTGCAGTCCTGGGGAGTCTGTGGAGAACATGGAGGCCTGTGGAGCTTGTGCAGGTTAATAGAGCCCATTGAGCCCATGGCGCCTGGGCAGGCCTGTGGAACATGTGGAGCCTGTGGAGACACTGTAGCTCATGGAGCCCATGGAACCCATGGAGACTGACTTCAGAGCCTGTATATCTCATGGAGGCCACAGAGCCTGTGCAGGCTCATAGTTCGGCCAGAGTCTGTTGAGTCCATTGAGGAATGTGGAGCCCATGGTGCCCATGGATGTCACGTTGGCCCATGGAGCCTGTGGAGGCTGTGGAGGCTGAGGAGGCTGAGGATCATGTGGAGGCCTGTGGAGACTGTGGAGGACATTTGGGGCCATGGAGCCTGTGGGGCCTGTGAAGCTCATGGAACCTTTGGAAATTAGGGAGCCTGTGGAGCTTGTGCAGGGCTGTAGGCCATGTGGAAACCATGGAGCTTTTGCAAGCCAGTGGAGATTGTGGAGCTTTTGGAACTTGTGGAGCCAGAGGAGACCGGATGAGGCTGTGAAGCCTGTTGAGGCTGTACAGGACCTTAGAAACTGTGGAGCCTGTGAAGACAATGATGCCTGTGGAGCCAATGGAGACCTATGGAGCCTGTGCAGGCCATTGGAATCTGTGGCGACCATGGGGCCCATGAGGGTGTGGAGACTGTTCAGACCCAAGGAGCTTGTGGAGCCATGATGCCTCTGTATGTTTTGGATGTCAGTGGTGCATTTGGAGCCCATTTGGCCTGTGAGCCCTTTGAATTCTGTTGAGCCAATGGAACCCATGGAGCCAGAGAAACCCATGGGGCGTGTAGTTCCCATGAAACTCATGGAGGCCTGTGGAGCTGTGGAGCTTGTGAAGCCCATGGGCGCCTGTTTAGCTGGTGTATGCCCTTGGGGTCTTTGGAGCCTGTGGTACCCATGGAAGCCTGTGGAAACCTTGGAGCCCATGGACACTTGTGGAGCTTGTGGAACCTGTGGAGCATATTCAGGCTGTGAAGGCCATGGAGCCCCCAAAATTCCATGGAGCCTGTGGAGCTTGTGGAGTCTGTGAAGGCTGTGGAGCTCTTGGGACCTGTGTAAACAGTGGCATCCATTGCCTGTGTAGCTGGGGGAGCTTGTGGAGAATGTGGAAGCCTGTGGAGTCTCTGCAGGTGCATGGAGCCTGTGGCGCCTATAGAGCCTGTGGAGACTTTGGAATACATGGAGGCCTTTGGAGCCTGTGCAGGCCCATGTGTCCTGTGGAGACTGTGGAGCTGGTGCATATCCATGGAGCCTGTGGAGAACATGGAGACCATGGTGACCATGAAACCCATGGACATCAGGGTTTACATGGATTCCTGGGTATCTGTGGAGTCCATGAAACCTGTCAATATAGTTGACACCTGTGGAGACTGTGGAGCTCATGGAGCCCATGGGGCCCATGGAGCCTGTTGACGTATGGAGCCTGTGGAGTCCCTGGAGAATGTTGTGTAAATGGACCACATGTAGCCCATGGATGCTGTGGAGCCCATGGAGCCTGATGTATCCATGGAGCCCAAGGAGGCCTGTGGAGCCTATGCAGACCCCTGGAGTCCTGGGCATGTGCTGGCTGTGGAGATCATAGAACCCATGGAGTCTGTGGAGGCTGCATAGGTCAGTGGTGCCTATGGGTACTTTGGAGCCTGTGGAGGCCCATGAAGTCTGTGGAGCCTGTTTAAGCCATGGAGCCTGTGCAGAACTGTGGAGCCCATGGAACGCATGGAAACTGTAGAGTCCTGTGGAGCCTTACAGGCCTTTGGAGGTGGTTGAAGCCATGGAGACCATGAAGTCCGTGGACACTATCGAGTTCACAAAGCCCATGGAGCCCATGGAGCCTGTGCAGGCCCAGGGAGCCTTTTGAGCCTGTATACACCTGTGGATCCTGTGGAGTTCATTGAGCCCATGGGGCCCTTGGAGCCTGTTGAATTATGTAGCCCAAGGACACTACAGAGTATTTGGAGCATGGTTGTGCATGTAGCCAATGGACATGTGTGGAACCCATGGAGCCTTTTGAGCCTGTGGAGACTGTGGAGCCTGTTGAGGCCTGTGGAGTCTGTACAGGCCCATGTAACCTGTGGAGACACTGGAGCCTGATCAGCCCACGGGAAGTGTGTTCCCATGGATCCCATAGAGGGCTGTAGCACTGTTGATCCAGTGGAGGCCCAAGAAACCTATTGATTCCATGGAACCCATGGAAATTCTGCTGGCCTGTGGAGCCTGTGGAGATTGTGAAGCCTGTGAAAGCCAATGGATCCTGTGGAGCCTATGCCTACCCATGGAGCCAGGGGAGCATATGGAGCCCATGGAGACCATGAAGTCCATGGAGATCATGGAATCCATGGAGTCCTGTGTAGCTGTGGACCCCATGGAGCCTATGAAGCCAGATGAGGTTTGTGGAGCCTGTAGAGCTCATGGAGCCCATGGGGCCCATGGGGCTCGTTGAGGTATCATTCCTGAGGAGTCTGTGTACACTGTGACGCCAATGAAGCGCATGAAGCCCCTGGATGCCTGTGGAGCCCATGGAGTCTGTGGAGTCCATGGAACCCATGGAGGCCTGTGGAGCCTATGTAGGTCCCTGGAGGCCATGGACACCTGTGAAGCCTGTGCTGCCTGTGGAGACCATAAAGCCCATGGAGCCTGTGTAGGCCAGTGAAGCCTGTGTATGCCAGTGGAGCCTGTGTGTCCTGTGGAGACTGTGGAGGTCCATGAAGCCTGTGGAGCCTGTGTAACCCATGGATCCCATGGAGCCTGTAGAGGCCTATGGAGCCTGTGCAGACCTGTGAAGGTGGTTGAGGCCATGGAGACCATGAAGTCCATGGAGGCTATGGAGATCACAAAGCTTGTGAGGCCCTTGGAGCCTGTGCAGGCACAGAGAGCCTGTGGTGCCTATGGAACTTCTCAATCCCATGGTCCCATGGAACCTATTGTGGTATGGAACCCAAGGACACGACAGAGAATTTGGAGCCTTTGGAGTGCATGTAGTCAATGAACACGTGTGGATCCCATGGAGCCCATTGAGCCTGTGGAGACTGTAGAGCCTGTTGAGGCCTGTAGAGACTTACAGGCCCATGGACCCACTGGAGACTGTGGAGCCAATGTAGCTGTTGGAGCCCATGCAATAACAGAGAACTGTGGAGCCCATGGAACCCACTGAGCCCATGGATCCGAAGGAGATTGTGTATGCTGTGCAGGAGAGTGGAATCTGTGCAACCTGTGAAGCCCAAGGAGTCCGTGGAGCTGGTGGAGCTAGTGGAGGCAATAGATACCAAAGAGCCCTTGAAGACTTTTGAGCTCAAGGAGGCCTGTGGATCCTGTGCAGGCCCATGAATGACAGGGAGATTGTGAAATCTCTGTAAATGTAGAGGCCTGTGGAACCCATGGAGCTGATGGGGCTCATGGAGGCTGTGAAATCCATGGAGGCCTGTCGAGCCTGTGCAGGCTTTTAGACCCCATGGTGCCTATGTTGATTCTGCAGGCCTATGGAACTTTGGAGCCTTGGACCCAGTGGAACTCATGAATGCTATGGATCCCATGGAGCCTCTGGAGCCTGCAGAGCCTCGATATCTCATGGAGGCCATGGAGCCTTTGCAGGCTTATGGTACTGGCAGAGTCTGTTGAGCCCATGGAGGAAATGGAGCCCTTTGTGTCCGTGGAGATTGTGTAGACCAATTTAGCCTGTGGAGGCTGAGGAGGCTGAGGATCATGTGGAGGCCTTTGGAGTGTATGAATCCCATATTTGGTCATGGAGTCTGTGGGACCTGTGCAGGCTCATGGAGCTTTTGGAGACTGGAGCTTGTGGAGCCTTTGCAGGCACATGGATGCCTTGGAGGCCTTGGAGGCCATGGAGCCCATGGAGAATGCATTGCTCATGGAGGCCTGTGGAGCCTCTGCAGGCCCATGGAGCCAGTGCAGAATTGAAGCCAATGGAGTCTATGGAGCCTATGGAATTCCATAGTCTTTGGAACCTGTGAAGCCTGTTTAACCTGTGGATCCTGTGTAGGCCAGTGTAGCTTGTGGAGCATTTGGAACTTAGGGAGCCTGTGGAGCTTGTGCATGCCAGTAGATGCCATGAAACCCATGGAGATTGTGCAGGTCTGGGGACATTGAGGAGGCTTTGGAACTTGTTCAGCCCGAGGCAGATGGTTGAGGCCATGGAGAATGTGGAGCCTGTGTAGGACCTTTCAAAGTGTGGAGCCTGTGGAGTCCTTCATGCTTATGAAACAGATTGAGACCTGTGGAGCCTGTGCAGACCATGGAGCCGATGGAGCCCATGGATCTTGTAAATCCATTGGAGCCTGTGGAACCCATGGATACCTATAGAACCTATGGCAATCATAGAGTGTGTAGAGCGCATGGAGCAGGTGTAGCCTGTTCAGGCCTATGGAGCCCGTGGAGCATTTGGAGCCTGTGGAGCCCAAGGAGCTTATGGAGCCCATGGGGCCCATGGAACCTGTTGAGGTATGGAAACTGAGGAGACCGCAGAGACCATGGAGACAATGGAGTGCAGGTAGCCCATGGATGGCTGTGATGCCCATGGAGCCCATTGAGCCATGTGGACTTTGGAGACCTGTGGAACTCATGGATGCTGTGTAGGCCAGTGGAACCTGTGCAACCTGTGAAGCCCATGGAGTCCACGGAGCTGGTGGAGTTTGTGGAAGCCATGAAGACTGAGGAGCCCATGGAGACTATGGAGCCCAAGGAGGCCTGTGGAGCCTGTACAGTCCCATGAAGAACATGGAGACTGGGAAGTATATGTGAATATAGAGGCATGTGGAACCCATGGAGCTTATGGAACCCATGGAAGCTGTGAAACCCATGTAGACCTATGGAGCCTTTGCAGGCCTGAGGATGCTGTGGAGCCCATGGTACCTCTGTATGCCTGGGGAGTCTGTGCATCCCATGTAGTCCTGTGGACCCTGTACAAGCCTATAGACCCCATAGACCCTATGGCAACTGTGCAGGCCTGCAGAACATGTGGACCTTGTTGAGCCACTGGAGCTCAAGGAGCCCATGGAACCTATGGAGCCTGTGTAACCTGCAGAGCCTGTTTATCTCATGGAGGATATGGGGCCTGTACAAGCTCATGGTGATTACAGGGCCTTTTGAGATGGAGGATTGTGGAACACTTGGAGCTCATGGATGTTATGTAGACCCGTTAAGCTTGTGGAGGCTGTAGAGTCTAAAGAATTTTAGGATCATTTGGAGGACTGTGGTGTCTGTGGAGCCCATTTTGGGCCATGGAGTCTATGAGGCCTGTGCAGGCTCATGGAGCCTGTGGAGACTGGAGAGATTCTGAAGACTGTGAAGCCACATGGGTGCCATGGAGGCTTGGAGTTCATGGAGCCCATGGAGCATGCATTGCCCCTGGAGTCCTGTAGAGCCTCTTCATGCCCATGGAACCTGTTGAGTCTTTGAAGCACTTTGAGTCCATGCAGCCTGTGAGGGCCCATGGAGCCTGTGGAGAACATGGAGACTGTGGAGCCTGTGCATACCCATGGAGCCTGTGGAGCACGTGGAGCCCATGGAGACTGTGGAATCCATACAGGCCTTGGAGGCCTGAGGAGCCTATGCAGGACCCTAGAGGCCATTGACACTGTGGAGCCTGAGTTGCCTTTGGAGGCAATAGATTCCATAGAGACTGTGTGGCCTGTAGTGCTTGTGGAGTCAGTGGTACCTGTGGAGCCTATGTATAGCCATGGAGCCTGTGGTGCATGTGGAGCCCATGGAGGATTTGGAGTCCGTGGAGACTATGGAACCTGTGCATACTCATGGAGCCTGGGTAGCACATAGAGCCCATGGAGCCTGTGGATCCCGTGCAACCTGTGGAGGCCTCTGGAACCTTAGCAGGTCTCTAGAGACGATTGACACCTGTGGAGCATGTGCTACTTATGGAGACCATGGATTCCATGGAGAATGTGGAGGCTCTGTAGGCCTGTGGAGCCTGGGAGCATTTGGAGCCTGTGGAGGCCAATGAATTCTGTGGAGCCTGTGTATTCCATGAAGCTTATGCAGACCTGTGGATCCCATGAATCCCATGGAGACTGTAGAGGCCTGTGGAGCCTGTGAAGGCCTGTGGAGTTCTAGAGGCTATGGAGACCATGAAGTCTGTCAAGACCATGGAGTTCACAAAGCTGGTGGAGCCCTTGAAGCTGGAGCAGGCCCAGGGAGCTTGTGGAACCTGTACAGGCCTGTGGATCCTGTTGAGCTCCTCGAGCCCATGGGACCCATAGAGCCTGTTGAGGTATGGAGCCCAAGGACACTACAGAGAATGTGGAGACTGTTAAGTTCATGTAGGCCATTGACACCTGTAGAGCCCATGGAGCCTGTTGAGCCTGTGGAGACTGATGAGCCCATTGAGGCTTGTGGAGCCACTACAAGTCTTAGGGCCTGTGGATTCTGTGGAGCTGATGGAGCTGGTGCAACCCATGGAATTTTAAACGACTGTAGAACCCATGGAGCACATGGAGCACATGGAGTTCATGGATGCTGTGTAGGACAGTGGATCCTCTGCAAATTGTGAAGCCTGCAGAGTCCTTAGAGATGGTGGGGTTTGTGGAAACCATGGATACCGAGGAGCCCATGGAGTCTAGGGATGCCAACAAGTCCTGTGGACCCTGTGAAGTACTGTGAAGTACAGGGAAACTGTGAAATCTTTGAGAATATAGAGGCCTGTGGAACCCATGGAGCTGATGGAGCACATGGAAGCTTTGAAACCCATGGAGGACTCTGGAGTCTGTGCAGGCTTGAGGACACTCTGGAGACCATGGTACCTCTGCATGGCTGGGGAGCCTGTGGAGCCCATGGAGGCCTGTGGAGCCTCTGCCCACCCATGGAGCCTTTTGAGACTTTAAAGTCCTTAGAGACCATGCAGCCTTTGCAGGCCCTTGGATCCTGTGAAGCTCATGGAGCCTGTGGAGTCCATGGAGCCCGTGTAGCCTCTGCATACCCATGGAGCCTGTGGAGCACATTTTGCCCATAAAGCCTGTCAAGTCTGAGGAGCTTGTGGAGCCTGTGCATACCTATGGAGCCTGTGGAACCCGTGGAGCCCATGGAGCCTGTGGAGTCCGTGGAACCTCTGGAGCCACTATATACTGATGGAGCCTGTGGAGCCCATGGATCCTGTTTAGTCCGTGGAGCCTGTGGATCTTGTGCATGTCCATGGAGCTTGTAGAGCACGTGTAGCCCATGGTGCCTGTGGAATCCTTGCAGCCCGTGGAGTCCTGTTGAGCCTATGCAGGCCCCCGGAGTCCATTGAAACCTGTGGAGGATGTGCTCCCTTTGGAGACCATAGATTCCATGGAGCCTGTGGAGGCTCCTGAAGCCTGTGGAGCTTCTGTAAACCATGGGGCCTGTGCAGACCTCAGGGGCCCATGGGGTCCTTGGAGACAATAGAGGCCTGTGGAGCCTGTTCAGGCCTGTGGAGGTGGTTGAGGCCATAGAGCCCATGCAGTCAGTCAAGACCTTGGAGTTCATAAAGCCCATGGAATCCAGGAAGCTTGTGGAGCCTGTACAAGCCTGTGGATCCTGTGGAGCTCTTCGAGCCCATGGGGCCCATGGAGCCTGTTGAGGTATAGAATCCAAGGACACTACAGAGACTGTGGAGCCTGTTAAGTTAATGTAGCCCATTGACACATGTGGAGCCCATGTAGCCTGTTGAGACTGTGTAAACTGCAGTGCCTATTGAGGCCTGTGGAGCCTGTACAGGCTTTAGAGCCTTTGGATTCCATGGATCCGATGTAGATCATAGAGCCCATAGAGTCTATGGAGCTTGGGAATGCTGTGTACGGCAGTGGAACCTGTGCAACCTAGGAAGCCCATGGAGTCCGTGGAGCTTGTGGAGTTTGTGGAAGCCATGGAGCCCAAGTCGCCCATGGAGACTATGGAGCCCAAGGAGGCCTGTGGAGCTGGTGCACTCCCGTGAACTATAGGGAGACTTTGAAGTCTGTGAGAATATAGAGGCCTCTGGAACCCTTTGAGCTGATGCAGCCCCTGGAGGCTGTGAAACCCGTGGAGGCCTGTGGATTCTGTGTAGGCCTGAGAAAACTGTGGAGCCCATGGTACTTCTGCATGTCTAGGGAGTCTGTGGAGCCCATGGAATCCTGTGGAGACTCTGCCCACCCAAGGAGACTGTTGAGGCTTTGAAGCCCTTAGAGACCATGAAGACTGTGTATTCCCTTTCTTCCTGTGGAGCACATGGAGCCTGTGAAATCTGTACACTCTGTGGAGTCCATGGAGCTGGTGTAGCCTGTCCATAGCCATGGAGCCGGTGGAGCAGGTGTAGCCCATGTAGGCTGTTGAGTCCGTGGGGCCTGTGGAGCCTGTTAATACCCATGGAGTCTGTGGAACACGTGGAGGGCATGGAGACCTTGAAGTAGTCCATGGAGATCAGGGATTTCATGTAGTCTTGTGTAGCTGTGGACCCCATGGAGCCTGTGAAGCCTGTTGTAGCCTATGGAGACTGTGGTGCTCATGGAGCCCATGGGGCCCATGGACTCTTTTTGTGGTATGGAGCCTGAGGAGACCACGGAGAATGTGGAGCCAATGGAGAGCATGTAGCCCATGGATGCTTTTGGAGCCCATGGAGCCTGTGGAGTCTGTGGAGCCCATGGAAGACTGTGGAGCTTTTGCAGGCCTGGGGAGGCCATTGACACCTGTGGAGCATGTGCTGCCTGTGGAGACCATAGGGACCATGGAGCCTGTGGAATCTGTGGAGGCCAGTGTAACCTGTGGGTCCCTTGGAGCCTGTGGAGGCCAATGAAGCCTGTGGAGACTGTGTAACCCATGTAGCCTAGACAGAGCTTGGGAACCCATTGAGCCTAGGGAGACTGTAGAGGCCTGTGGATCCTATGCAGTCCTGTGCAGGTGGTAGAGTCCAGGGAGACCATGAAGTCTGTGTAGACCATGGAGTTCACAAAGCCCATGGAGACTGTGGAGCCTGTGCAGGCCCAGGGAGCTGTAAGTCCATGCAAGGGCATAGCTGCCAATGAAATGAGTATACTTCTTAGTTTTTAAAACTGAAGAAACCACTGCGTTGGCATAGCACTAGGTAAAACCAGTGTATTGACATTGAATGTGTATGAAAGCAAGTGCAGAACTGCCAAACAAAGTAGCATCTTTCTTACTTTTCTAACTTGAAGTACGTGCTGCATTAACAGCGAGTTAGGTGAAACCAGGGACTTGAAGTTAATTGTAAGTGAAAAACGTGCAAAGGAGCCAATGAAAAAAGTATCTTCATTGGTAGTCTAAACTGAAGAACCGGTTGTATTCACCAAGCATTAGGGAAAAGCAGTGCATGAAAGTTGATTGTAAGTGAAAACACGTGCATAGCAGCAAAAAAAACTAGAAACTTACTTAGATTTCACAAGTGAAGGAACTGAAGCATTTGCATAGAAAAAGCAGTGTTTTCACATTGGTTGTAAGTGAAAATAAATGCATAACAGCCAAAAAAGAAGTGTCTTTTTTACTTTGCAAAAGTGAAGAACCTCTGCATTGGCAGAACATTAGGCAAAAGAAGGGTATTGACATTGTGAGTGAAAGCAAGTGTATAGTAGCCAGGGAAACAAGTATCTTACTTACATATCAAAGATGAAGTACCTCCTGCATTCATAGAGTTTTAGGTGAAACCAGTGTTTTGAAGTTGATTGTAAGTGGCAACACATGCATAGTTGCAAAAGAAACTAAAATCTTACTTAGATTTCAAAAGTGAATAAATTGCAGCATTGGCATAGAAAAAGCAGTGTTTTGACATTGGTTGTAAGGGAAAACATGTGCAAAGCAGCCAATGAAACAGGTTTCTTTATTGATTCTCTAAACCAAAGAACTGACTGCATTCACCAAGCATTAGGGAAAACAGTGCTTTGAAGTTCATTGTAAGGGAAAACACGTGCATAAAATTGAAAGAAACTAGAATCTTCCTTAGATTTCAAAGTGAAGAAACTGCTATATTGGAATAGAAAAAGCAGTGTTTTGTCATTGGTTGTATGTGAAAACAGAGAAGGAAATAAATATCTTATTTACTTTACAAAACTGAAGAACTTCAGCATTGGCAGAGCATTAGGTAAAAGCTGGATTTTGACATTGTGAGTGAAAGCAGCCATTGAAACAAGTGTCTTACATATCTTTCAAAGATGAAGAACCTCGTGAATTCACAGAATGTTAGGTAAAACCATTGGTTGGAAGGTGATTGTAAGGGAAAACACATGCATAGCAGCAAATGAAAAACAAACTTTACTTAGATTTCTAAAGTGAAGAAGCTGCTGCTTTGGCATAACGGTAGGTAAAAGCATGGTTTTGACATTGGTTGTAAGTGAAAACAAGGGCATAGCAGTCTAGTAAACAAATATCTTTCTTACTTTACAAATGTGAAGAACTTCCTGGATTCCCAGAGTTTTAGGTTAAAATCATGATTTTGAAGTTGATTGTAACTCCAAGGAACTGATATCAGCCAATGAAATGAGTATCCTCCTTAGATTTGAAAAATGAAGAAACCACTGCATTGGCATAGCATTAGGTAAAATCAGTGTTTTGAAATTGCTTGTGAGTGGATGCAAGTGCATAGCAGCCAAAAAAATCTTACTTACTGTTCAAACTTGAAGTACCTCCTGCATTTACAAAGTGTTATGTGAAACCAGTGACTTGAAGTTCATTGTAAGTGAAAACACATGCAAAGGAGCCAATGAAACAAGATTCTTTATTGGTTCTCTAAACTGAAGCACCAACAGCATTCACTAGGGAAATTAGGGAAAAGCAGGGCTTTGATGATGATTGTAAGAGAAAACACATGCAAAGCTGAAAAAGAAACCAGAATCCTCCTTAGATTTCAAAAGTAAAAAACTGCTGCATTGGCATAGAAAAAGCAGTGTTTTGACATTGGTTTGCACATGTGAAAACAAGTACAAAGCAACTATGTGAAGAAATATCTTATTTACTTTACAGAAGTGAAGATCCTTTGCATTGGAAAAGTGTTTGGTAAGTGCAGGGTTTGACATGGTGAGTCAAAGTAATTGCATAGCAGCCAATGAGACATTTATCTTCCTTACCTTTCAAACATGAAGTACCTCTTGCATTAACAGAGTATTAGGTTAAACCATTGGTTTGAAGGTGATTGTTAGGGAAAACACATGAAGAGCAGCAAATGAAACACAAATCTTACTTAGATTTCAAAAGTGAAGAAACTACTGTATTGGCACAGCGTTAGGTAAAAGTGGTGATTTTACATAGGCTGTAAGTTAAAACAAGGGCATAGCAGGCAAGGAAACATGTGTCTTTCCTACATTACAAATGTGAAGAACCTCCTGGATTCATGGAGCTTTATGTTAAAACCAGGATTTTGAAGTTAATTGTAACTCCAAACAAGGGCATAGCAGCCAATGAAATGAGTATCCTCCTTAGATTTGAAAACTGAAGAATCCACTGCATTGGCGTAGCATAAGGTAAAAGCAGTGTTTTGACATTGATTGTGAGTGAAAGCAGATGCATAACAGCCAAAAAAAAAAAAATCTTACTTATTATTCAACCTTGAAGTATCTCCTGCATTCACAGAGAGTTAGGTGAAACCAGTGTCTTGAAGTTCATTGTAAGGGAAAACACGTGCAAAGCAGCCAATAAAACAAGTTTCTTTATTGGTTCTCTGAACTGAAGTACTGTCTGTATTCACCGAGCTTTAGGGAAAAGCAGTATTTTGAAGTTGATTGTAAGCAAAAATATGTGCCTAATAGTAAAAGAAACTAGAATCTTACTTAGATTTTGAAAGTGAAAAAACTGCACATTGGAAGAGAAAAAGCAGTGTTTTGACATTTGTTGTAAGTGAAAACAAGTGCATAGCAGCCAAGGAACGAAGTCTTTTTTACTTTACAGCGTTAGGTAAAACCGGTTTTAAACTTACTGTTTTAAACTAGATCTTACTTAGATTTCAAAAGTGAAGACGCTGCAACATTGGAAAAGAAAAAGCAGTGCTTTGGCATTGGTTGTAAGTGAAAACAAGGGCATAAGGAAAGGAGTATCTTATTTACTTTACAATGGTGAAGAACCTCTGCATTAGCAGAGCATTAGATAAAAGCAGGGTTTTGACATTGTGAGTGAAAGCAAGTGCATAGCAGCCAGGGAAACAAGTATCTTACTTACCTTTCAAAGATCAAGGAACTCTTGCATTCACAGAGTGTTAGGTAACATCAGGGTTCTCAAGGTGATTGCAAATGAAAACACATGCAGAGCACAAATGAAACACAAATAGTACTTAGATTTCAAAAGTGAAAAAAACTACTGCATTGGCATAGTTTAGGTAAATGTGGTGCTTTGACATTGGCTTTATGTGAAAACATGGGCATAACAGCCAAGGAAAGGAGTATTTTTCATACTTTATAAACGTGAAGAACCCATAGGCTTTGAAGAGCTTTAGGTTAAAACCAGGAGTTTGAAGGTGATTGTAACTCCAAGCAAGTGCATGGGTGCCACTGAAATGAGTAATCTGCTTAGTTTTGAAAACTGAAGAAACCACTGCAGTGTCCTTGCATTAGGTAAAAGCAGTGTTTTGACATGGATTGGGAGTGAAAGCAATTGGATAGCAGTGAAACAAACAAGTATCCTGCTTACCTTTCAGGCTTGATGTACTCCCTGTATTCATAGAGAGTCAGGTGAAACCAGTGTCTTGAAGTTGAATGTAAGTAAAAACACGTGCAAAGCAGCCAATGAAACAAGTTTCCTAATGGGTTCTCTAAACTGAAGAACTGACTCCATTCACAGAGCATTAGGAAGAAGCAGTGCTTTGAAGTTTATTATAAATGAAAACACGTGCATAACAGCAAAAGAAACTAGAATCTTACTTAGATTTCAAAAGTGAAGAAACTGCAGCATTTGCATAGAAAAAGCAGTGTGTTGATATTTGCTGTAAGTGAAAACAAGGGCATAGCAACCAAGGAAAGAAGTATCTTATTTACTTTACAAAGGTGAAGAACCTCTGCATTAGCAGAGCATTAGGTAAAAGCAGGGTTTTGACATTGTGAGTGAAAGCAAATGCATAACAGCCAAGGAAACAAGTATCTTACTTACTTTTCAAAGAGAAGGAACTCCTGCATTCACAGAGTATTATGTAACAACAGGGTTCTGAAGGTGATTGTAAATGAAAACACATGCAGAGCACAAATGAAACAGAGATAGTACTTAGATTTCAAAAGTGAAAAAACTACTGCTTTGGCATAGCTTTAGGTAAATGCAGTGTTTTGACATTGGCTTTAAGTGAAAACATGGTCATAGCACCCACGGAACAAGAATATTTCTTACTTACAAATGTGAAGAACCTCCTGGACTCAGAGAGCTTTAGGTTAAAACCAGGATTTTGAAGTTGATTGTAACTCCAAGAATTGCATAGTTGCCAATGAAATGTGTATCCTGCTTAGGTATGAAAACTGAAGAAACCACTGCATTGGCATAGCATTAGGTAAAAGCAGTGATTTTACATTGATTGTTAGCAAAAGCAAGTGAACAGCAGCCAAAAGAACAAGTATGTTACTGACCTTTCAAACTAAAAGTACCTCCTGGATTCAAAGAGAGTTAGTTGAAACCAGTTTCTTGAAGTTCATTGTAAGTGAAAACACGTGCAAAGCAGCCAATGAAACACGTTTCTTTATTGGTTCTCTAAAGTGAAGAACCAACTCATTCACTGAGTATAAGGGAAGGCATTGCTTTGAAGTTGATTGTTAGTGAAAACACATGCATAGCAGCAAAAGAAAGTAGAATCTTCCTAAGAGTTCAAACAGAAGAAACTGCTGAATTGGAATAGAAAAAGCAGTGTTTTGATATTGTTTGTATGTGAAAACAAGTGCAAAGCAGTCATGTAAAGAAATATCTTATTTGCTTTAGAAAAGTGCAAACCTCTGCATTGGCAGAGCATTTGGTAAAAGCAGGGATTGACATTGTGAGAGAAAGTAATTGCATAGCAGCCATGGAAACCAATATCTCCCTTACTGTTCAAATATGAAATACCTCCTACATTCATGGAGTGTTAGGTAAAACCTGCAGTTTGAAGGTGAGTGTTAGGGAAAACACAGAGCAGCAAATGAAAACACAAAGCTTACTTAGATTTCAAAATGAAGAAACTACTACATTGGCATAGCGTTAGGTAAAAGCATTTTTTGACATTGGTTGTAAGTGATAACAAGGGCATAGCAGCCAAGGAAACAAACATCTTTCTTACTATACAAATGTGAAGAACTTCCTGGATTCACAGAGTTTTAGGTTAAAACCAGGATTGTGAAGTTGATTGAAACTCCAAGCAAGTGCATAGCTTCCAATGAAATGAGTAACATGCTTAGTTTTGAAACCTGAAAAAAACCACTGCATTGGCATAACATTAGGTAAAACCAGTGTTTTGCATTAACTGTGAATGAAAGGAAGTGCATGCCAGCCAAGCAAACAATTATCTTACTTACTTTTCAAAATTGAAGTACCTCCTGCATTCTCAGAGGGTTGGGTGAAACCAGAGTCTTGAAGTTGATTGTAAGTGAAAACATTTGCAAAGCAGAAAATGAAACATGTTTCTTTATTGGTTTTCTAAACTGAAAAAATGACTGCATTCCCTGAGCACTCAGAAAAGCAGTGCTTTTAAGTTGATTGTAAGTGAAAACACGTGCTTAGCAGTCAAAGAAACTAGAAACTTACTCAGATTTCAAAAGTGAAGGCACTGAAGCTTTGGCATAGAAAAAGCATTGTTTTGATATTGGTTGTAAGTGATAACAAGGGCAGAGCAGCCAAGGATCAAGTATCTTTCTTACTTTACAAACATGAAGAACCTTCAGTATTCACAAAAGTTTTGTTTAAAACCAGAGGTTTGAACATGATTGTAACTCCAAGAAGTGCATAGCTCCCAATGAAATGAGTATCCTGCTTAGATTTAAAAACTGAAGAAACAACTGCATTGGCATAGCATTAGGTAAAAGCAGGCTTTTGACATTGTGAGTGAAAGCTAGTGCACAGTAGCCAGGGTAACCAGGATCTTACTTTAATTTCAAAGTTGAAGTACGTAAAGTATTCACAGAGTATTAGGTTAAACCAGTGTTTTGAAGGTGATTGTAAGTGAAAACACATGCATAACAGGAAATTAAACACAAATTTTACTTAGAATTCTAAAGTGAAGGAACTACTGCATTGGCGTATTGTTAGGTAAAATTGGTGTTTGGACACTGGTTGTAAGTGAAAACAAGGGTATAGAAGCCAAAGAAAGAAGTAT
Organism: Tolypeutes matacus; assembly: GCA_026826555.1. Classification (NCBI taxonomy): domain Eukaryota; kingdom Metazoa; phylum Chordata; class Mammalia; order Cingulata; family Chlamyphoridae; genus Tolypeutes; species Tolypeutes matacus. Next base: position 1,517,118 of record JAKSZT010054234.1, on the reverse strand, counting down.
CTTTCTTACTTTACAAACGTGAAAACCACCTGAATTTACAGAACTTTAGGTTAAAACCAGGATTTTGAAGATCATTGTAACTCCAAGCAAGTGCATAGCTGCTAATGAAATGAGTATCCTGTTTTGTTTTGAAAACTGAAGAAAGAACTGCATTGACATAACGTTAGGTAAAAGTAGGATTTGACATTTTTGTGAGTGAAAACAAGTGTATAGAAGCCAAAAAACAAGTATCTTACCTACCTTACAAACGTGAAGTACCTCCTGCATTCACAGAGAGATAGGTGACATCAGTGTTTTGAAGTTCATTGTAAGTGAAAACACATGCAAAGCAGGCAATGAAACAAGTTTCTATATTCTTCTCTAAAGTGAAGAAGTGAATGCATTAACTGAGCAATAGGAAAAGCAGAGTTCAGAAGCAGAGTGTAAGTGAAAACACGTGCATAGCAGCAAAAGAAACTAGAATCTTACATAAATTTCAAAAGGGAAGGAACTACAGCATTTACATAGAAAAACAGTGTTTTGACATTGGTTTTAAGTGAAAACAAGTGCATAGCAGCAAAGGAAAGAAGTATCTTATTTACTTTACAAAATGAAGACATCTGCATTGGCAGAGCATTAGGTGAAAGCATTTTGACATTTTGAATGAAAAGAAGTGCATAGCAGATGAGGAAACAGTATCTTACTTACTTTTCTAAGATGAAGTACCTCCTGAATTCACAGAGTGTTAGGTAAAACCAGTATTTTGAAGGTTATTGTAAGGGAAAACACATGCATAGCAGCAAATGAAAAATACATCTTACTGAGATTTCAAAAGTGAAGAAACTACTGCATTGGCATAGGGTTAGGTAAAAGCGGTGTTTTGACTTTGGTTGTAAGTGAAAACAAGGGCATAGCAGGCAAGGAAACAAGTATCTTTCTTACTTTAGAAACGTGAAGAAGGGACTTCCAGGAAGATGGCAGATTAGTAAGTCACAGGAATCTCTTCTCCAGTAAAATAGCTAGAGAACAGGCTGAAACAGACCCGAAAAATATCTTCTAGGGTTTAGGAAAGCAGGGGAAGGTTGCACTCCACCCAGAGGAGAGAGGGACAAAAAAGAGAAATCACGATGACAAAACTAGAACCGTGAGTTGGAACCAGCATCGGCTGCTGCTGCCAGCACCCTCCCCTACACACTTTAGAATTCTCAGGCCTCTGGGCCTGTGACTACAGACACAGGGGGCTCCAGGGATCTACCACTCCCAGAAAGGGGAGAGAGGACACAGCCTTAGGCTGACTCAGGTTCTGACACACAAACTTGGGCTGCGGAGCCCCACAGACCCTGCCACACAGTAGTTTGCCCTGGGAGCCTAGGAAAGACTGGAGAAATCTGATCCTCATAACCTCTCTCTCTTATAGCCTGGAAAAATTGTTGAGGACTCCACAGAAGATGGGAGAGAGGGCCTGGAGATAACCCTGCTTTTGACTTGCAGGTTTGATCTGCCCTGTCCCTAGAGCCCTTCCAGGCTAGGTGGGGCTGCGCTATTGTTTGCCTTGAAGCCTGCAAGGGGTTAAAGATATACAACCCTCCCAATCTCCTCTGCTACTAATGGAGGGACTGATTGTTGAGGATTCAGAGGGGAGAGGAAATATTTCCTAGCTGGGAAAAGGGAGGAAGCTACCAGAGAAGACTGGAGAACTGTCTCATAAAGTTTGAATTACAAGGCTCTTAGCACCCAGACAGGAAGCTCTACCACATGGATCTCATCTGTGTCACATCAAATACACTCCGACCATGCATTGAATTGAGAGCTGCCAACAAGTGCCATCTCCTGACAGGCCAAGGAAATGCACATAAGAAAACTAAATAGGAGAGGCTTTTCCTGGCCTCTATAGCCTCCCTGCCCAAGGCATTAGGAAAGGACTCTACAACAAATTACTGGGTCCAGTGCCCAGTTTTGATCAACCAGCAGGACAATCCTAACAATCAAGGTTGAGCCAAAAATCAAAGGGTTGTGATAATTCACAGCCTCCTGCCACTAAAACCCTTTAAAAGAGAAAGAGATAGAGCATCTAAGTAAAATACAGTAAAAACCTGATGCCTAAACACCAGCAAAAATTATGAGCCGTACTAAGAATATAAAAGACTTGGCTCAAGAAAAGGAATACATCAAAGTCCCAGAAGAGATGCAGAATTTGAGAGAACTAATCAGTGAGATGAGCACAAATTTCCAAAATCAAATTAAAGAGATGAAACACAATATAGTTAAAGAGATAAATGACATCAAGAAGACATTGAGCAAACGCAAATAAGAATTTGAAATCCTGAACAGAAAAGTAATGGAGTTCATGGGAATGAAAGACACAATAGGTAAAGTCAAAAACAGCAGACTCGAAATGATAGAAGAAAGAATAAGTGATACCAAAGACAGAGCAGCTAAAATTGAAGAGAGAAAAGAACAGAGAGAGAAAAGAATGGAAAAAATTGAGCAGGAGTTCAGAGTTGAATGACAACACAAAACGCAACAACATACGTGTCATGGGAGTTCCAGAAGGGGAAGAGAAAGGAAAAGGGGTAGGAAGAGTATTTGAGGAAATAATAGCTGAAAACTTCCCAACTCTCACAAAAAAAAATGAACTTACAAGTCCAAGAAACACACCGTACCCCAATGAGAATAAATCCAAATAGACCTACACCAAGACACATACTATTCAGAATGGCAAATATAAAAGAAAGAGAGAAAATTTTCAGAGCAGCAAGAGAGAAGCAAACGATCATGTACAAAGGATGTCCAGTAAGACTTAGTGGAGATTTCTCTTCAGAAACCATGGAGGCGAGAAGACAGTGGTATGATACAATTAGGAAACTGAAAGAGAAAAACTGCCAGCCGAGAATTCTTTACCCAGCAAAACTGTCCTCAAATATGAAGGTGAATATTAAGTATTCACAAACAAACAGAAACTAAGAGATTTTGCAAAAAAAGCATCCAACTTTGCAGGAAATATTAAAGGAAGCCTTAGAACCTGAAAGAAAAAGACAGGAGAGAGAAGCTTGGAGGAGAGTATAGAAGAAAGAAAAGCAGGAAGGATAACCAAAAGAGTAAAAAGAGAAACAAAAACAAGATGACACATGAAAACCAAAGAATACAATGGTTGAAATAAACTGCATTTTCAGTAATATCATTGAATGTGAATGGATTAAATTCCCCAATCAAAAGATACCGGCTGACAGATTGGATAAAAAACATGAGCCATCCATGTTTTTTATCCATCCATGTTTTTTATCCATCCATGTTTTTTATCCAAAAGGAAAATTCTTCCATATGATAAAAGGCATATATGAAAAACCCACAGCCAACATCATACTCAATGGGGAAAGGATGAAAGCTTTCCCTCTAAGGTTGGGAAAAAGACAAGGATGCCCACTGTCACCATTGTTATTCCTTATTGTACTAGAATTTCTAGCTAGGGAAATTAGACAAGAAAAAAATTAAAGGCATCCAAATAGGAAAAGAGGAAGTAAATCTCTCACTGTTTGCAGATGACATGATCCTGTACTTAGAAATTCCTGAAGTATCCACAACAAAGCTACATGAACTAATAAATGAGTTCAGCAAAGGGGCAGGAGAGAAGATCAACACGCAAACATCAGTAATGTTTTTGTACACTAGTACTGAACAACCTGAGGAGGAAATCAGGGGGAAAATTCAATTTTCAATAGCAACAAAAGGACTCAAATACCTAGGATTTAACCAAAGAAGTACAGGACCTATATACAGAAAATTACATAACAATGCTAAAAGAATTTTAAAAAGACCTAAACAAATGGAAAGATATTCCGTTTTCATGGATTGGAAGAATAAATATTATGAAGATGTCAATCTTACCCACACTGATTTATAGATTCAATGCAATACCAATCAAAATCCCAACAGCTTACTTTACAAAATTAGAGAAGGCAATTACCAAATTCATCTGGAGTGTTAGTGCAGGAGTAACTTCAACTTTGAAATGTAAGTAAGATACTTGTTTGTTTGGCTGTTATGCACTTCCTTTCACTCACAATCAATGTAAAATCATTGCTTTAACTGAATGGTATGGCAATGCAGTATTTTCTTCACTTTTCAAATCTAAGTAAGAATTGTGTTTTGTTTGCTGCTATGCGGGTGTTTTCACTTAAAGTCATCATCAAAACACTGGTTTTACCTAACACTCTGTGAATGTAGGAGGTAATTCAAGTTTGAAAGTTAAGTAAGATACTTGTTTGTTTGGCTGCTATTCCCTTGCTTTCACTCACAATGCTTTTACTATGCCAATACTGCAATTTCTTCAGGTTGGAAATCTAAGTAAGATTTTCTTTCTTTTTCTGCTATGCACGTGTTTTCTCTTAGAATGAACTTCAAAACATTGCTTTTCCCTTATGCTGGGTGAGTGCATTCAGTTCTTTGGTTTAGAAAACCAATGAAGAAACTTGTTTCATTGGCTGCTTTTCATGTGTTTTCAGTTACAATCAAATTCAAGACACTGCTTTCACTTAACTCTCTGTGAATGCACGAGGTACTTCAAGTTGGAAAGGTAAGGGAGATACTTGCTTGTTTGGCTGCTATTCACTTGCTTTCACTAACTATGCAAACACAATACTTTTTCCTAATGCTATGCCAATGCCTCAGTTCCCTCAGTTTTCAAATCTAAGTAAGATTAGTCTTTTCTTTGCTGCTTTGCACGTGTTTTCCCTTAAAATCATCTTCAAGACACTGATTTTATATAACACTCTGTGAATGCAGGAAGTAATTCAACTTTGAAAGTTAGTTTAGATACTTCTTTGTTTGGCTGCTATACCCTTGCTTTCACTCACAATGTCAAAACCCTGCATTTACCTATTGCTATGCCAATGCAGAAATTCTTCACTTGTGTAAAGTGCATAAGATACTTCTTTCCTTGGCTGCTATGCCCTTTTTTTTTGCATACAACCAATGTCAAAACACTGTTTTGAGCGTGCCAATGTTGCAGTTTCTTCCCCTTGAAAATCTAAGAAGAATTCTTCTTTCTTTTGCTTCTATGCACGTGTTTTCACTTACAATCAACTTCAAAACACTGCTTTTCCCTAACACTTGATGAAAGCAGTCAATTCTTCAGTTTAGTAAACCAATAAAGAAACTTGTTTCATTGGCTACTTTAAATATGTTTTCACTTTAAAATCAACTTAAAGACACTGGTTTCAGCTAACTCTCTGTGAATGCAGGAGGTACTTCAAGTTTGAAAGGTAAATAGAATCCTTGTTTATTTGGCTGCTATGCAATTTCTTTTTTTCACTATGTCAACACACTGCTTTTACCTAAGGCTATGCCAGTGCTGTAGTTCCTTCACTTTTCAAATCTAAGTAAGATTTGTGTTTCTTTTGAAGCTATGCACGTTTTTACACTTATAATCAACCTCAAAACACTGCTTTTCCCTAACAGAGTGAATGCAGTCAGTTCTTTGGTTTAGAGAACCCATAAAGAAACTTGATTCATTGGCTGCTTTTCACGTGTTTACACTTAAAATTAACTTCAAGACTATGGTTTCAGCTAACTCTCTGTGAATGCAGGAGGTACTTCAGGTTGAAAGGTAAGTAAGATACTTGTTTGTTTGACTTTTCTGCAGTTGCTTTCACTCACAATGTCAAAACACTGCTTTTACCTAATTCTACGCCAATGCAGTGGTTTCTTCACTTTAAAAATCTAAATAAGGTTGGTGCTTCATTTGCTCCTATGCATGTATTTTCATTTAAAATCATCTTCAAAACACTGGTTTTACCTAGCACTCTGTGACATCAGGATGTACTTCTACTTTGAAAGTTAAGTAAGATACTTTTTTGTTTCGCTGCTATGCACTTGCCTTCACTCACAATGTCAAAACGCTGCTTTTACCTATTGTTGCAATGCAGAAGTTCTTCACTTTTGTAAAGTACATAAGATACGTCTTTCCCTGGCACTTATGCACTTGTTTTCACATAAAACCAATGTCACAACACTTATTTTACTACGACCATGCAGCAGTTTTTTCCCTTTGGAAATCTAAGTAGAGTTCCTTTCTTTTGTCTCAATGCACATGTTTTCACTTACAATCAACTTCAAGACAATGGTTTCACTTAACTCTGTGAATGCAGGAGGCACTTCAAGTTTGAAAGGTAAGTAGGATCCTTGTTTATTTGGCTGCTATGCAATTTCTTTCATTCACTATGTCAGCACACTGGTTTTACCTAATGCTATACCAATGCAGTAGTTTCTTCACTTTTCAAATCTAAGTAAGATTTGTGTTTTGTTTCCTGCTATGCATGTGTTTCCACTTAAAATCATCTTCAAAACACTGGTTTTTCCTCACACTCTGTGAATACAGGAGGTAATTCAACTTTGAAAGTTAAGCAAGATACTTGTTTGTTTGGCTGCTATACACTTGCTTTCACTCACAATGTCAAAACTCTGCTTTTGCTATGCCAATGCTGCAATTTTTCAGTTTGGAAATCTAAGCAAGGTTCTTCTTTCTTTTGTTGCAATGCACATGTTTTCTCTTACAAAGAACTTCAAAACAATGCTTTTCCCTATTGCTGGGTGAATTCAGTCAATTCTTTGGTTTAGAAAAACCAATGAAGAATCTCATTTCATTGGCTGCTTTTCACCTGTTTTCAGTTAAAATCAACTTCAAGACACTGCTTTCACCTAACTCTCTATGAATGCACGAGGCACATCAAGTTTGAAAGTTAAGTAAGACACTTGCTTGTTTGGCTGCTATGCACTTGCTTTTGCTCACAAGTAAAAACACTGCTTTTAGATAATGCTACACCAATGCAGCAGTTTCATCACTTTACAAATCTAAATAAAATTTGTGTTTTATTTGCTGTTATGCATGTGTTTTCATTTACAATCATGTTCAAAACACTGGTTTTACTGAACACTCTGTGAATGTAGGAGGTACTTCAACTTTGAAATGTAAGTAAGATATTTGTTCAGTTGATGGCTTTTCACGTGTTTTCACTCACAATCAATGTAAAAACTAAGCTTTTACCTAATGTTATGCCAAAGCTGTAGTTTCTTCACTTTTCAAATCTAAGTAAGCTTTGTATTTCTTTTACTTCTATGCATGTGTTTTCACTTAACATTATCTTCATAACACTGGTTTTACTTAACACTGTGAATGCAGGAGGTAATTCAACTTTGAAACCTAAGTAAGACATTGTATGTTTGGCTGGTATAACCTTGCTTTCACTCACAATGTCAAACCCTGCTTTTACTATGCCAATGCTGCAGTTTCCTCACTTTGGAAATCTAAGTAGGATTCTTATTTCTTTTGCTTCTATGTACGTGTTTTCACTTACAATCAACTTGAAAACACTACTTTTCCCTAACACTGGGTGAATCCAGTCAATTCTTCAGTTTAGAAAACCAACAAAGAAACCTGTTTCATTTGCTGCTTTGCACGTGTTTTCACTTAAAATCAACTTCAAGACTCTGATTTCACCAAACTCTCTGTGAATGCAGGAGGTACTTCAAGTTTGAAATGTAAGTAAGGTACTAATTTGTTTGGTTGCTATGTACTTGCTTTCACTCACTATACCAACACAATGCTTTTTCCTTATGCTTTGCCCATGGAGTGGTTTCTTTACTTTACCAATATAAATAAGATTTGTGGGGTTTTTTTGCTGCTATAAATATGTTTTCACTAGAATTATCTTCAAAACACTGGGTTTACCTAACACATTCTGAAGGCAGGAGACACTCCAACTTTGAATAGTAAGTAAGATACTTGTTTGTTTGGCTGCTATACACTTGCTTTCACTCACAATGTCAAAACCCTGCTTTTACTATGCCAATGCTGCAATTTTTTCACTTTGGAAATAGAAGTAAGTTGCTTTCTTTTGCTGCTATACATGTGTTTTCTATTACAATTACCTTCAAAACACTGCTTTTCCTGAATGCTGAGTGAATGCAGTCAGTTCTTTGGTTTAGAAAAACCCGTGAAGTAACTTGTTTTATTGGCTGCTTTCCACGTGTTTTCAGTTACAATCAATATCAAGACACTGGTATTCCCTAATGCTGGGTGAATGCAGTGCATTCTTCCATTTAGAAAAACAATAAAAAACTTTATTCATTGGCCCCTTTGCATGTGTTTTCACTTAAAATCAACATCAAGAAACTAGTTTCAGCTAACTCTCTGTGAATGTGGGAGTTACTTCAAGTATGAAAGGTAAGATACTTGTTTGTTTGACTGCTATACACTTGCTTTCACTCACTATGCCAACACCCTTATTTTTCCTATTGCTATGCCAATGCAGAAGTTTCATTACTTTACACACATGAAAAAGATTTGTGTTTTATTTGCTACTATGCATGTGTTTTCACTTACAATCATCTTCAAAATATTGCTTTTACCTAACACTAAGTGAATACAGGAGGTATTTCACCTTTCAATGGTAACTAACATGTTTTTTTAACTGCTATGCACTTGATTTCACTCACAACCAATATAAAAGAACTGCTTTACCTAAAGCTATGCCAGTGCAGTATTTTCTTCACTTTTCAAATCTAAGTAAGTTTTGTGTTTTATTTGCTGTTATGCTTGTGTTTTCATTTACAATTACCTTCAGATCTATGCTTTTACCAAACATGCTGTGAATGCAAGAGGTAATTCAAGTTTGAAAGTTAAGTAAGATACTTGTTTGCTTGCTATACACTTGCTTTCACTCACCATGTCAAAACGCTTCTTTTTCTATGCCAATGCAGCCATTTCTTCACTTTGGAAATCTAAGTAAGATTCTTCTTTCTTTTGCTGCTATGCACGTGTTTTCACTTACAATTAACTTCAAAACACTGCTTTTCCCTAATGCTGGGTGAATGCAGTCAGTTCTTTAGTTTTGAAAACCAATAAAGAATCTTGTTTCATTGGCTGTTTTGCACGTGTTTTCTCTTACAATCAAATTCAAGACAATGATTTCACCTAACTCTGTGAATGTAGGAGGTACTTCAAGTTTGAAAGGTAAGTAAGATACTTGTTTTCTTCACTGGTATGTACTTGCTTTAACTCACAATGTCAAAACACTCTTTTACCTAATGCTATGCCAATGCAATGGTTTATTCACTTTATAAATCTAAATAAGATTTGTGTTTCATTTGCTGCTATGCATGGGTTTTCACTTACAGTCATCTTCAAAGCACTGATTTTACCTAACACTCTGTGAAGGCAGGAGGTACTTCAACTTTGAATGGCAAGTTAGATGCTTGTTTGTTTGACTTTTATGCACTTGTTTTCACTGGCAATCAATGTAAAAACACCGTTTTTACCTAATACTATGCCAATGCAGGAGTTTCTTCACTTTTCAAATCTAAGTAAGGTTAGTGTTTCATTTGATCCCATGCATGTGTTTTCACTTAAAATCATCTTCAAAACACTGATTTTACCTACAACACTGTGAAGGCAGGAGGTACTTCAAGTTAGAAATGTAAGAAGATACTTGTTTGTTTCATTGCTATGAACTTGCTTTCACTCAGCATGACAAAACCATGCTTTTACCTACTGCTATGCCAATACAGAAGTTCTTCACTTTTGTAAAGTACACAAGGTCCTTCTTTCCTTGGTTGCTATGCACTTGTTTTCACATACAACCAATGTCAAAAACACTGCTTTTGCTATGCCAATGCTGCAGGTTCTTCCCTTTGGAAATCTAGAAGGATTCTTCTTTCTTTTGCTTCTATGCACGTGTTTTCACTTACAATCAACATCAAAATACTGCATTTCCCTAACACTGGGTGAATGCAGTCAATTCTTCTGTTTAGAAAACAAGTAAAGCAACTTGTTTCATTGACTGCTTTGCACGTGTTTTCACTTAAAATGAACTTCAAGACACTGGTTTCACCCAACTTTCTATAAATGCAGTAGGTACTTCAAGTTTTAAAAGTAAGAATATACTTGTTTGTTTGGCTGATATGCAGTTGCTTTCACTCACTATGCCAACACACTGCTTTTTCCTCATGCTACGCCAATGCAGCGGTTTCTTCACTTTACAAATCTAAATAAGATTTGTGTTTTATTTGCTGCTATGCATGTGTTTTCACTTAAATTCATATTCAAAACACTGGTTTTACCTAACATTCTGTGAATTCAGGGGGCAATTCAACTTTGAAAGTTAAGTAAGATACTTGTTTGTTTGGATGCTATGCTCTTGCTTTCACTCACAATGTCAAAACCCTGCATTTACTTGGCCAATGCTGCGGTATCTTCACTTGGGAAATCTAGTAAGATTCTTCCTTTGATGCTATGCACGTGTTTACACTTACAATCAACCTCAAACACTGCTTTTCCCTAACACTGGGTGAATGCAGTCAGTTCTTTGGTGTAGAAAACCAATAAGAAAACTTGTTTCTTTGGCTGTTTTCATGTGTTTTCACTTACAATCCACTTTAAGACACTGCTTTCACCTAACTCTCTGTGAATGCAGGAGGTACTTCAAGTTTGAAAAGTAAGTAAGGTAGTCATTTGTTCGGCTGCTGTACACTTGCTTTTACTCCCAATGTCAAAAAACTGCTTTTACCTAATGCTATCCCAATTCAATCGTTTCTTCACTTTACAAATCTCAATAAGATTTGTGTTTCATTTGCTGCTATGCATGTGTTTTCACTTATAATCCTCTTCAAAACACAGGTTTTACCTAACACTCTGGGAAGGCAGGAGGTACTTCAACTTTGAATGGTAGGTAAGACGCTTTTTTTATTTTACTGCTATGCCCTCGTTTTCAATTACAATCCATGTAAAAACAGTGCATTTACCTAAGGCCATGCCAATGCAGGTGTTTCTACAATTTCAAATGTAGGTAAGGTTTGTGATTCATTGGCTCCTATGAATGTGTTTTCACTTAAAATCATCTTCAGAACACTGGTTTTACCTAACATTTGGTGAATGCAGTCAGTTCTTTGGTTTAGAAAGCCAATAAAGAAACTTGTTTCATTGGCTGCATTGCATGTGTTTTCACTTAAAATCAACTTCAAGACACTTTTTCACCTCTGTTATTGCAGGAGGTACTTCAAGTTTGAAAGGTAAGTAAGATAGATGTTTGTTTGGCTGCTATGCACATGCTTTCACTCACTATGCCAACACACTGCTTTTCCTAATGCTACACCAAGGCAGGAGTTTTTTTTACTTTACAAATCTATATAAGATTTGAGATTTATTTGCTACTATGCCTGTGTTTCCACTTACAATTATCTTCAAAAGACTGGCATTGCTGAACTGAACAGGCTGTGAATGCAGGAGATACTTCAACTTTGAAACGTAAGTAAGATACTTGTTTATTTGGCTGCTATGCACTTGTTTCACTCACAATCAATATAAAAACACTGCTTTTACCTAATACTATATCAATACAGTAGTTTCTTAGTTTTTCAATTCTAAGTAAGATTTGGGTTTGTTTACTCCTGTGCGTGTGATTTCACTAAATATCATTTTCAAAATACTGGTTTTACCTAACAATCTGTGAATGCAGGAGGTAATTCAATTTAGAAAATTAAGTAAGATATTTGTTTGGTTGGCTGCTATACACTTGCTTTCCCTCACTATGCCAAAATGCGGCTTTTACTATTCCAATGCTGCAGTTTCTTCACTTTGGAAATCTAAGTAATATTCTTCTTTCTTTTGCTGCTATGCACGTATTTTCACATACAATCAACTTCAAAGCACTGCTTTCACCTAACTGTCTGTGAATAGGGGGTCTGTCAAGTTTAAAAGGTAAGTAAGATACTTGTTTGTTTGGCTGCTATGCACTTGCTTTTACTCACAATGTCAAAACACTGCTTTTACCTAAGTCTTTGCCAATGCAGTGGTTTCTTCACTTTACAAATCTAAATATTATTTGTGTTTCCTTTTCTGCTTTGCATGTGTTTTCACTTACAATTATCTCCAAAACACTGGTTTTACCTAACACTTTGTGAATGAAGGAGGTACTTCAACTTCGAATGGTAAGTAAGATGCTTGTTTGTTTTACTGCTATGCACTTGTTTTCACTCACAATCAAAGTAAAAACACTGCATTTACCTAATGTTATGCCAATGCTGCAGTTACTTCCCTTTGGAAATCTCAGTAGGATTCTTCTTTGTTTTCTTCTATGCATGTGTTTTCACTTACAATCATCTTCAAAACACTCCCTGTCTCTACCGCTGTGTGAATGCTGTCAGATCTTTCATTTAGAAGAGCAATAAAGAAACTTGTTTCATTGGATGCTTTGCACGTGTTTTCTCTTACAATCCACTTCAAGACACTGGTTTCACCTAACTCACTGTGAATGCAGGTGGTACTTCCTGTTTGAAAGTTAAGTAAGGTACTTGTTTGTTTGATGCTATGTGCTTGCTAAGCCAAGACACTAATTTTTCCTAATGTTACGGCAATGCAGTAGTTTCTTCACTCTACAAATCTAAGTAAGGGTTGGGTTGTATTTGGTGCTATGCATGTGTTTTCAGTTAAAATCATCTTTAAACACGGGTTTTAGCCAACACTCTGTGAATGCAGGATGTAATTCCACTTTGAAACATAAGTAAGATACTTGATTGTTTGGCTGCAATGCACTTGCTTTCACTAACTATCAATATTAAAACACTGCTTTTACCTAATGCTATGCCATTTTAGCAGTTTCTTCACTTTGCAAATCAAAGTAAGTTTTGTGTTTGGTTTGCTGCTATGCTTTTGCTTAGACTTAAAATCATCTTCAAAACACTGGTATTACCTAGCACTGTGTCATGGCAGGAGATAATTTAACATTGTAAGTGAAGTAAGATACTTGTTTGTTTTTGTTTTTGTTTTTTGGCTGCTATACACTTGCTTTCACTCACAATGTCAAAACCCTGATTTTACTTTGCCATTGCTGCAGTTTCCTCACTTTGGAAATCTAAGTAAGATACTTATTTTTTTGGTGCTATGCACGTGTTTGCACTTATAAACAACTTGAAAACCCTGCTTTTCCTTAACGCTAGGTGAATGCAGTCAGTTCTTTGGTTTAGAAAACGAATAAAGAAACTTGTTTCATTGGATGCTTTGCACGTGTTTTCACTTACAATCAACTTCAAGACACTGCTTTCACCTAACAATCTGTGAATGCAGGAGGTACTTCAAGTTTGAAAGGTGAGTAAGATACTTGTTTGTTTGGCTGCTATGCACTTGCTTTTACTCACAATGTCAAAACACTGCTTTAACCTAATGCTACGCCAAGGCAGTCGTTTCTTCACTTTAATAATCTGAATAATATTTGCTTTTGTTTGCTGCTATGCATATGTTTTCACTTAAAATCATCTTCAAAAAAGTGATTTTACCTAACATTCTGTGAATGTAGGAGGTATTTCAAGTTTGAAAGATAAGTAAGATACTTGTTTATTTTGCTGCTATGCACTTGCTTTCACTCTCAATGACAAAAACCTGCTTTTACCTATTGATATGACAATGCAGAATTTTTTCACTTTTTACAGTATTTAAGATACTTCTTTACTTGGCTGCTATGCACTTGTTTTCACAACATCCAGTGTCAAAACACTGCTTTTACTATGCCAATACTGCAGTTTCTTCCCTTTTGAAATCTAAGTAGGACTCTTCTTTCTTTTGCTTCTATGCACGTGTTTGCCCTTACAATCAACTTCAAAGCACCGCTTTTCCCTAATGCTGGGTGAATGCAGTCAATTCTTCCATTTAGAAAACCAAAAAAGGAACTTGTTTCATTGGCTGCTTGCACGTGTTTTCACTTAAAATCAACTTCAAGACACTGGTTTCACCCAACTCTTTGAATGCAGGAGGTACTTCAAGTTTGAAAGGTAAGAAGATACTTGTTTGTTTGGGTACTATGCACTAGCTTTCACTCACTATGCCAACCCACTGCTTTTACCTTATGCTACACCAATGCAGTGGTTTCTTCACTTTACAAATCTAAATAAGATTTGTGTTTTATTTGCTGCTATGCATGTGTTTTCACTTAGAATCATCTTCAAAACACAGGTTTTTCCTAACACAATGTGAAGGCAGGAGGTACTTCATCTTTTAAAGTTAAGAAAGATACTTGTTTGTTTCATTGCTATGCACTTGCTTTCACTCACAATAACAAAACTCTAATTTTACTTACTGCTATGCCAATGCAGAAGGTCTTCACTTTTGTAAAGTTCACAAGATCCTTCTTTCCTTGGCTGCTATGCACTTGCTTTCACATACAACCAATGTCAAAACACTGCTTTTACTATGCCAATGCTGGCATTTTCACTTTGGAAATCTAAGTAATATTCTTCTTTCTTTTGCTGCTATGCATGTGCTTTCAATTACAATAAACTTCAAGGCACTGCTTTCACCTAACTGTCTGTGAATGTAGGAGGTACTTCAAGTTTGAAAAGTAAGTAAGATACTTGTTTGTTTGGCTGCCATGCACTTGCTTTTACTCACAATGTCAAAACACTTATTTTACCTAATGCAATGCCAATGCTGCAGTTACTTCCCTTTGTAAATCTCAGTAGGATTCTTCTTTGTTTTGCTTCTATGCATGTGTTTTCACTTACAATCATCTTCAAAACTTTCCTTTCCTCTAATGCTGGGTGAATGCAGTCAGTTCTTTGGTTTAGAAAACCAATAAAGAAACTCTTTTCGTTGGATGATTTGCACGTGTTTTCTCTTAAAATCCACTTCAAGACACCGGTTTCACCTAACTCACTGTGAATGCAGGTGGTACTTCAAGTTTGAAATTTAAGTAAGATACTTGTTTGTTTGATGCTATGTGCTTGCTATCACTCACTATGCCAACACACTGCTTTTTCCTAATGTTATGGCAATGCAGTAGTTTCTTCATTTTACAAATATAAGTAAGATTTGGGTTTTATTTGGTGCTATGCATGCATTTTCACTTAAAATAATCTTTAAAACATGGGTTTTTCCTAACACTCTGTGTACACAGGACATAATTCCACTTTGATACCTAAGTAAGATTCTTGTTTGTTTGGCTGCAATGCACTTGCTTTCACTAACTATCAATATTAAAACACTGCTTTTACCTCTGCCAATGTCCTGGTTTCTTCACTTTTCAAATCTAAGTATGTTTTGTGTTTGGTTTGCTGCTATGCATGTGCTTTCACTTAATATCATCTTCAAAACACTGGTTTACAGTGTGTCATGGCAGGAGATAAATTAATCTTGTAAGTGAAGTAAGATACTTGTTTTTGGCTGCTATACCCTTGCTTTCATTCAGAATGTCAACACCCTGATTTTACTTTGCCATTGCTGCAGTTTCCTCATTTTGGAAATCTAAGTAAGATAATTCTTTGTTTTGCTGCTATGCACGTGTTTTCACTTATAATCAACTTCAAAACTCTGCTTTTCCTTAACCCTGTGTGAATGCAGTCAGTTCTTTGGTTTAGAAAACAAATAAATAAACTAGTTTCATTGGCTGCTTTGCACCTGTTTTCACTTTCAATCAACTTCATGACACTGCTCTCACTTAACTCTCTGTGAATGCAGGAGGTACTTCAAGTTTGAACGATAAGTAAGATACTTGTTTGTTTGGCTGCTCTGCACTTGCTTCTACTCACAATGTCAAAACACTGCCTTTACTTAATGCTATGCCAAGATAGTGGCTTCTTCACTTTAAAAATCTGAATGAGATTTGTGTTTTGTTTGCTGCTATGCATGTGTTTTCAGTTAAAATCATCTTCAAAACTCTGATTTTACCTAATACTCTGTGAAGGCAGGTGGTATTTCAACTTTGAAAGATAAGTAAGATACTTGTTTATTTTCCTG
Organism: Tolypeutes matacus; assembly: GCA_026826555.1. Taxonomy (NCBI): domain Eukaryota; kingdom Metazoa; phylum Chordata; class Mammalia; order Cingulata; family Chlamyphoridae; genus Tolypeutes; species Tolypeutes matacus. The sequence continues at coordinate 1,501,361 of JAKSZT010054234.1, read as the reverse complement.
CTATGCACTTGCTTTCACTCACTGTGACAAAACTCTGCTTTTCCTATTGATATGACAATGCAGAATTTCTTCACTTTTGTACAGTATAGAACATACTTCTTTCTTGGCTGTTATGCACTTGTTTTCACATACATCCAATGTCAAAACACTGCTTTTTCTATGCTAATGCTGCAGTTTCTTCCCTTTTGAAATCTAAGTAGGATTCTTCTTTCTTTTGCTTGTATGCACTTGTTTACCCTTACAATCAACTTCAAAAAAACTGCTTTTCCCTAACGCTGGGTCAATGCAGTCAATTCTTCCACTTAGTAAACCAATAAAGAAACTTGTTTCATTTGATGCTTTGCACGTGTTTTCACTTAAAATCAACTTCGAGACACTGGCTTCCCCTAACTCTCTGTGAATGCAGGAGGTACTTCATGTTTGAAAGTAAGTAAGATACTTGCTTGATTGGCTGCTATGCAATTGCTTTCACTCACAATGTCAGAACCCTGCTTTTACTATGCCAATGCTGCAGTTTCTTCACTTTGGAAGTAGAAGTAAGATTCTTCCTTCATTTGCTGCAAAGCACGTGCTTTCACTTACAATCAACTTCAAAACACTGATTTTTCTTAACCCTGGGTGAATGCAGTCAGTTATTTGGTTTAGAAAACCCACAAAGAAACTTGTTTCATTGGCTGCTTTGCACGTTTCACTTACAATCAACTTCAAGAAACTGCTTTCACATAACTCTCTGTGAATGTAGGAGGTACTTCAAGTTTGAAAAGTAAGTAAGCTACTTCTTTGTTTGGCTGTTCTGCACTTGCTTTTACTCACAGTCCAAAAACTGCCTTTACCTTATGCTATGCCAATGCAGTGGTTTCTTCACTTTAGAAATCTAAAAAATAATTGTGTATCATTTGTTCTTATGCATGTGTTTTCACTTACAATCACTGGTTTTACCTAACACTCTGTGAAGGCAGGAGGTCCTTCAACTTTGAAAGGCAGGTAAGATTCTCTTTGTTTCACTGTTACGCACTTGCTTTCACTCACAATGTCAATACCCTACTGATACCTATTGCTAGTCCAATGTAGAAGTTCTTCACTTTTGTAAAATGCATGAGATAGTTCTTTCTTTGGCTGCTATGCACTTGTTTTCACATACAACCAATGTCAAAACACTGCTTTTATTATGCCAATGCTGCAGTTTCTTTCCTTTGGAAATCTAGGAAGATTCTTCTTTCTTCTGCTTCTATGCACATAATTTCACTTACAATCAACTTCAAAACACTGATTTTCCCTAATGCTGGGTAAATGTAGTCAGTTTTTTGGATCAGAAGACCAATGAACAAACTTGTTTCATTGGCTGATTTGCACATATTTTCACATACAATGAACTTCAAGACACTGCTTTCACCTAACTCTCTGTGAATGTAAGAGTTACTTCAATCTGAAAGGTAAGTAAGATACTTGTTTATTTCACTGCTATGCATTTGTTTTCACTGACAATCAATGTGAAAACACTGCTTTTACCTAATGCTACATCAATGCAGTAGTTTCTTCACTTTTCAAATTTAAGTAAGGTTTGTGTTTCATTTGCTCCTATGCATGTGTTTCCACTTAAAATCATCTTTAAAACACTGGTTTTACCTAACTCTGGAAGACAGGAAGTTCTACAACTTTGAAAGTTAAGCAAGGTACTTGTTTGTTTGGCTGCTGCGCACTTGCTTGTACTACCAATGTCAAAACACTAATTTTCCCTAATGCTACACCAATACAGTGGTTTCTTTACTTTATAAATCTAAATAAGATTTGTGTTTGATTTGCTGCTATGTATTTGTTTCACTTACAATCATCTTCAAACACTAGTTTTACATAACACTCTGTGAATACAGATGCTTCAACTTTGAAATTTAAGTAAGATACTTGTTTATTTGACTGCTATGCACTTGTTTTCACTCAAATCAATGTAAAAAAATGCTTTTACCTAATGCTTTGCCAATGCAGTTGTTTCTTCACTGTTCAAATCTAAGTAAGGTTTCTGTTTTATCTGTTCCTATGTATCTGTTTTCACTTAAAATCATCTTCAAACACTGGTTTTACCTAACACTCTGTGAAGGCAAAATGTACTTCAACGTTGAAACTTAAGTAAGATTCTTGTTTGTTTCACTGCTATACACTTGCTTTCACTAACAATGTCAAAACCCTGCTTTTACGTATTATGATGCCAATGTAGAAGTTCTTCACTTTAGTAAAGTACATTAGATACTTCTTTCCTTGCCTGCTATGCACTTGTTTTCACATACAATCAATTTCAAAACACTGCTTTTATATGACAATGCTGCAGTTTCTTCCCTTTGGAAATCTAAATAAGATTTTTCTTTCTTTTGCTTCTAGGCACATATTTTCACTTACAATCAATTCAAAGCACTGCTTTTCCCTAATGCTGTGTGAATGCAGTCAATACTTCATTTTAGAAAACCAAAAAAGAAACTTGTTTCATTGGCTGTTTTGCACATGTTTCCACTTACAATCAACTTTAAGACACTAATTTCACCTAACTCTGAATGCAGGAGATAATTCAAGTTTGAAAGGTAAGCAACATACTTGTTTGTTTGATCGATATGCATTTGCTTTCACTCACTATACAAACACACTGCTTTTTCATAATGCTATGAAATGCATAGTTTCTTTACTTTTCAAATCTAAATCAAATCTAAATAAGATTTGTGTTTTATTTGCTGCTATGTATGTGTTTTAACTTACAATTATCTTCAAAACAGTGGTTTTACCTAACACACTGTGAATGCAGTGGGAACTTCAATTTTGAAATGTAAGATACTTGTTTGGCTGCTATGCACTTGCTTTCACTCACAATCAGTGTAAAAACTTTGCCTTTACCTAATGCTGTGCCAATGCAGTACTTTCTTTACATTTCAAATATAAGTAATATTTGTATTCCGTATGCTGCGGTGCATGTGTTTTCACTTAAAATCATCTTCAAAACACTGGTATTACCTAAAACACTGTGAATGCGGGAGATAACTCAACTTTGTTTTTTTTTAAATTATTATTATTTTTTTCATATGTATTTTAAAAGATGCTTAGATTATATAAATGTTACACAAAAATTACAGGGATTTCCATGATCTCCACCTCCCATACCTCCCATATGTCAAATAAACATCTTTCATTAGTGTGGCACATCACCTGCAATGGATATACATATCCTGGGGCATTGCCATTAGGCATAGACCACAGTTCATATCATGGACCACACTGTCTCCCACACAGTTCTGCCTGGTATATGTTGATATAAAATGGCCTATATCCATTGCCACAACATCACCCAGGTCAATCCCCAAGTCTGTAAAAGCCTCTGTATTAAAAATACCCTTCCCCTCCCTGCCCCAGAATCATCTAGTGGCCACTGGCTTCATCTCACTGTTATAATTTCTTCCATTGCTTGAATCCCAATATGTCTACAACACAATACCATTAAGTCCACTCTAGTCCATAGCGCTTCCCCCAATCCTGAGGGGACTGGAATGATGTTGTCCACTCCATCTCCAAGTGTGAGTGGGCTTATATCCCATGGAAATGGTGGATGGGATTATCCTGCCTTCAGCTGCAGGCTCTCTCCATACCCTGGGATGGCCATTGTCCATCATTGAGGGGGAGATAATTCAACTTTGAAGGTTAATTAAGACTCTTGTTTGTTTGGCTGCTATTCCTTTGCTTTCACTCATAATGTCAAAACCCTGCTTTTACTATGCCAATTCTGCAGTTTCTTCACTTTGGAACTCTAAGAGTCTTCTTTCTTTTGCAACTATGCATGTATTTTCACTTTCAATCAACTTCAGAACACTGTTTTCCTTAATGATCGGTGAATGCAGTCATTTCTTCTGTTTAGAAAACCAATAAAGAAACTTGTTTCATTGGTGGCTTTGCACTGTTTTCACTTAAAATCAACTTCAAAACAATGGTTTCACTTAACATTGGATTAATGTTCTTCAGTTTAGAAAACCAATAATAAAGAAACTTGTTTCATTGGCTGCTTCACACATGTTTTCACATACAATCAACTTCAAGACACTGCTTTCACCTAACTCTCTGTGAGTGTAGAGGCTACTTCAAGTTTGAAAGGTAAGTAAGATACTTGTTTGTTTGACTTCTATGCACTTGTTTTCACTCACAATCAATGTGAAAACACTGCTTTTACCTAATGTTATGCCAATGCCATAAGTTCTTCACTTTTCAAATCTAAGTAAGGTTTGTGTTTCATTTGCTCCTATCCATGTCTTTTTACCTAAAATCATCTTCAAATCACTGGTGTTACCTAATACTCTGTGAAGTAAAGAGGTACTTCAACTTTGAAAGTTAACTAAGATACTTGATTGTTTCACTGTTATGCACTTGCTTTCACTCACAATTTCAAAACCCTGCTTTTACCTATTGCTATTGCAAGGCAGAAGTTCTTCACTTTTGTAAAGTATATAAGATAATTCTTTCCTTGTCGGATCTGCACTTGCTTTCACAAACAAACGATGTGAAAACACTGCTTTTACCATGCCAATGTTGTAGTTTCTTCCCCTTTGAAATCTAAGTAAGTTTCTTCTTTCTTTTGTTTCTATGCAAGTGTTTTCACTTACAATCAACTTCAGAACACTGTTTTTCCCTAATGCTGGGTGAATGCAGTCTGTTCTTTGGTTTAGAAAACCAATAAGGAAACTCATTTCATTGGCTGCTTTGCACATGTTTCCACTTACAATCAACTTTAAGACACTAATTTCACCTAACTCTGAATGCAGGAGGTACTTCAAGTTTGAAAGGTAAGTAAGATGCTTGTTTATTTGGCAGCTTTGCCCTTGCTTTCCTTCACTATGTCAACACACTGCTTTTTCCTAATCCTATACCAATGCAGTAGGGTATTTGCTTTACAAATCTAAATAAGATTTCTGTTTTATTGGCTGCTATGCATGTGTGTTCACTTACAATTATCTAGAAAACACGGATTTTACATAATATGCTGTGAATGCAGGACGTACTTCAAGTTTGAAAGGTGAGTAAGATACTTGTTTGTTTGGCTGCTATGCACTTGCTTTCACTCACAATCAACGTCAAAACACTGCTTTTACCTAATGCTACACCAAGGCATTTGTTTCTTCACTTTAATAATCTGAATAATATTTGCTTTTGTTTGCTGCAGTGACTGTGTTGTCACTTAAAATCATCTTCAAAAAATGATTTTACCTAACATTCTGTGAATGTAGGAGGTATTTCAAGTTTGAAAGATAAGTAAGATACTTGTTTATTTTGCTGCTATGCACTTGCTTTCACTCTCAATGACAAAACCCTGCTTTTACCTATTAATTTGACAATGCAGAATTTTTTCACTTTTTACAGTATTTAAGATACTTCTTTACTTGGCTGCTATGCACTTGTTTTCACAACATCCAGTGTCAAAACACTGCTTTTACTATGCCAATACTGCAGTTTCGTCCTTTTTGAAATCTAAGTAGGATTCTTCTTTCTTTTGCTTCTATGCACGTGTTTACCCTTACAATCAACTTCAAAGCACCGCTTTTCCCTAATGCTGGGTGAATGCAGTCAATTCTTCCATTTATAAAACCAATAAAGGAACTTTATTCATTGGCTGCTTGCACGTGTTTTCACTTAAAATCAACTTCAAGACACTGGTTTCACCCAACTCTCTATGAATGCAGGAGGTACTTCATGTTTGAAAGTAAGTAAGATACTTGTTTGATTGGCTGCTATGCACTTGCTTTCACTCACAATGTCAGAACCCTGCTTTTACTATGCCAATGCTGCAGTTTCTTCACTTTGGAAGTAGAAGTAAAATTCTTCCTTCATTTGTTGCAAAGCACACGCTTTCACTTACAATCAACTTCAAAACACTGGTTTTTCTTAACCCTGGGTGAATGCAGTCAGTTATTTGGTTTATAAAACCAATAAAGAAACTCTTTTCATTGGCTGCTTTGCACGTGTTTTCTCTTAAAATCAACTTCAAGACACTGCTTTCACCTACCTGTCTTTGAATGTAGGTAGGACTTCAACTTTGGAAAGTAACTAAGATACTTGTTTGTGGGTGTGCTATGCAGTTGCTTTCATTCACTATGCCAACACACTGCTTTTACCACATGCTATGCCAATGCAATTGTTTCTTCACTTTACAAATCTAAATAAGATTTGTGTTTCATTTGCTGCTATGCATGAGTATTCACTTACAATTTTCTACAAAACACTGGTTTTACCTAACACACTCTGAATGCAAGACGTATTTCAAATTTGAAATGTAAGTAAGATACTTTTTTGTTTGCCTGCTATGCACTTGCTTTCACTTACAATCAATGTATAAATACTGATTTTACCTAATGGTATGCCATTGTAGTTGTTTCTTCACTTGTACAATGTAAGTAAGATATGTGTTTCGTTTGCTGTTATGCATGTGTTTTCACTTGCAATCATCTTCAAACACGGGTTTTACCTAACACTCCATGAATGCACAAAGTAATTCAACTTTGTATGGTAAGTAGGATACTTGTTTGTTTGGCTGCTATACACTAGCTTTCATTCACAATGTCAAAACCCTGCTTTTAATACCAATGCTGTAGTTTCTTCACTTTGGAAATCTAAGTAAGATTCTTCTTTCTTTTGCTGCTATGTACAGGTTTTCACTTGCAATCAACTTCAAAACAGTGTTTTTCCCTAAAGCTGGGTGAATTTAGTCATTTCTGTGGTTTATAAAACCGCTAAAGAAACTTGTTTCATTGGCTGATTTGCATGTTTTCATTTGCAATCAATTTCAAGACACTGCTTTCACCCAACTCTCTGTGAATTTAGAAGGTTCTTCAAGTTTGAAAAGTAAGTAAGATACTTGTTTATTTGGCTGCTATGCCCTTGATTTTACTCACAATGTCAAAACAGTGCTTTTACCACCTGCTATGCCAGTGTAGGGGTTATTCACTTTACAAATCTAAATAAGATTTTTATTTCATTTACTGCTATGCTTGTGATTTTAGTTACAAGTATCTTCAAAACACTGGATTTACCTAACATGCTGTGAATGCAGAAGGAACTTCAACTTTGAAACGTAAGTAAGATAATTGTTTCTTTGTCTGCTATGAACTTGCCTTCACTCACAATGTAAAAGCACTGTTTTTACCTAATGCTATGTCAGTGCAGTAGTTTCTTCACTCTTCAAATCTAAGATTTGTGTTTTGCTTGCTGCTAAGCATGTGTTTTCACTTAAAATCATCTTCAAAACACTGGTTGTACCCAAGACACTGTGAATGCAGGAGATAATTCAACTTTGAAAGTCAAATAAGGTTCTTTTTGGCTTGGCTGCTATACATTTGCTTTCACTCACAATGTCAAAACCGTGCTTTTAATATGCCAATGCTGCAGTTTCTTCACTTTGTACTCTAAGTAAGATTCTCTTTCCTTTGCTGCCATGCACGTGTTTTCACTTACAATCAACTTCAAAACACTGCTTTCCCCTAACGCTTGGTGAATGCAGTCATTTCTTTGGTTTAGAAAACCAATAAAGAAAATTGTTTCATTGGCTGCTTGGCATGTGTTTTCAATTACAATCAACTTCAAGTCACTTCTTTACCTATCTCTCTGTGAAAGTAGAATGTACTTCAAGTTTGAAACATAAGTAAGATATTTCTTTTTTTTTTTTTTGCTGATATGCGCTAGTTTTCACTTAAAATCAATGTAAAAATACCATGATTACCAAATGCTATGCCAATGCAGTAGTTTATTCACTTTTCAAATCTAAGTAAGTCTTTTGTTTCATTTCTGCCTATGCATGTATTTTCACTTAAAATCATCTTCAAAACCCTGGTTTTACCTAACACTCTTTGATTGCAGGAGGTAATTCAACTTTGGAAATTAAGTAAGATACATGTTTTTTTTGGCTATTATACACTTGCTTTCACTCACAGTGTCATAACCCTGCTTTTACTATGCCAATGTTGCAATAATTTCACTTTGGAAATCTAAGTAAGATTCCTCCCTTTTTTAATGCTATGCGTGTGTTTTCACTTACAATCAACTTCAAAACTCTGCTTTTCCTTAATGCTGGGTGAATGCAGTCAGTTCTTTGGTTTAGAAAACCAATAAAGAAACTTCTTTCATGGGCTGCTTTGCACATGTTTTCACTTCACATCAACTTGAAGACACTTGTTTCACCTAACTCTCTGTGAATGCAGGAGGTACTTCAAGTTTGAAAGGTTAGTAAGATACCTGTTTGTTTGGCTGCTATACACTTGCTTTCACTCACTATGCCAACACACTGCTTTTTCCTAATGCTACGCCAATGCAGTAGTTTCTATACTTTACAAATCTAAATAAGTTTCCTCTTTTATTTGCTGCTATGCATGTGTTTTCTCTTACAATCATCTTCAAATCACTGGATTTACCTAACATACTGTGAATGCAGGAGGTATTTCAACTTTGAAATGTAAGTAAGATACTTGTTTGCTGGGCTGCTATGTACCTGTTTTCCCTCACAATCAATGTAAAAACACTGTTTTACCTAATACTATGCCAATGCATTCATTTCCTCACTTTTCAAATCTAAGAAAATTTTGTTTTTTTGCTGCTATGCATGGGTTTTCACTTAAAATCATCTTCAAAACACTGGTTTTACTTAACATTCTGTGAATGCAGGAGGTAATTCAATTTTGAAAGTTAAATAAGCTTCTTGTTTATTTGGCTGCTATTCACTTGCTTTCACTCACAATGTTAAACCCTGCTTTTCTATGCCAATGCTGCAGTATCTTCACATTGGAATTCTAAGAAAGATACTTCTTTCTTTTGCTGCTGTGCACGTGTTTTCACTTACCATCAACTTCAAAACACTGTTTTTCCCTAATGCTGGGTGAATGTAGTCAGTTCTTTGGTTTAGAAAACCAGTAAAGAAATGTGTTTCTTTGGCTTTTTTGCTCATGATTTCACTTAAAATCAACTTCAAGACACTGATCTCACCTAACTCTGTGAATGGAGGAGGTACTTCAAGGTTGAAAGATAAGTAAGATACTTGTGTTTTGTCTACTATGCACTGGCTTTTACTCACAATGTCAAAACTCTCCTTTTACCTAGTGCTATGCCAATGCAGTGGTTTATTCAATTTACAGAACTAAATAAGATTTGTGTTCCATTTGCTGCTATGCATGTTTTTTCACTTACAATTTTCTTCATAACCCTGGTTTTACCTAACATGCTGTGAATGCAGAAGGAATATCAACTTTGAAACGTAAGTAAGATAATTGTTTCTTTGTCCGCTATGCTCTTGCTTTAACTCACAATCAATGTAAAAATGCTATACCAATACAGGAGTTTCTTCACTCTTCCAATCTAAGTAAGATTAATGTTCCTTTGCTGCTATGCATGTCTTTTCACTTAAACTCATCTTCTAAACACTGCTTTTACTAACACACTGTGAATACAGGAGGTAATTCAACTTTGAACATTAAGTTAGACTCTTGTTTTTTTTTTTTTTTTTGCTGCTATACACTTGCTTCCAGTCAAAATGTCAAAACCGTGCTTTTACTATGCCAATGCTGCAGTCTCTTCACTTTGGAACTGTAAATAAGATTCTTCTTTTTTTGCAGATATGCATGTGTTTTCACTTACAATCAACTTCAAGACACTTCTTTCACCTAACTCTGTGAATGTAGGAAGTAATTCAAGTTTGGAAGTTAATTAAGACAATGTTTTGTTTGGCTGCTGTGCACTTTGTTTTACTCACAATGTCAAAACACTGCTTTTACCTAATGCTACACCAAAGCAGTGGTTTCTTCAATTTTCCAATCTAAGTAACATTTGTGTTTCATTTCCTGATATGCATGTGCTTTCACTTTAACTCATCTTGTAAACACTGGTTTACCTAACACACTGTGAATACTGGAGGTGATTCAACTGTGAAAGTGAAGTAAGACTCTTGTTTTTTATCTAGTATACACTTGCTTTCACTCAAAATGTCAAAAATCTGATTTCAGTTTGCCAATGGTGCAGTTTCTTCACTTTGGAACTCTAAGTAAGATGCTTCTTCCTTCTGCTGGTATGGACATGTTTTCATTTATGATCAACGTAAAAACACTCTTTTCCCTAACACTAGGTGAATGCAGCAAGTTCTGTGGTTTAGAAAACCAATAAAGGAATTTGTTTCATTGGCTGCTTTGCATGTGTATTCACATACAATATACTGCAAGACACTGCTTTCACCTAACAGTCTGTTAATGAAGTAGTTAATTCAAGTTTGAAAGGTAAGTAAGATAACTTTTGGTTCAGTGCTATGTGCTTGCTTTCACTCACAATGTCAACACACTTCCTCTACTTAATGCTACATGAATGAAGTGGTTTCTTCACTTTACTAATCTAAATAAGATTTGTGTTTTTTTTGCTTATATGCATGTATTTTCACTTACAATCATCTTCAAAACACTGGTTTTGCCTAACATGCTGTGAATGCAGGAGATAGTTCAAATTTGAAACATAAGTAAGATACTTACAGTACTGGGCATCTGTGACTTTATACTAGTCCCCAAACCATGTGACTCCCCTGCCTGACTCCCTGTCTTGCAGGGCTTGCTGGCCAGTAGCACTTCCCCTTCCATCTTATCAGTACTCATTCCCACCTAGTTTGGAGACACCCACAGTTTACAGGTGAATTAACTGGGCAGCAGGATCACACTGCCATTTGGGAACAGGGCAGCTCTCCAAACCTGTGTCCCCAGGTGTTTGAGTTTGACAAGCCCTGAAAGGCAAAATACTAGAAATAGGTTGGCTTTTATTAGAATTTATAAGGGTTAAGGCTTACAGTTCTGAGGCTGTGAAAATGTCCAAATCAAGGCATCATCAAAAATAGTCTTAACAAGGGTCAGCTGCTGCTGGACTCCTGCGAAGGCAAAATGTTGTGCCTGATTGTTTCTCTCTGCCTTCTCCTCCAAACTCACTTACTCCCTGACCTTTGCAGTGGGCCATCAGACACAATTGTTCAACCTCTCCCTTCTCCTCAGTCCTGGATGTCTTCAGCTTCAAGTTGTTCCTTGACTCCAGCCTCTGGCCTCTCCTTCACCCTCTCAAGGTTTCTCTGTCTCTCCACAGCTGTAGGAGATCTTGGAGCCCTCTCCCACATTGCAGAGTAAACATGGCAGCACTCTTTCTCTGTGTGTTCCATGTATGTTGAAATTCAGCACAATGATTGGGGTCCATCCTGGTGCCTGAAATCTAATCAGTAGCCCTTAACTAAATGAAAGCAATTTAACAAAATGTGACCAAATTGAAAGGCCC
>JAKSZT010054234.1:1475727-1486186 GCA_026826555.1 Tolypeutes matacus | reverse complement strand
CCATGGCCCCATGGTCTCGACAAACTCCACAGGATCCACAGGAATTGTGAACTCCATGGTCTTGACAGACTTCATGGGCTCAATGGCCTCTACCACCTCCACAGGCCGGCACAGGCTCCACAGGCCGCTGCAGTCTCCGTGGGCTCCACGGGCTCTACAGATCTGCATAGTCTCCATGGCTTACACAGGCTCCACAGGCTTCTTTGGCCTCCCGAGGCTCAAAAGGCCCCACAGGCTCCACTGGCCTACACAGCCTCCACACTCTCCAAGGAATCTATGGTCTTCACAGGCCGCACATGCCCACAGGTGTCAATGGCCTCTAGGGGCCTGCATAGGCTCCATAGGCCTCCACAGGCTGCACAGACTCCTCAGGCTCCATGGAATCCATGTGCTCCACAGATTCAATTGTTATTCACAGGATCCGCAGGCTCCATGGGCTCCACGTGCTCCACAGGTTCCATGGGTTTGCACAGGCTCCACAGGCTCCCCTGACTACACAGGTTCTACAGATTCCACAGACTCCCCAGTCTCCATGGGCTCCATGAGACTATACAGGCCTCACAGACTCCATGGCCCAAAATTGGCTCCACAGACTTCACAGGTGTCCACATTATCCTCAGCTTCTTCAGACACTATAGCCTCCACAGGCTTCATGGCCCTACATAAACTCCATGGCCTCCACAGGGTCCACATTCTTCCATGGCCTCAACAGGCTCTGCAAGCACCATGAGCCTGCACAGGCTCCATTGCCTCCAAGAGATATACAGGGTCTGCAGGGTCCACAGTCTCTATGGGTTCCACGGGCTCCATGTTTACTAGTGTCTCCACAGGCTCCACATATTCCACAGACCTGCACAGTTTCCATAGGCTCCATGGGGTCTATAGGACTCTACAGGCTCCACATGCTTCATGTGCTCCAAAGGCTCCATGGGCATGCACTGGCCTCACAGTCTCCACGGCCCAAAATGGGCCCCACAGAATCCACAGACCACCACATGATCCTCAACTTCTTCAGACTGTACAACCTCCACAGGATTCATGCGCCTACATAACGCCCATGGGCTCCACAGGTTCCACATTCTTCCATGGCCTCATCAGGCTCTGCCAGCACCATGAGCATGCACAGGATCCATGGTCTCTATGAGATACACAGGCTCTGTAGGCTTCACGGGCTCCATCGGTTCCATAGGCTTCATGAGCTCCAGTGGCTTCCCAGGCTCCACAGTTTCTGCAGTCCTGCATATTTGCCATAGGCTACATGTGATCTATAGGCTTGTGCAGGCACCACATGCCTCCATGTGTTCCACAGGATCCCCAGGCCTGCAGAGGTATCATGGACCCCACAGTGTCCTCAGGCCTGCACATGTTCCACTAGCCTAAATATCATACATGAGCTCCATGGGCTCCATGGGTTCCACGAGTTCCATGGGCTCTACAGGCCTTTACGTCTCCATGTGCTCCACCAGGTCCATCAGCTCCACAGAATCCAAAGGCTCTAATGCTTGTACAGGCTCTGCAGGCCTCAAAGGGTGCTGCATTCTCCACAAGCTCACGAGGCCCCTTCAAATCCACAGCAGTCAGTGGGCTACATGAACTTAAAAATCTCCTCATTCTCTGTAGTATCCTTGGTCTACATACCTAAACAGGCTCCATGGGCCCCATGGGCTCAACGAGCTCCACAGGATACACAGAATTGTACAGGGTCCACAAGCTTCCTGGGCCTGAACAGGATTCAAGGGCTCCACAGTCTTTGTGAACTCCATGGTCTTGACATACTTCATGGACTCCATGTTTTCAACTTCCTCCACAGGCCTGCACAGGCTCCACAGGCCACTACAGTTTCCATGGGGTTCATGGGCACCACAGGTCTGCATAGGTCCATGGGTTACACAGGATATACAGGCTTCATGGGCCTCCAAGGGCACCAAAGGCCCCACAGGCTCCAATGGCATACACAACCTCCACAGTCTCCATGGTATCTATGGTCTGCATAGGCAGCACACGTCAATGGAATCTATGGGCCTGCATAGGCCCCACAGGTGTCAACGTGCTGCACCGTCTTCACAGGCTCCATGGTCTCCACGTGCTTCACAGGCTCCAAGGGTAAGCACAGGCTCAACAGGTTCCACGGACTCCACAGGCTCCATGGTTTAAACGTGTTCCACATGCTCCGTGGCTATACAGTCTCGACCGGCTCCATGGACTCCACTGGATCCAAGGGCCTACACAGTCTGCATAGTCTCCAAGGGCTTCAAAGTCTCCACAGGCTCCATGGGCATTCAGAGGCTACACAGCCCTCCATGGGCTCCACAGTCTCCCCAGGCTTGCAGGGGTACCATGGCTTCACAAGTCCTCATGCCTACACAGTCTACAAAGGCCTCCATGTGCTCCACAGTCTCAATGTTTCTGCACAAGCTCCACAGGCTCCACGGACTCCACAGGCTCAATGGGCTCCATGTGCTCCACAGACTCCATGGGTTTGCACAGGTTCCAAAGTTTCCACTGACTTCACAGGCTCCACAGTCTCCACAGGTTCCATGTGCTCCAAAGGCTCCATGGGCCTGCACAGGCTGCATGGTCTCCAAGGTCTTAAAAGGCTCAACAGTCTCCAGGCCCAAAATGGGCCCCACAGACTCCTTAGTCCTCCACATGATCCTCAGCTTCTTCAGACTTTACAGCCTCCACAGGCTTCATGGGCCTATATAACCTCCATGGACTCCAGAGGATCCACATTCCTCCATGGCCTCATCACGCTCTGTCAGCACCATGGGCCTGTACCGGCTCCATGGCCTCCATGAGATATACAGGCTTTGCAGGCTCCACAGGCTCCATGGGTTCCATGGGCTCCATGAGCTCCAGTGGCTCCACAGGATCTACATGTTCCACAGGCCTGCACAGTTGCCATGGGCTCCATGGGGTCTATAGGCCTGTGAAGACTCCACCGGCTTCCATGCTATCCAAAGGCTCCCCAGGCCTACAGAAGTACCATGGGCTCCAAAGTGTCCTCAGGATTGCACCAGCTCCACAGGCCTCCATGGGTATCCCAGCCTCCATGGGCACCATTAGCTCCATGGTTTCCACAGGCTTCTATATTCTCACAGAATTCACAAGCTCCCTGTACTTCACAGGACTTCACAAGCTCCACAGGCCTCCTTGGGCTCCATAGTCTCCATTGGCTCCGCAGTCTCCATGACCTCCACAAGCTCCACCAGCTCCACGGAGTCCATTGACTTCACATGTTGTACAGGTTCCACGGGTCTACACAGCATCCACTAGCTCCATGGGCTCCATGGGCACCACAGCCTCCATGGGCTCTAAAGTCCTTTACGACTCCATGGACTCCACCAGCTCCATAGGTTCCATGGAATCCATAGGCTCTAAGGACTCGAAAGGCTCCACAGGCCTCAATGGGCACTGCAGTCTCCACATGCTCAACAGTTCCATGGGCTCCACAAGTGTCAAATGGCTACATGCACTTAAGAGGCTCCACATTCTCTGTAGTGTCCTTGGGCTCCATACCTCAACAGGCTCCATGAGCCCCATGGGCTCAATGAGCTCCACAGTATCCACAGAACTGGTACAGGTTCCACAAGCTCCCTGGGCTTGCACAGGCTTCAGAGTCTCCACGGCCTTTGTGAACTCCATGGACTTGACAGACTACATGGTCTCCATGGCCTCAACCACCTCCACAGACCTGCACAGACTTGAAAGGCCTCTACACTATTTTTAGGCTCCAAAATCTACATAGTCTCCTTGGGTTACACATTCTCCACAGGCTTCATGGGCCTCTACAGGCTCCAACGTCCCCACCAGCTCCACGGGCCAATAAAGCCTCCACCGTTTCCATAGAATCTATGGTCTCCACAGGCTGCTTGTACTCTACAATTGTTTAGGGGCATGAATAGGATCCACAGGCCTCCACTGGCTTCATGGACTCCACAGTCACCATGGGCTCAACGTGCTCTTCAAGTTACATGAGTATGCACAGGATCCACAGCCTCCACTGACTCCACATGCTCTATAATCTCCACATACTCCATGTTCTCCACAGGCTCCCTGGGCATGTACAGGCTGCATGGTCTCCAAGGGCTTCAAATTCTCAACACTCTCCATGGGCATGCAGAGGCTCCACTGGCCTCCAGGTGCAATGCATGCTCCATGGGCTCCATGACTTCAACTGCCTCCATGGCCTCCATGTGTCTTCACAGTATCTAGAGTCTCCCCATTCTCCACAGGCCCCATGAATCTGCACAGGCCTCAAAGTCTCCATGGCTCAAAATAGGCTCCAGAGACATCACAGGCTTCCACATGATCTTCAGCTTCTTCAGACTCTACATCCTCCACATACATCATGGGCTCTTTGGCCTAAGCAAACTCCACAGACCTGCACAAGCTCGACAGGCATCTACAGTCTCCATGAGCTCCATAGGCTCCATGGCTTATAAGGGCTCCACAGGCTTCATGGGCCTCCATAGACTCCAAACTCTCAACAGACTCCACTGGTCTACACAGCCTCCACAGTCTCCATGAGATCTATTGTCTCCATGGGCAGCACATGCTCCACAGGGGTTAATGACCTCTAAGGTCCTGCATAGGCTCCACAGGCCTCCATGTGCTCCACGTACTCCACAGGCTCCATGAGTATTCACAGGTTCCACAGGCTCCACGGACTCCACTGGCCACATGGGCCCCATGTGTCCCACAGGTTCTATGGTTATGTACAGGCTCCACAGTCTCCACTGACTCCACAGGCTCCATGGACTCCACAGGCATCCATGGGGTACATGTGCTCCATTGACTTCACAGTCTCCAGGGACTCCTTGAGCTCTATACCTCAACAGACTCCATGGGCCCCATGGGCTCCATGAGCTCCCCAGTCTCCACAGGCATTAACTGTATTCACAGGCTTCATGGGCTCCACAGCTACCCAGGGCTCCATGGAATCCCTGATATCCATGGACATCATGGTCTCCATGGGCTCCACATACTCCACAGGCTCCATGGGTATACTCTAGTTCCACAGTCTTCACAGATTACATGGGCCTGCACAGCCTCCACAGTCCTCCATGCATTCAAAGACTCCACAGGCTCCTAGGCACCACAGGCTCCATGAAGCTGCAGAGACTCCACAGGCTTCCACATTCTCCACAAGCTCCCCAGGCTCCACAGCCTCCACAGATGCCACAGTTTACACAGGTTCCAAGAGCACCAGAGTCTTCACGGTCTCCACAGCCTCCATGGCCTTTTGGGCTCCATGTTCTTCACAGACTGAACATGCACCATAGGATCCACAAGCTCAACAGGCATCCATGGACTCCAAGGGTTCCATAGACTTCCATGCATACCACAGGCTCCAAAGGTTCCAAGGGCATGCACCAGCTCCACAGGCATCCATGCGCTTCACAAACTCCACAACTCCACAGGACTCCATGGGATCCATGGGATCCACATGCCCAATGGGCTTCTCAGCCTCCATGAGATCCATTGGCTCCACAGAATTCATCTGGTTCACAGGCCCCGTGAGATTCCCCTGCACCACTGAAGTCCAAAACATCCACAGGCATCATGGCTCCACAGGCTCCTTGGGTCTAAAGAGTCTCCACACACTCTATGGGCCCACAGTCTCCACACCTACCACTGGGCTTCACAGGCCCCACAGGTCTCCATCGGCTCCACAGGCATCATTGTCTCCATGGGCTCCACAGTTTCCAAAGTACTGTACTGGCTCACAAGGATTCACAGCCTCAACTGGCCTCCTTGAGCTCTACAAGTTCCAAAACTTCCACAATCTCCCCAGGCCTGCACGAGCTCCATGGTTTCCACGTGGACTACAGGCCGGCACAAGCTCCACAGTTACCTACACTCCAGAGGTTCCATGAGCTGCACAGAGCCCACAGGCTCCATGGCACAAAATGGGCTCTGCGGGCTCCACAGGACTCCACATGATCCTCAGTTTCCTTAGCCTCCACAGCCTCCACAGGCTCCATGGGCCTACATAACCTCCATAGGCTCACATGCTCCACATTTCTCCATGGGCTCAACAGATACTGCACTATGAATCTGCTCAGGCTCCATGGCCTCCATGAGATATATAGGCTCTGAAGTCTCCACAGTCTCCATGGGTTCCATGGGCTCCATGAACTAGAGTGGCTGCACAGGCTCCAAATGTTCCACAGGCCTGCACAGGTGTCATGGGCTCCATGGGGTCTATAAGCCTGCACAGGCTTCACAGGCCTCCATGGTCTCCACAGACTCCCCAGGCCTGCAAAGCCACCATGAGCTCCACATTGTCCTAAGGCCTGCACAGGCTCCACAGGCCTCCCCGGATTTCACAGTTTCCATGGGTTCCATCAGCTCTGTGGGTTCCACAGGCCTTTATATTATCAAAGACATCAAAATCTCCTTGTCCTTCAAGGGCCTGCTCTGGCTCCACAGGCATCCTTGGGTTCCATAGGCTCCATGGGCTCCTCGGGCTCCTCGGGCTCCATGGCCTCCAAAAGCTCCCCCAGACCCATGGACTCCATGGGCTTCACAGTTTACAAAAGTTCCACTGGCTTGCACAGCATTCATAAGCTCCATGAACTCCATTGGATCAACTGCCTTCATGGTCTCCACAGTCATCTATGACACCCTGGGCTCCACCAGCTCCACTGGGTCTACAGGGTCCACAGGTCCATGGACCTGTGCAGGTTCCCCAGGCCTCAATGGGCTTCGAAGTCTCCACAGGTTCTACAGGCTCCATAGCCTCCACATGTGTCCATGGGCTACATGTACTCCACAGACACCACATTCTCTGTAGTTTCATTGGGCTCCATACCTCAACAGGCTCCATGAACCCATGGACTCGACAAACTCCATAGTATCCACAGGCCTGTAGAGGCTCTACAGGCTCCCTGGGCCTGCGCAGGCTAGACAGGCTCCATGAACTTCACAGGCTCCATCGGCTCCACAGCTACTCATGACTCCATGGAATACCTGCTGTCCATGTGCTTCCTGGTCTCCATGGGCTCCACAAGTCCCATAAGCTCCACTGATTCCAAGCGCTCCTCAAGCTCTACAGGCTCCCCAGTCTCCACAGGTTACATGTGCCTGCATATGCTCCACAGGCTCCCTGGGTTCAAAATGCTCCAAATGCTACTCTGGCCTGCCCCGGGCCACAGGCCTAAACAGGTGCCATGCACTCCATGGGATTCACAAGCCTCCACATACTCCACAACCTCAACAGGCTCCAACAACTCCATGGAAATCATAAGCATCCATAGGCTCCATTGGCTCCATGGGCATGCACAAGATATAAGGTCTCCATGGTATCCATACATCAACAGGCTCCATTGGCACCATGAGCTCCATGAGCTACACAGGCTCCAAGGCCTCAAGTGGCTTCACAAGCCCTAAGGGTTCCACAGCTACACAGAGCTCCATGGAATTTCTGATCTCCATGGCTTCATGGTATCCCTGGGCTCCACATGCTCCACAGGCTCCATGGGTATGCATAGGCTGCACATTCTCCACTGACTCTATGGGCTCCACAGGCTCCACAGTTTCCACAGGTTACCTGGGCCTGCACAGGCCCCACAAGACTCCATGAGTTCCAAAGTTTCCATGGGCTCCATAAGCACCTCAGGCTCCATGGACCTGCAGAGATTCCACAGGCTTCCACAGACTCCCCAAGCTCCACAGGCTCCACGGGCTCCATGGACTCCACAGTTGACACAGTTTCCAATGGCTTTTCCGTAATGCTCAGTAAATACAGTTGGATTTTCAGTTTACAGAACCAGTAAAGAGACTTGTTTCATTGGCTGATTTGCACGTGTTTTCACTTGAAATCAACTTCAAGTCACTGGTTTCACCTAACTCTATGTGAATGCAGGAGGTACTTAAAGTTTGAAAGGTAAGTAAGATACTTGTTGGTTTGATTGCTATGCACTTGCTTTCATTCACAATCAATGTCAAAACACAGCTTTTACCTAACGCTATGACAATGCAATGGTTTCTTCAGTTTTCAAACCTAAGCAGGATACTCATTTCATTGGCACCCAAGCACTTGCTTAGAGTTACAATCAACTTCAAAATCCTGGCTTTAATGTACAGCTCTGTTGATCTAGGAGGTTCTTCAGGTTTGTAAAGTATGAAAGATAATTGTTTCCCTGGCTGCTATGCACTTGTTCTCACTCACAACATCAAAACCCTTCTTTTAACTAATGCCTTGTCAATGCAGAGGTTCTTCACTTTTGTAAAGTAAATCAGATACTTCTTTTCTAGGCTGCTATGGCATTGTTTTCACTTACAACCACTGTCAGAATAAAGCTTTTACCTAGTGGTATGTTAATGCAGCAGGTTCTTCACTTTTGAAATGTAAGTAAGATTTTTGTTTCATTTGCTGCTATGCATGTGTTTTCACTTGAGATCACCTTCAAAACACTGGTTTTACCTAACACTCTGGGAATTCATGTGGTACTTCATCTTTGAAAGGTAAGTAAGATAGTTGACTCCCTGGTGTTATGCTTTGGCTTCACTCACAATGTCAAATCCTGCTTTTATATAATGTTCTGCCAAAGCAGGGGTTCTTCACTTTTCTAAAATATATAAGATACTTTCCTTGGCTGCTATTCACTTGTTTTTTTACACTGCTTTTCCTATGCCAATGCTGCAGATACTTCACTTTTGATATCTAAGTAAGATTCTTGTTTCTTTTGCTGCTATGAATGTGTTTTCACTTAGAATCAACTTCAAATCACTGCTTTTTGCTAACGCTCAGTGAATGCAGTCAGTTCTTCAGTTTCAAGAACCAATAAAGAAACTTGTTTCATTGGCTGCTTTGCTGTTTTCACTTACAATCAGCTTCAAGACACTGATTTCACCTAATCCTCTGTGAATGCAGGAGGTACATCAAGTTTGAAAGGAAAGTAAGATACTTGTTTTTTTGGTTGATATGCACTTGCTTTCACTCACTATGCCAACACACTGCTCTTTCCTAATGCTATGCCAATGCAGTGGTTTCTCCAGTTTTAAACTGAGTAAGATGCTCATTTTATTGGCAGGTATGCTCTTGGTTGGAGTTACAATCACCTTCAAAACCCAGGTTTTAATATAAAGCTCTGTGAATCCAGGATCTTCTTCATGTATGTAAAGTAGTAAAGATACTTGTTTCCCTACCTGATATGCCATTGTTTTCACTTACAATGAATGTCAAAACACTGCTTTTACTTAATGCTAAGCCAATGCCATAGTTCCTTCACTTTAAAAATCTAAATAAGATTTGTGTTTAATTTGCTGTTATGCATGTGTTTTCACTTACAATCACCTCCAAAACACTGGTTTTACCTAAAACTCTGTGAATGCAGGAGGTACGTCATCTTTTATAGGGAAAGAAGATACTTGTTTCCCTGACTACTATGCACTTCCTTTCACTCACAATGTCAAAATCCTTCCTTTCCATAATGCTCTGCCAATGCAGAGGTTCTTCACTTTTGTAACATAAATAATTCTTTTTTGGCTGCTATGGATTAGTTTTCACTTACAGCCAATGTCAAAACACTGTCTTTTCTATGCCAATGCTGCAGTTTCTTCACTTTGGAAATTTACATAATATTCTACATTCTTTTGCTGCTATGCACGTGTTTTCTCTTACAATCAAATTCAAAGCACTGTTTCTCCCTAATGCTCAGTGAAGGCAGTTGGATTTTCAGTTTAGAGAACCAATAAAAAAATTGTTTCATTGGTTGCTTTGCACGTGTATTCACTTTCAATCAACTTCAAGACACTGATTTCACCTAACTGTGAATGCAGGAGGTGCTTCAAGTTTGGAAAGTAAGAAAGATGCTAGTTTGCTTGGCTGTTCTGCAATTCCTTCATTCACAATCAATATCAACACACTGCTTTTACTTTATGCTATGCCAATGCTGTGGTTTCTTCAGTTTTCCAAACTTAGCAGTATACTCATTTCTTTGGCAGCTACGCCCTTGCTTGGAGTTACAGCTCCATTGGCCTGCAGAGACTCAACAGGCCTTCATGGACAATACATGTTACATGGGCTCCATGGCCTCCAAGGCCTCCATGGTTTCCATGTGCCTGCACAGGCTTCACAATCTCCCCATTCTCCACAGGCTCCATGAGGCTGTACAGGTACCAGACTCCATGTCCCAAATGGACTCCACAGACTCCACAGCCCTACACATGATCCTCAGACTCCTCAGCCTCCACAATATCCACAGGTTCCATGGGCCGACATAACCTCCCTGGGCTCCATGGGCACCAATTCTTCTAGGAGTTCAACAGACTCTGTAGCATCATGAGCCTGCACAGGCTCCATGTCCTCCATAACATATACAGGTTGGGCAGGCTCCACATGTTCCATGGATTCCATGGGATCCATGAGCTCCAGTGGCTCCACAGGCTCCAGGTGTTCCACAGGCCTGTACAGGTACCATGGCCTCCACTGGGTCTATAGGTCTGCACA
>JAKSZT010054234.1:1448648-1469471 GCA_026826555.1 Tolypeutes matacus | reverse complement strand
TGGCTAAGGACATCAATAAAGTGTTAAAATACACCATAAAACAATATATAGCATGAGATGGGTAAATGGATATGTAGCAGTTTGGTATCATTATGAATTTCAAAAATAGATATTGGAGTATGCTTGTAAACTGGTCTGTTAAACTGGGCATGATTAAGTTATGATAAAGGCGTTGATTGGGCCACAGTCGGTAGTGCATTGAGCCATGCCACTTGTGGGTGGGGTCTCAAAAATAAAAAGGCACGGCAAAGGACAGAGCTGGAGTATTTTTTGATGTTGGAGTTCTGATGCGCAAGGACAGAAGGCCCCGGGGAAAAGAGAGAAGCCATTCACCTGACTTGTGGAAAGAGGCAAAGCTTAGTGAGCCTTGTGGAAAGAGGCAAAGCTTAGTGAGCCTCATAGTCAACAGCTGACCTTGTGGAGGAAACAGAGGAGCTGAGCTTACAGAGAAACACAGCCCTGGGAAGAGAGAAACCCAAGAATTTTGGACCCTGGCAAATGTCAGCAGCTGTCTTTCTCCAAGATGTGGTAACAGACTTTGTTAAATGCAGAGCCTTATGCTTTATGACCTGGTAACTGTAAACTTCTAACCAAAATAAAAACCCTTTATAAAGACCAACAGATTTCTGGAGCTTTGCATCAGCACCCCTTTGGATGACTAATACAGGATATAAAATATTTTAAAATACATTATTTGGTACAGCAATAAACAATAATAAGTGCAAATTTGGAATGGTAAGCAAAAGTGTTATAATTTCCCCGGTAATCTTTAAAGAATATTAAATACTGCATCTCCTCCAAATAAATAGAAGAAAAAAATTGAACAAAAATAACCAGTCCAAAACAAAGTATTCAGGATTTCCTGTGTGGTCATTTTGGCCTTACATATGCATCCTTGGAAGCTGCAACTTACTTATCCTTCAGAAAACTGAAGGATCCAGGGTTGATTTATGGGTTGTTGTTCTGTCCCCATCATAAATCAAGTGCTGTATCATTTCCCCATTTCCTAGTTATGAAGTCACCAAACTGGATGTGATGCTCATTTGAAGCAAGAAGAACCATGAATGATAGAACACTTTGCACTTCCCAAATTGGACGATTAGATGATTGATATTGGATCTTTCCTCTTTTGTAATGAATGCATTCAATGCTATAAATTTCCCTCTAAGCACTGCTTTTGCTGCACCCCAGAAACTATGAAGAAGCATAGGACATTAAGAAGCAGAAAGAATCACATAACAAAAGGCTTGTGAGTGGAGCTATATCCACTTCCACAACAGTTCAGACTTAAGATGAAGGCAGAGAATGTAAGAAAGGTGGGAAAATAAGTTCCCTGACCATAAGCATTGTTTCCTCAAAATAACACTTCTATGAATGTAACTTCACTTTGAAGGAATTTTCAACATGCCTACCTAAGCATAAAGGAATCTATGTAAGGAAAAAAGAATGAAGACAATGATTTTTGCCAGTTTGCCCCACATGGTTGTCCTCCCCTTTAAATATAATGAGTGTGAAATTTTCTTGGAAATTCAACTTCAGGAGATACCTGAAAATTAATCCTTCAGAGAAACCATTTGGTATTTCATGAATTGGGGAAAGCTAGAGGCACATCAAAGAAACATGCCAGAATAATACCCTATGTATGTAAGAAATATTGAAAATCCTTCAGCTAGGCAGTGAATCTCATTGAGCATGAAATACTCATACTTTAGTTAGTATTGAAATGAACAGGGGGATGCTTCAATCTGAAACAAAACCTCATGGATTATTAGAAAATTCAAGTTAGAGAGAAACCACGTGAGTGTCCTGAAGTAAGCTGCTCTTTACAGTCATTTTTTACTCCCAATTTTGAAAGTCATACATTGGAACAAGCATAGAAATGTAATGCATGTGGGAAAATTTTCAGTCTGACAGAAAACCTCTTTATTCATCGGAAAATTCTTCCTGAAAATAAATTATATATATGTGGGAAACATTTAATTCAAATGTCAAATATCAGAACAAGACATTTCCTACTCCAAAGAAACCATATGCATGTAAGGCATGTGAAAAAGCCTTTAGGTACATATCATATCTCACAGAACATGAAAAAACTCATAGTAGACAGAAACAAAATGAATGTAAATAATGCAGAAAAACCTTCAGGAAAAGCTATAGTTTCTTAAACATCAGAGCATCCATTCTGGAGAAAAACCCTATATATGCAATGAATGTGGAAAAGCCTTCAACCAGAAGGACAACCTCGTGAACCAACTGAGACTACATACTGGATAGAAACCCTATGAATGTGATGGATGTGGGAAAGCTTTCATTCAGAAATCAAGCCTCATTATACACCAGAGAAGACAAATTGGAGGGAAACCACAAATATGTAAGGAATGTAGGAAAGCCTTCAGTAGCAAATCAAATCTCACTGACCATGAGAAAATTCATAGTGGACGGAAACCCTATATATGTAAGGAATGTGGAATAGCCTTCAGCTAGAGGCAGTATCTCATTAAACATTACAACATTCATACCGGAAGGAAACCCTGTGAATGTACTGATTGTGAATCTCCAAGGAATCTCCACCTCCAGTCTGTGCAACGTGTTGCCAATCTTTTAAGGAAGCGGCTATGACTGAACAATTCAGGATATCTTTTACTCTTGGAAAAGTGCACTCGCACTTTGCTCTGAGATTTACTCCTCCCATATCTTCCTCCACATCATCTGTGTTCAATTTGTTACCACTAATTTATACATCAGAACTTGATATTTCTCTTAGTTTATGTAAAGATGGGTGTATTAGTCAGCCAAAGGGGTGGTAATATAAAATACCAAAAATGGGTTGGTCTTTATAAAGGGTATTTATTTGGGGTAGAAGTCCACAGATACCAGGCCATAAAGTGTTAAGTTTCTTCTTTCACCACAGTCCATTGCCACGTGTTAGAGCAAGACTGCTGCAAGCATTTGCCAGGGTTCAGGCTTCTGGGGTTCCTCTCTTCCTGGGGCTGTGTTTCCCTCTGGGCTTAGCTCCTGTTTCCTCCACAAGGTCAGCTATAGATGATCAAGTGAATGGCTTGCTTCTCTTCTCCTGGGGCCTTCTTTCTAACATCAAAACTGCTTCTCAAAAGACTGCTTCAACTTTCCTTTGTCTTGCCTTTTATATTCAATTTCCCACCCACCAAGGGGTGGGACTCAATGCCCTAAACCTAACCTAATCATGCCCAGATTAACAGATCAGTTTACAAGCATGATTCAATTATATTTTTGGAATTCATAGTTACATCAAACTTCCACAATGGGCTTTCAACTTATTTCAAATTATTCTGGTTGTTTCACTGTTCTTCAATCCTTACATTCTTGGTAAACATTAAAAAAATTACCATTTAAAAATAATGCTACCCATAATGCTGTAGCATTTTCTTTAAAGGCACCCCAAGCATTTATATTTTTTCAGTTTCTTCACTGATCTGTATTCATGTTTAACAACACTGAACTACAGTGGCCTCTTTCTAATTAACTCCAATTTTCCTTATTTTTTAAAAATCACAATTGAACCTTTCACAATAGGAGGATATACGTCTAATCGCAAGTATTTTAAGAAGGTAGAAAATTTATTTATATTCTTAAGTTGTACTCCAATATTTTTCTCATATGTGATAGGGTGTGGGATAGATGAAACTAGAAAATTCATGTATTTACAAACAGGAATTTGTACCCAAAAGAATCTGCCAATGCAGATAATTCTGAGGAAGGAGGAATGGGGTTGAGGCTAGAGAAGGAATTTTGCTGTTTGGGATAAGAGATATAAATTATTTTTATACTCTTTGCACGGATAATTTGGTTATAATTTAAAAGAAATTATGAAAATAGTACGCAATGAAATCATACAAAGAGATTGATTTGAAGATATCAATTAGCATCAGCAACATTACCGGGGGGCAGTTCCCCTCACCTTTGTAAATACAGTCGTCCATAAAGGAAAAGTGCTCCCTCCCCTCGGCCTTCTCCCCAGCTGCCTTGTTGGGTGGAGGCCTCCCTCGGCAAGAGTGAGCACGGAGCATGAGAAGCATGGGCACGAACGTGTGAAGGCCACACTGCTCTCTACATGTGTCTGGTTAGAGGGCTGTTAGCACCACAGGAGAAGACGGACTTCCTGCTGTTTACTCCCCAGTGAAGACCTGCTAGGGTGACTCACATCACTTACTGAGGCTGTGAGTGATGAGCAGGGCTTTCTCCCTGTCCTCCTTTGTGGATCAAGAACTTATGATTATGGTTTTCATTGGGGCTCTGAGAGTTTGTTTCCCATACAGGAGATTCCTTCTCTGGCTTGGGGGAATTGCAGTGAACAAAGGTCACATTCCAGCTTCTACAGTTGTTCATCAGCTTCTTCCCATCCAACCCCTCCATTCCCTTTTGGGACTGAAGAGGTCTGCATCATTTTCAACACTGTTAAAAATGGGTTGAAAATTTAATATTTAATTAGTCTGAGAAATATCTGGCATCTGCACACTCTGAGGTTTTCTGCAAACATTGCAGTCTCACAACCTCACTTCTATTCATGTCAGCCCTAGGTCCCAGGACTCCCTGGGAATCCCATACCATTTATTAGTGTCACTGGCCTAATGATGCTCATTCTGGTGATGTTATTGTTGTAGCCAATGGTGTAATGTGTATCTTGACATTTCCTTTCTGATACCAACAGGTTTCATCTTGGCATTGCTCTTCCTTTAGCCACCCTAAGATTGGCGATGGTGAATGCAGAACGGGAAGCAGGAGACCTGAGTCTGTGCCTGAGACCCAGGTGGGGTACAGGAAGTTCAGCCTCCTCAGAGGATCAACGCTGGAGGCCAAGGTAAGGAGGGAGGGACAAAAGGAGCAAGAGCAGGAAGTCTTCTCTCTGTGCCCTGACTCCTCTGCTACACCAGACCCCAGTTTCCATGCTTTAACTGTCCCTGCACACCTGACCAAGACCTGCCCGTGGCAGGTACGTCATACTGGGGCATCTGTGACTTTAGACTGGTCCCCAAACCATGTGACTCCCCTGCCTGACTCCCTGTCTTGCAGGCCTTGCTGGCCAAGAGCTCTTTCCCCTCCATCTTACCAGTCTTCATTCCCACTTAGTCTGAAGACACCCACAGTTTACAGGTGAATTCACTGCACAGCTGCAACATACTGTCATTTGGGAACAGGGCAGCTCTCCAACCCTGTGTCCCCAGCTGTTTGAGTTTGCCAAGCACTGCTAAGGCAAAGTACCAAAAATAGGTTGGCTTTTATTGGAATTTATTAGGGGTAAAGCTTACACTTCTGAGGCTGTGAAAATATCCAAATCAAGGCGTCATCAAAAATGCTGTCTTAAGGGTCAGCTGCTGCTGGACCCCTGCCAAGACAAATGGTTGGGTGTGCCTGTCTCTCTCTGCCTTCTCCTCCAAACCCACTTTCTCCTTGAGCTCAGCAGAGGGTCATAAGACACAATTGCTCACACCTCTCTCTTCTCCTCTGGCCTGGATGTCTTCAGCTTCAAGCCTCTCCATGACTCCTGCCTCTAGCCTCTCCCTCAGCCTCTCAGGGTTTCTGTGTCTCTCCACATCTGTAGGAGATCCTTGAGCCCTCTTCCACATGGCAGGGTATTCACAGCAGCACTCTTTCTCTGTGTGTTCCATGTATGTAGGACTTCAGCACAATGATTGAGGCCCATGCTGGTGCCTGAAATCCAATATTTTTACAGAGGAGTAAAATCTAATAAAGTTTGCTAGCAGCAACTCACTTTAAAGGAAATATAAAAGAATATTCTCCAGGGAGAAAGAAAATAATCTTAGAAGGTTCAAGATTCAGGATGGATTGAAGAACAATATTTGTTAATTAAAGAGGCCCTTAAATAAACTAAAGCAATCTAACAAAAACTGACCTAATCAATGGTCCCTTATCTGAATTTAACCAAAATGTCCTACATAGAAATGGCTTACACACACAGCAGTGTGTGTATTAACATACTTTTCCGGGGTCCACAGAAGACTCAAATGAGGGCATTAACCCAGGGCACAGGGATCAGGAGTTGTCTGAGATTTAATTCATCTCAATCATTCAGGAAGAAATAAAACAGAAACTTTTAAGGATGAGTAAATTCTAATAAAGTTTGCTAGCAGCAACTCACTTTAAAGGAAATGTAAAAGAATATTCTTCAGGGAAGCGGTTGTGGCTCAATCAATAGGGCTCCCGTTTACCATATGGCAGGCCACGGGTTTGGTTCCCAGGGCCTCCTGGTGAAGGCAAGCCCCACACGGCATGGTAGCTGACCCAGTGAGCACCAGCAGCAAGGGGGGGATAAATGAATAAATAAATAAAATCTTTAAAAAAAAAATGAATATTCTTCAGGCAGAAAAAAAATAATCTCAGAAGTTTCAAGCTTCAGGATGGCTTGAAGAACAATATCTATTAATTAAATTCATATATATATAAATGACTATTGAATGGATAAAGTAATAATGATATCCATGGCCTAAGACATAAATAAAGTGTTAAAATACACCATAAAATAATATATAGTATAAGATGTGTAAATGGATCTGTAGCAGTTGGTTGCCATTATGAATTCCAAAAATATATATTGGATTATGCTTCTAAACTGGTCTGTTAAACTGGGCATGATTAAATTATGATAGGGGTGTTGACTGGGCCACAGTTTGTATGGCATTGAGACCAGCCCCTTGGTTGGTGGGGTCACAAACATAAAAGACATGGCAAAGGAAAGAGGTGGAGTAGTTTTTGATATTGGAGTTCTGATGAGATAGGACAGAATGTCCCAGGGAAAAGAGACAAGCCATTCACCTGAAAGTTCATGGCTGGCCTTCTGGAGAGATGCAAAGCTTAGAGAACTTCATAGCCTACAGTTGACCTTGTGGAGAAAACAGAAGAGCTGAGCCCAGAGAGAAATGCAGCACTGGGAAGAGAGGAAAACAAGAAGCTTGAACCCTGGCAAATGTCCGCATCTGTCTTCCTCCAAGACAGGGTAACAGACTTTGGTGAAAGAAGAAACTTATTCCTCATGGCCTGGTAACTGTAAGCTTCTACCCAAAATAAATACCCTTTAGAAAGACCAACAGATTTCTGGTATTTTGCATCAGCACCCCTTTGGCTGACTAATACTGGGTATAAAATGTTTGAAAATACATTATTTGACAAGTCAATAACAAATAATAAGTGCAGATTTGGAAAGGCAAGCAAAAGTGTTATAATTCCCTGGTAATTGTAAGAAATGTAAGAAAGTTGGAAAATATGTTCTCTGACCACAAGCATTGTTTCCTCAATATAACACTTCTATGAATGTAATTTCACTTTGAAGGAAATTGCATCATGCTTACCTCAGGATGAGGGAAACCATGTAAGGAAAAAAGAAAGAAGACGATGTGTTTGCCAGTTTGCCCCACATGGTAGTACTCACCTTTAAGTGTAATAAGTGTGAAGTTTTCTGGGAAATTGAAACTCAGGACATACCTGAGATTTAATTCTTCAGAGAAACCATTTGGGATTTCATTAATTTGGGAAAGCTAGAGTCACATCAAAGAAACATGCAGGATTAAAACCCTGTGTATGTAAGGAATATGGGAAATCCTTCAGCTAGGCATTAAATCTCATTGGGCATGAAATATTCATACACTAGCATTGTAATGAACATGGGAATGCTTCCATCTGAAACAAAACTTCATCGAATATGAGAAAAGTCAAACTAGAGAGAAACCATATGAGTGTCCTGAATGTATTCTGCTCTTTACAGTCATTTTTTACTCCTCATTTTAAAAGCCATACACGGGAAAAAGCATAGAAATGTAATACATGTGGGAATGTTTTCAAACGGATAGAAAACCTCTGTATTCATCAAAAAATTCTTACTGAAAAGAAATCATATATATGTGGGAAAGCTTTAATTCAAATGTCAAATCTCAGATACAATAGTTTTCCTACTGCAAAGAAACCCTATGCATGTAAGGCATGTGAAAAAGTCTTTAGGTAGAAATCATATCTCACAGAACATGAAAAAACCATAGTGGACAGAATCAAAATGAATGTAAAGAATGCAGAAAAACATCCAGCCAAAAGCAATAGTTCATTAAACATCAGAGCATTCATTCTGGGGAAAAAGCTTATATATGAAATGAATGTGGAAAAGCCTTCATCCAGATAGAAAACCTCGTTAACCATCTGAGAATACATACTGGAGAGATACTCTATGAATGTGGTGGATGTGGGAAAGCTTTCATTCAGAAATCAAGCCTCATTACACACCAGAGATGACAAACTGGAGGGAAACCCTAAATATGTAAGCATTGTAATTCAACGTGGAGTTACACAGTACCAGGAATGAAGTAGAGAAAACAAAGCCTGGGATCAGGGAACCTCACACCATGTGGAATGCAGGGAAGTTATTTAGGCTGAAGCTGACTTTTATACTACAAAGCTGATAACAAAAGTAGGGCGACTGTGCTAGTTCTATGCTTGGCATGTAAAAGCAAAGCCTGTTTTTGTGTTCCTAGACAATCTTTCTCAGGAATTCTTAGTGGTGAGTCCATTCTGCTCTACCTCCTCCTACTGATGCCTACAGTATGCAGTGTCCTTGGAGACATTTACTAATGTCTCTCTGCCAGCAAGCATGCTTTTTAAATGCTTAACCCTTTATGCTCTGGCTCTCAGTGTCTTTTCCAATATTTCCCCCTTTTTGTTTTTCCAGGGTGACTGTGCCTGTCTTAGGTTGCCCTCCCCTGAAGGTCTTACCCATCTCTGGTTACGAGCCAAGCTCCATGGACAGGGGTTTGAGAGTTAAGGGTTTAAGCAGAATCAAGTTATTGGCATGGCTGGCCTTTTCAGCCCTATTAATGTGGGACGGCAGAGCTTTGCAAATGCCTCCTAATACAGTTAAGAGTAGCAGAGCACCAATGATCACCACACCAAAGTTAGCAAGTACAGAGTTCGATTTCTACCAATGTAAGGGGTTTATTTTATTTAATTGATCTGTTACAAATTGCCAAAATTCGCTACCTGGAAGTATAGTAAGTTGATTTTGAGACTTGCTGAAAATCCTTTTTTTCCCAAGTTTGTAATTTCTATTAGATAAATTCATGTGGTGACCTATTAAATGATTTTTAATTTTTTCCCATTCATAGTGGGAATCATTGTATGGGAGAGGAGTGATGCAAAAAGCACTTTCATTCCAATCAAAATTTTAATCCTTGTTTTAAATGTATATACCTGATCTCTTGTTTTTCTTAACACCATATCTAAGTCATCAAGCCTATTATTAATTTGCTCATCAATATATGCATGACTATGCCATAGCTCACTAGCCTTTTTATGCCAATTTTTAACATATTGTCATGTTTGGATAGTTTCATGTAGGGCAGTTTCTGCCACAGAAGAAGCTGTAATAATATCTATAAGCTCTAATAAAGCAGCTATAATTAATCTAATTAAACATTTGGTTATTTTCAAATAATGATTTAGAAAATGTCAAAGGATTTGACTTTTAGGGGAAGACTGCCAGCAGTGATTCATGCAACCCGGAAGCCATATTCCATGATGCCATTGCCCCATTAGAACCACAGTAGAAGTCTCCTGTAAAACAGATTCTGATACACAAGTGTAAAAGGAGAAATTATTGCAGAAATACCATGTTTGAATAATGCTCACTGTTCCTACTATAAAAACAATGGGATCCCATATGCATACTTTAAGAAATTAAGTGGATTTCTTTTTAAATTGGTAATATTAGTTTTACTGCCTTGCCATTCAAAAATTGGGCTAGTTCCCAAAAATAATTTCCACAAATACTTTTTAGTTTTGTTGAGTTTAGTGTCCCATAGTTGTGGGACAAATCTTCCCTGATGAGTCCAATTTAGTGATGTTTTTAAACTTACGACATCCTCAAAATTCCAAAAACAATGATAGCTTTCATTAGTTATTTTTGTTGAATTACTAATTTTTCAACTTATGGTTGTGTTTACATTAGGTTTTGGTATCCCTATAAGGGTCTGATTCTTTACAATTCTATAGGAATTATTAAAGAGCACAACCTCAGATGAAACATGGCATGTATGCCATTTATCACTTTGTGCTATGATTTTGGAGCTGTATACATGGATCTATGGATCCTATGCAGATATGTCATTCAAGAAAAGGCAAGGGGGAAGCGGCTGTGGCTCAATCAGTAGGGCTCCCGTTTACCATATGGGAGGCCCCGGTTCGGTTCCCGGGGCCTCCTGGTGAAGGCAAGCCCGCCCGCGTGGCGTGGTTAGCTGACCCAGCGAGCACAAGCAGCAAGAGGGGGATAAATGAATAAATAAATAAAATAAAATTAAAAAAAAAAAAAAGAAAAGAAAAGGCAAGGTTAAATTTTCAGTAAATTTCCCTTCCTGCTCAGGTTTTAGAGGAAGGCAAGAATCAATGGGCCCAGGAAAATGAAAAGATAATATAAAGAGGGTAGGATTTCTCCCCCCAAGCCAACAGTTCTAAATGAGGTGAATTAGTAATATAAGCCCAATATGTATAATTATGTGAAGGTGCACTACTTACTGTTGTGGTTGTCAAGGTAAGCATAGCATAGAATTACTGTGTTACAGTGACATTCTGACTTTTAGAAGTTACCATCTTTTCTGCTTCTGTGTCAGCTTCTTTGGCTTGTTTATGTATAGGTTTCAGATGTCTGGACAGGACCCAAAGTTGGTCTCTTTATCTGTAATGATAAGAGCAAAACCTCAACCCTTTATCCTAACTTAACTTCTGCCTTCTCCCATTTATTATTATCTTTATTCTTTCAATAAACTAGCTATCTAATATTTATTTCTGTTTTTTGCCTGATTTTTTCCAGAAATGCTCTGCTGCTGATGTATAAGATTCTGACCTTTGGCTTAAAATTTTTATTCTAAATAATGCTTGATATAATTGTTCTTGCACCTCACCATTTCCCCCCCTTTTTTTGTTTTGTAGCATTTATTAATAGAGGTTTAACTGTTAATTTTTTTATAATAAGTATACATACGTTCACATGCTTACTAAGTCAGGGGATACACATATATACTTGGTTTATTTTTGGCTAGAGTCTTGGATAGATACAAGGTAAATGTTAATATGTATATTTAGTTTAATATGCTTATACTGACAATTAGGGTGAGAAACACAAATAATATAACTAAATAAAAGATTAAGTTAATATTGAACAAAGTTACAGAATGACAGATAAATAAAGCAGTCATATATATACTTACCAATATTTAGCTTTTACCTGGGAAGTGTTGAAGTAGCAAATGATACTAGAGTTTTGGTTGACTGTGTTTAGGATAAATGAATTTGATACTATAGATGGCAACTTCTGGGTATTTTGCTATTTCCTGAGGAAGAGGCCAGCCTACTCAGGAAGGAACACTCCTTGGGCAGAACATTTTAAGGTTTATGCATCAATCCCTGGGAGAGTGGTCAGCTCCCCCAGGGAGGAATACAACACCTATTGAAATGTACTTTATCTTTTTTAATTTGTTACAAAATATCATTGATGTGCATACTATTTTAATTTCCAATATTTTTCCTGAAATGCAAGGCATTGGTTTGTTGACTAACAAAGTTTTCTGCATGATGTTTTACTTTTTAGGCTTGAACAATATTTGCCAAACAGTTTTAAGTACTTCATTCAACTTATATCACATGAACTTAACTCTTTTTAGTATTTTACCTTTTTTGGTAAAAGACCAAGTTATTTGTGTCAGTTTGAAATAAAAACTATCTTTCAGGATTTGACTTTGAGAAAGCAGGTTCGAACATTGTGTTCTCTTTAAAAATGAAAAGACCTGTTTCTCCATGGAAATGATAAGGTTAAAGTACAAGAAGCTATTTTGATAAAAACAGACTTTCTTTATTGCATACTGATTATTTAAGAGAAAAACTTTTTAAACTTTTACTAAAACAGACTACTGACTTGAGAAACTTTGAGAAAGAATAAAACTTTAACTTTATATTAATATATTGTTTGACATTAAAGGTTTTAAATATTTATAGACTGCTTAAATTTTACTTAGCTTTGACCACAAAATTTTTTTTCCACAAGCATTTGCACTTTTTGTATTCATTCAGGATTTGTCCCACATTTTACTTTGTTTTAATAAATAGTTATTTTATCTTAGGATTAAATTACTTTCTTTTCTTTAATAATAAAAGCACAGTTTATATACCCTCCATATTTAAGTTACCACAATGATTTTGGCAACTGTTTCCAAATAAACTTCTGACAACATACAATTACCATCAACATTAAACAAACTTGTTAGAATAATGATTTAATTTGATTATAACTATTTTTATTATTTTAAACTAATACCCATATTTAGTTTATTAATATAAGTGCTTATTTAATTTTGGCAATTTGAATAGAGCTCTTATAATATTCTTCATTTATCAATTTAATATTACCATCCAGAGGTATCAAAATATGCACTGACACTGAACAATCAGCCAAATACAAAAAGAATTATGACACACTAACAGACACACAAAGCTTACTAATTTGAACCATAATTTTTACTCCTTTCGCATGGCTGCCTTCAAGCCCTCCATCATTTCACATCTTTGATTTTACTGCTTTTAAGATTTTTTTCTGGAACCTGTGTTGCCTGTAATATGTAAGCTTGTTCTTTGAAACACTTTTGTTAGCAATCAGCAACCTGCCAGGACAACTTAAACAGTATAAATACAGTTAAGCTCTAATATAGCAGTTTACACAGATATTTAACACATATTTTTTGGATTACTCCTCTTTGGGAGTACAGTTAGGCTTGAAGTTCAGGAGTAAGCTAGTGATTTTAAACTGAAAGTTCCTTTTAACACCTTGATAAAAATTCTGCACTAATTTTATCAATTTGGCCACACAGGCCCAACTAGAATTAGCATGGAAACAAAACAGAAAACACCAATGTTGTCAAGTTATTTTACTCTTCTAGTGGTCTAATTTTATTAGCCCCTATCATGTTTTCTTTATTTTGGTTAACTCTTTTGGCAGAATAGTGATGCTCCTGTAGCTATTGCTAGATTTTCCTAATATTAATTTCACTAAATCTTCTGGAATAGGCCCCTTTACTGCTGATTTGGCTAGATAGACTTTATTTTCTTTTTTAAGTACTATTTTTTTGGTAGTTTCAAAGTCCAGACCAGCACTTCTCTAGGTTGTGGCACATAAATTTGCTGAGAATTTGTGGGTAGGAAATTAAAATTAATCGGTTGTGAATTTTGAACAGTGGTGCTATTGGAGAGGGCTGCTTAATGACCACTGGAAAAGGTCCATAAACTCCTTTTTTCTTTCCTTCCCTTTTATTACACATGAGTTTATCTGTTTTTGGCAGCTAATGAATTTTTTCATATATATTTTGATTTGATTGTAATGGTTCAAGAGGAACAGAAATTAAACTACACAAAGACCATACATGAATGGGAATCATTTTTCCCCTTTGAGAAGTTTTTTTAAAGCTTTCATTACTAACTTCCATTGTTTCAGGTTTAAAATACTCCACTCTTGTGGCTGAAACCAATAATAATGTTTCTATACAAGAGAAAAGATCTCTAATGACTCTGGGGTCATCACAGATACCCATGTATTGTTTAACAACATCTTCAAGACCTGGGAATATTCCTCTAACCGAGTCGACTGATTACCCATTGCTCTGATGCTGCAAGGACCGTGTGAATCACCAACAGAAGTTCTTGGTTCCACGACACTGAA
Organism: Tolypeutes matacus; assembly: GCA_026826555.1. NCBI lineage: Eukaryota > Metazoa > Chordata > Mammalia > Cingulata > Chlamyphoridae > Tolypeutes > Tolypeutes matacus. Next base: position 1,455,736 of record JAKSZT010054234.1, on the reverse strand, counting down.
GAAGAGAAAAGAATAGTCGCTCCCCACATTGGGCACCATCTGTTGAAATTCAATATGGAATTAGATGGTGCTGGAAATGAAGAAGAGAAAACAAAGACTGGGATCAGGGAACCTCACTCCTTGTGGAATGCAGGTAAGTTTATTTAGGCTGAATCTGGCTTTTTATACTACAAAGCTGATAACAAAAGTAGGGTGCCCTTCGCTAGTTCCTCTTCTTGCCACATAAGAGCACTGCCTGTTTCTGTGTTCCTAGACAATATTTCTTAGGAATTCAGACAATAACTTCTTAGTGGTGAGTCCATTCTGCTCTGCCTCCTCCTACAATGTCTGCAGTATGCAGTGTCCTTGGAGACATTTACTAATGTTTCTCTGTCAGCAAGCATGGTTTCTAAATGCTTAACCCTTTGTGCTCTGGCTCTCAGCATCTTTTCCAACAAGTAAGGAATTTGGGAAAGACTTCAGGAGCAAATAAAATCTCACTGATCATGAGAAAGTTCATAGTGGAGGGAAACCCTATATATGTAAGGAATGTGGAATAGCCTTGAGCCAGAGGCAGTGTCTCATTAAACATTACGATATTCATACTGGAGAGAAACCCTGTGAATGTAATGAATGTGAATCTCCAAAGAATCTCCACCTCCAGTCTGTGCAAATTGTTGCCAATCTTTTAAGGAAGCACCTGTGACTATGCAATTCAAGATGACTTTCTCCTCTTGGAAAAGTGCACTTGCAGTTTGCTCTGAGATCTGCTCCTCCCACATCTTCTTCCACACTCATCTGTGTTCAATTTGTTACCACTAATTTATGCATGAGAACTAGAGATTTCTCTTAGTTTATGTAAAGATGGTCTTTCCACTGATTTAAAATTATTGTGGTTGTTCTCACTGGTTCTTCAATCTATTACATTCTGGGTAAGCACTTTAAAAATTACCATTTTAAATATAATGCTGCCCATTATTGCAGCATTTTCTTATAAGACACCCCAACCATTTATATTTATTCAGTTTCTTCAGCTGATTCTGATGTGGATTGAAGTTTAACATTCACCAAATATGATGTCCTGCTTCCTACTTAACTCCAATTTTCCTTATTATTTTAAATCAGAAATGATCCTCTCATAATTAAATGATATGCTTCTATCTCAAGTATTTTAAGAAGTTAGAAAATTTATTTATATTCTTAAGTTGTACTCCAATATTTTTTTCATAAGTGATAGGGTGTGGGATGGATGAAACTAGAGAATGCATGTATTTACAAACAGAAATGGGAACCCAAAAGAATCTGCCAATGAAGATAATTCTGAAGAAGGAGGAATTGAGGTTGAAGCTGGAGAAGGAATTTTGCTGTTTGCCATAACAGATATAAATTATTTTTAAACTCTTTGCAGGGATAATTTGGTTACAATTTAAAAGAAAGTATGAAAATAGTACACAATTAAATCATACAAAGCGGTTGATTTGGAGATATTGATTTGTATCTGCAACATTACTGGGGTGGGACGCACTTCCCATCACCCTTTGCAAATACAGTCACCCATAAAGGAAAAGTGCTCACTCCCCTTGGCCCACTCCCCAGCTGTCTGGACAGGTGGAGGTCCCCCTCAGCAACAGTGAGCATGGAGCATGAGGAGCATGGGAGCAACCGTGTGAAGGCCACATGGCTCTCTACACGTGTCTGGTAATAGGGCTGTTAGCACCACAGGAGAACATGCACTTTCTGCTGCTTACTTCCAGCAAAGATCTGCTAGAGTGACTCACATCACTAACTGAGGCTGTGAGTGCTGAGCAGGGCTTTCCTCCTGTCCTCCTTTATGGATCGAGAATCTATGATGATTGTTTTCATTGGGGCTCTGAGAGTTTGGTTACAAAAAAGGACATTCACTCTTGGCTTGGGGGAACTACAGTCCACACATGTTACATTCCAGCTTCTTCAGTTGTTCATCAATTTCTTCCCATCCAACCCCTCTGTTCTCTTCTGGGATTGAAAAGGTCTGCATCAGTATCAACACTGTTAAAAATGTGTTGAAAATTTAATATTTAATTAGTATGAGCAATATCTGGCATCTGCACCCTCTGGGGTTTCTGCAAACATTGCAATATCTCACAACCTCACTTCAATTCTTGCCAGCCCTAGGTACCAGGACTTTCCGGGATTCCTATATTATTTATTAGAGTCACTGGCCTAATTTTGCTCATTCTGCTGATGTTATTGTGGTAGCCAATGCTGAAGTGTGAATTTTGACATTTCCTTCCTGACACCAAGAGATTTCAATTGACATCGTTCTTTATTTAGCTGCCCCATGATTTGAGAAGGTAAATGTAGAACTGGAAGCAGGAGACCTGAGTCTGTGCCTGAGACCCAGGAGGGGTCCAGTAAGAGTGACCTGTTCAGAGGATCAACGTGGGAGGCAAAGGGAAGGAGGGAAGTGCAAAAGGAGCAGGAGTAAGAAGTCTCCTCTGTGTGCCATGACTCCTCTGCTGCACCAGACCCAATGTCCCATGCTTTTATCTGCCACTGCCCACCTGGCCAGCCCCTTCCTGAGGCAGGTACATCAAACTGGGGCACCTGTGACTTTATACTAGTCCCCAAACCCTGTTATGCTCCTTCCTGAATCCCAGTCTTGCAGGACTTGCTGGCCAAGAGCACTTCCCCCTCCATCTTACCTGTACTCATTCCCACCTAGTCTAGAGACTCACACAGTTTAGATGTGAATTCACTGTGCAGCAGCATCATACTGCCATTTGGGAACAGGACAGGTCTCCAACCCTGTGTCCCTAGCTGTGTGAGTTTGCCAAGCACTGCAGTGCAAATTACCAGAAATAGGTTGGCTTTTATTGGAATTTATTAGGGTTAAAGTGTACAGTTCTGAGGCTGTGAAAATGTCCAAATCAAGTCATCATCAAAATGCTGTCTTAACAAGGGTCAGCTGCTGCTGGACTCCTTCTAGGGCAAAATGTTGGGTGTGCCTGTCTCTCCTGCCTTCCCCTCTGAACTCATATTCTCCCTGAGCTCAGCAGTGGGGCATCAGAAGCAATTGCTCACACCTCTTCCTTCTCCTCTCACTTGGATGTCTTCAGATTCAAGCTGCTCCATGAGTCCAGCCTCTGGCCTCTCCATCATCCTCTCGGGGTTTCTGTGTCTCTCCACAGCTGTATGAGATCCTGGAGCCCTCTCCCACATGGCAGGGTAAACATGGCAGCACTCTTTCTCTGTGTGTTCCATGTATGTAGGACTTCAGCACACTGATTGGCATCCATTCCAATGCCAATTTCTAATCAGAGGCCCTTAACTAAACTAAAGCAACCTAACAATAGTGACCTAATCAAAATGTCCCTTATCTGAATCTAACCAAAATGTCCTACATACAAAAGGCTTACACACACGCAATGGGTTAGTAAGAACATACTTTACCGGGGTCCACACAAGACCCAAATGAGGGCATTAACCCAGGGCACAGGGATCAGGAGGTGTCTCCAAAGTCTGGGAGAAATGGGAACTCATGAAGCAGTGACTGTACTTTTGGTGTGGCCATCTGTATTCATCAGCCAAAGGAGTGCTAATGCAAAATACCAAAAATGGGTTGGTCTGTATAAAGGGTATTTATTTGGGGTAGAAGTCCACAGATACCAGACCATAAAGTGTTACGTTTCTTCTCTCATCAGTCCATTGCCACGTGTTAGAGCAAGACAGCTGCCAGCGTTTGCCAGGGTTCAGACTTCTGGGGTTCCTCTCTTCCCGGGGCTGCATTTCTCTCCTGGCTTAGCTCCTGTTTCCTCCACAAGGTCAGCTGTAGACGATCAGGTGAATGGCTTGCTTCTCTTCTCCTGGGGCCTTTTTCCAACATCAAAACGGCTTCTCAAAAGACTGCTTCAACTCTGTTCTTTGCCTTGCATTTTATATTCAATTCCCCACCCACCAAGGGTTGGGGCTCAACGCCCTAATCATAACCTAATCTTGCCCAGATTAACAGATCAGTTTACAAGCATGATCCAATTATATTTTTGGAATTCATAATTATATCAAATTCCCCAACGGTTACACCATCATTGACCAAAAGTGTCCTGACCACCATTGCACTGGTCCGTAGCTTGTTCCCAAGAAGAACTCAATGTACTGTGCTTTCTCCATCAAATCTGAGCTCCAAAATCAGGTGTGTAACTCAGAGAGGGGTGCCATTATTCCCATCCCCAGAGACAGAGTGCACAGATTTTGACTGGAGTGTGGGGGTGTAGGAAGCAGGCTGTAAAACTGAAAGCCCCTAATTTCTTCTCCAAAGAACTGATTATATTAACCACAGAATGGAGAAATTCAACCCTAAGGTGGCTCTCAAAAGCAGTGGAGATCATAGAGGGACTGAGATTTAATTCATCTCAATCCTACAGGAAGAAGTGAAATAAATACTTTTTCAGATGAGTAAAAACTAATAAAGTTTGCTAGCAACAACTCAATTTCAAAGAAATGTAAAAGAATATTCTTCAGGCAGAAAGAAAATAATCTCAGAAGGTTCAAGATTCAGGATGAACTGAAGAACAATATCTGTTAATTAAATTCATATATCTAAATGACTATTGAATGGATAAGTAATAATGATATCCATGGCCTAAAACTCAATAAAGTGTTAAAATACACCATAAAATAATATATAGCATGAGATGGGTAAATGGATATGTAGCATTTTGATATCATTGTGAATTCCATAAATAGAAATTGGATTGTGCTTGTAAACTGGTCTGTTAATCAAGGTATGATTAAGTTATGATAAGGGTATTGACTGGGCCTCAGTCCATAGAGCATTGAGCACTGCCCATTGGTGGGTGGGTTCTCAAACATAAAAAGACGTGGCAAATGAAAGAGTTGGAGTAGTTTTTGGTATTGGAGTTCTGATGAGCAAGGACAGAAAGCCCTGGGGAAAAGAGACAAGCCATTCACCTGACAGTTCACAGCTGGCTTTGTGGAAAGAGGCAAAGCTTAGAAAGCCTCATAGTGTACACCTGACATTGTGGAGGAAACAGAGGAGCTGAGCCCAGAGAGAAATGCAGCCCTGGGAAGAGAGGAACCCAAGAAGCCTGACCCTGGCAAATGTAGGCAGCTCTCTTGCTCCAAGATGGGCTATCTGTACTTTGGTGAAGTAAAAATCTTATGCTTTATGGCTTCGTAATTGTAAGCTTCTACCCCAAATAAATACCCTTAATAAAGACCAACATATTTCTGGTATTTTGCATCAGCACTCCTTTGGCTGACTAATACAGGATATAAAATGTTTTAAAATATATTATTTGACAAGTCATTAACAAATAGTAAGTGCAGATTTGGAAAGGCAAGGAAAAGTACTATAATTTTCCAGGTAAACTTTAAAGAATATTAAATAGTGCATCTCCTGTAAGTAAATAGAGGAAAAAAAATTGAAGAAAAATATTCAGTCCAAAACAAAGTTTTCAGGATTTCCTGGGTTGTCATTTTGGCCTTTGATCTGGGCCCACCTTACTCATGCATCTTTGGAAGCTGCACCTTCCTAATACTTCAGAAGCCACAAGATTCCACTGTTGATTTATGGGGTGTTGTGTTCTCCTCATCATAAATCAACTGCTTTATCACTTCCCCATTTTCCAGTTATGAGGTCACCAAACTGGATGAGATGCTCATTTGAAGTAAGAAGAGCCATGAATGATAGAACAAATAAAAAGGAGATATTGTTGCACTTCCCAAATTGGATGCTTAGATAATTGATATTAGATCTTTCCTCTTTTCAAATGAATGCATTCAATGCTATAAATTTCCCTCTAAGCACTGCTTTTGCTGCACCGTACAAAATATGAAGAAGCATAGGACATTAAGAAGCAGAAAGAACCACTAAAGAAAAGGTTTGTGAATGAAGCTATATCCACTTCCACAGCAGTACAGACTTAAGATGAAGGCAGAGAATGTAAGAAGGTTGGGAAAAAAATTTCTCTGACTGCAAGCATTGTTTCCTACAAATAACAGTTCTATGAATGTAAATTCACTTTGAAGGAATTTGCATCATGCTTACCTAAGCATGAGGGAATTTATGTAAGGAAAAAAGAGAATTTGATTATTTTATGGACTAAATGTTCATGGAGGATTTGGATCACAGAAGGGTTACAATGGGTACTGCGGGGGATTATTGGGGGTGGGTTTCGTGGGGATTGGTTCATCCGAATATACATGAAAGATATACAAAATCATTCAAAGGATCAGGGGATGGGGCATGGTCACGATGGGTGGATAATATCACAATAAATGAGGAAATCTGAATTCCTAGCCTGGAGAGCTTTGTCACAGTCTCCAAGGGAGCAACAATAGTCCTCTGAGTATAGGGACAGTGCCTGTCAAAATAGGATGCCCTATTGATGTTTTTTTTTTTTTAATTGATGACTACCCTTGTGTGTCTTTGCTCTTGTAAATGAGACGTAGCCTGCAATTGTGGGGTGCCTAAGGGTTGCCACCTGAGAGCCTCCTTGTTGCTCAAATGTGGCCTCTCTCTAAGCCAAACTCAGCATATGATTGCATTACCTTCCCCCCAACGTGGGACATGACTCCCGGGGATGAGCCTCCCTGGCAACGAGGGATTAATACCAAGTGCCAACTGGCAGATATGCACAGTGGCAGTATCGTAGCCAATGAGGATTATCTGAGGCACGATTATTGCTAATTGAAAACTTTTCCCAAGTGCCAACTGGCAACACAACTGGAAAAAGACCTTGAATAAAAGGGGGAAATAGTAAAGACAAATGAGTTCAAGTGGCTAAGAGACTTCAAAGAGGGTCGGGATGTCATCCCAGAGGTAACTCTTACGCACACCTCAGTAGGAACTCATAGAACATCTAGGTGCCTATCACCCCACTCAGTGGGGTTCCTGAGAGCTCCGGAGACACCCTGGTCCTATATAAGGGGGGATAGCCCCAGAGACTGATGCCTTATCAGTGGGTTCTATTTTGGAATCTGTGCTCCTGAGAGTGACAGAATTAGACTCAAATAAGTCCTCCCTGCACATGGTTCACCAGTCCCTTCTATTCAAACCTATATGCGATGCTGGAGTTTTTAGGTATACTTCCAGAGACTGGAGCCTC
>JAKSZT010054234.1:1407508-1418648 GCA_026826555.1 Tolypeutes matacus | reverse complement strand
CATGGGCTCCATGACCTCCAAGGATTCCATGGTATTTATGTGGATTCACAGTCTCCGCAAATCCCGAGTGTTCCCAGGCTCTATATGCCTGCACATGCTTCACAGGCTCCATGACCCAAAATGGGCTTCACAGACTCCACATGCCTCCACATGATACTCAGCTTCTTCAGACTCTACAGCCTACACAAGCTTCATGGGCTTCATAAGTTCGATGGGCTCCACAGGTTCCAAATTCCTCCATGGCCTCAACAGGCTCTGCCAACACAATGAGCTTGCACAGGCTCTACTCCTCCATGATATATACAGGCTCTATAGGATCCACAGGCTCCATGGGATCCATGGGCTCCATAAGCTCCATTTTCTCTACAGTCTCCACATGTTCTGAAGGTCTACACAGTTGCCAATGGCCTCATGGGATCTATTGGTCTCTACAGGCTCCATAGGCTCCATGGGCTCCACAGGCTTCACGTGCTCCACAGGCTCCATATGTATACACAGCCTCCACAGGCTCCAAAGACTCCTCAGTCTCCATGTGTTCGACAAGCTCCATTGGCCTGCACAGGCTGCATGTTCTTCAAGGGCTCTAAAGGTTCAACAGGCTCCATGGGCATGCAGAAGCTCCACAGGCCTCCAGGGGCAATGCATGCTCCATGGACTTCAAGACCTCCAAGGCCTCCATGGCACCAATGTGGCTTCAAGGATCCAGAGGCTCTCCAGTCACCACAGGCTTCATGAGCCTGCACAGACCTCACAGACTCCATGGACGGAAATGGGGTCCACAGACTCCACAGGCCTCCACATGATCCTCAGCTTTTTCAGACTCTACAGCCTCCACAGGCCTCATGGGCCTATGTAACCCTAATGTGCTCCATGGGATCCACATTCCTTCATGGCCTCAACAGGCTCTGCCAGCACCATGAGCCTGTAAATGCTCAAAGGCCACCATGACATTTACAGGCTCTGCAGGCTCCACAGCCTCCCTGGTTTCCATCGGCACCATGAGCTCCAGTGGCTCCACAGGCTCCACAGGTTATGCAAGCTTGCACAGTTGCCATAGGCTCCATCGGGTCTATAGGCCTGTAGAGGCTCCACAGGCCTCCATGGGATTCACAGGATTGCAGAGCTTCCATGGTCTCCACAGGGTCCTCAGGTCTGCACAGGCTCCACAAGCCTCAAACCGTTTCACAGCCTCCATGTGTTCAAACCACTCCATGGGTGTGACAGACCTCTATATTCTCACAGACTTCACAGTCTCCATGTATTTCACGGAAGTGCACATGCTCCATGAGCCTACTTGGTCTCCAAAGTCTCCATGGGCTCCTTGGGCTCTGTGGCTTCCACAAACTTCACCAGATCCACGGACTCCATGGGCTTATCCAGTTGCACATGTTCCACTGGCCTACACAACATCCACGATCTCCATGGGCTCCACAGTTGTCAAAGGGCTGCATGTCCTTAACGGGATCCCCATTCTCTGTTGTTACCTTAGGCTCCATACCACAACAGGCTCCATGGGCCCCAAGTGATCGACAAGCTTCACAGCATCCACAGGCCTGCACAGGCTCCACAAGAACCCTGGGGCTTCACAACCTCCTAGGGTTCCACGGCGTCTACAGGCCTGCATAAGCGCCACAGGCACCCTGGGTTACAAATGCTCTGAACGCTACACTAGACTACAGTTTTCACAGGACTACAGAGTTGCCAGGGGCTCCATGGGCTCTACAGGACTCCACATGCTTCACAGGTTAAACAGGCTCCACAGGTTCCAAAGACTCCATGGAATTCCATAGGGACGAATAGGATCCACAGGCTCCATGGGTTCCATGGGCTCCATGAGCTCCATGAGCTCCACTGTCTCTACAGTCTCCACATGTTCTGCAGGTCTACACAGTTGCCAATTGCCTCATGGGGTCTATAAGTCTCTACAGGCTACATAGGCTCCATGGGCTCTACAGGCTACACGTGCTCCACAGTCTCCATATGTATTCACAGCCTCCACAGGCTCCAAAGACTCCAAAGTCTCTACAAACTCCACAGTCTCAACGTGTTTGACAAGCTCCATTGACCTGCACAGGCTGAAAGGTCTGCATTGACTTCAAAGGCTGCACAGGCTCCATGGGCCTGCAGAGGCTCCACTAACCTCCATGTGCAATGCATGATCCATGGGCTCCATGGCCTCCAAGACCTCCAAGGAATCCATGTGCCTGCAAAGTCTCCACAGGTTCCATAAGTCTGCATATGCCCCACAGTTTCCATGGCTCAAAATGGAATCCATACCCTCCAAAGGCCTCCACATGATCCTCAGACTCCTCAGCCTCCAGAGCCTTCACACGGTAAATTGGTCTATATAATCTCCATGGGCACAAAGGGTTCCATTTCCTCCATGGGCTGAACAGACTCTGCCAGTATCATGAGGCTGCACAGGCTCCATGGCCTCCATGAGATATAGAGGCTCTGTAGCCTCCTCAGGCTCCATGGATTCCATGGCATCCATGAGTTCCACTGGCTCCAAGGCTGCATATGTTCCATAGGCCTGAAAAGTCAACATGGGCTCCATGGGGTCTATAGGCTTGCACAGCCTCCACAGGCTTCCTTGGGTTTCACAGCCTCCATGGGCCCCATCAGCTCCATGGGTTCCACAGGCCTCTACATTTTCAGAGATTTCACAATCTCCCTGTTCTTCATGGGCCTGCACAGGCTCCACAGGCCTCCTTGAGCTCCATAGTTTCCAAGGGCTCTTTGGTATCCATGAGCTCCATAAGCTCCACCAGGTCCATGGACTCCTTGGGCTTCACATGTTGCCCAGGATCAACTCTCCTGCACAGCATCCATGAGCTCCATGGGCTCCATGGGCCCAACGGGCTCCATGGGCTCAAAGTGCTCTATGATTTCTTAGGCTCCACCAGCTCCATTGACTCCACAATCACCACAGGGTCCATGGGCCTGTACAGAACCCATAGGTCTCAAAAGGCTCTGCAATTTCCATGGGCTCAAAAGGCTCCATGGGTTCCACACGTGTCCATTGGCTACATGCACTCCACAGGCTCCAAATTCTCTGTAGTGTCCTTGGGCTACATACCTCAACAGGCTCCTTGGGCCCCATGGGCTCGACGAGCTCCACAGGATCCACAGGTGTATATAGACTTCAAAGGCTCCCTGGTCCTGCACAGACTCCATGGGCCCAATGGGCTTTGTGAACTCCATGTTTTCCATGGAGTTCATGGTCTCCATGGCCTCAATCACCTCCACAGGCCTGTAAGGCTCCACAGGACTCTACAGGCTCCATGTCTTCCATGGGCTCCAGTGTTCTGCACAGGCTCCATGGTTTATACAGGCTCCACAGACTACATGGGACCCCACAGGCTCCAAAGTACCCACAGGTTCCACCGACCTACAGAGCCTCCACAGGCTCCATGGGCTTTATGGTCTCCACAGCCAGCACATACTCCACAGGGGTCAAAGGATTCCAGGGGTCTTCATAGGCTCCACAGGCTTCCATGGGCCCCATCTACTCCTCAGTCTCCATAGATTCCACAGGCATCCATGGGCTACATGCACTTCATTGACTCCACAGTCTCCAGGGCCTCCTCATGCTCCATATCGCAACAGGCTCCATGGACCCATGGGCTCAATGAACTCCATAGGATCCACAGGCCTGTACAGGCTTCACAGGTTCACTGGGCCTGCACAGGTTCGGCGGCTTCCACAGAATTCATTGGCTCCAGGACTACACAGCTACTCAGGACTGCATGGAATGCCTGAACTCCATGTGCTTCATTGTCTCCATGAGCTCTATGTGTCCCACAGACTCCATGGGTATTCAGAGGCTCCACAGCTCCACTGATTCTACGGGCTCCACAGGCTCCACAGGTTACATGTGCCTGCACAAGCTTCACAGGCTCCCTGGGTTCAAAATGCTCCACACATTTCACTGGCCTGCACAGGTACCACAGACTACATAGAATTGACAAACCTCCACATGCTCCACAACCTCTGTAGTCTCCACGAACTCCATGGAAATCCAAAGGCTCCATAGACTCCATCAACTCCATGGACCTGAACACGATGCAAAGTCTCCACGGGCTCCATACCTCAACAGGCCCCATGGGCCCCATGGGATCCATGAGCTCCACAGGCTCCACAGGCCTCAACTGGCTTCACAGGATCCAAGGGCTCCCCAGCTACACAGGATTCCATGGAATCCCTGATCTCCATGGGCTGCATGGTGTCCCTGGGCTCCATGTTCTCCACAGGCTCCATGGGTATACATAGGCTGCATATTCCCCACTGACTCCATGAGCTCCACAAGCTCCACAGTATCCACAGGTTACCTGGGCCTGCACAGGCTCCACAGAACTCCATGCATTCCAAAGATTCCACAGGCTCCTTAGGCACCTCAGGCTCCAAGAACCAGCAGAGATTCCACAGGCTCCACAAGCTCCACAGGCTCCACAGGCTCCATGGACTCCACAGTTTACACAGTTTCCAAGGTCTTTTACCTAACACTCAGTGAATGCAGTTTGATCTTCAGTTTAGAAAACCAGTAAAGAGACTGGTTTCATTGACTGATTTGTACGTGTTTTCACTTAAAATCAACTTCAGGACACTGGTTTCACCTAAATCTATATGAATGCATGAGGTACTTCAAGTTTGAAAGACAAACTTGTTTGTTTGACTGCTATCCACTTGCTTTCACTCACAATCAATGTAAAAACACTGCTTTTACCTAATGCTATGACAATGCAGTGATTTCTTTAGTTTTCAAACCTAAGCAAGATACTCCTTTCATTGGCACCCATGCACTTGCTTGGCGTTTCAATCAACTTCAAAATCCTGGTTTTAACCTACACTTTGTTGATCCAGAAGGTACTTGTGGTTTGTAAAGTTGTTTCCCTTGCTGCTATGCACTTGTTCTCACTCAAAACATCAAAACCCTTCTTTTACCTAATGCTCTGCCAATTCAGAGGTTCTTCACTTTTGTAAAGTAAATAAGATACTTCTTTCCTTGGCGGCTATGCCCTTGTTTTCACTTACATCCACTGTCAAATCACCACTTTTACCTAACGCTATACCCATGCAGTAGTTTCTACAGTTTTGAAATCTCAGTAAGATTTCTGTTTCTTTTGCTGCTTTGCATGAGTTTTCATTTACAATCACCTTCAAAATACTGATTTTACCTAATACTCTGTGAATGCAGGAGGTACTTCATCTGTCAAAGGTAAGTAAGATACTTTATTCCAGGCTACTATGCACTTGCTTTCACTCAGAATGTCAAAATCCTGCTTATACCTAATGATCTGCTAATGCAGAGATTCTTCACTTTTGTAAAGTAAATAAGATTCTTCTTTCCTTGGCTGCTATGCACTTGTTTATGCTTAAAACCACGGTCAAAATTCAGCTTTTTCTAAGTCAGTGGTGCAGTTTCTTCACTTTTGAAATCGAAGTGAGTTTCTCACTTCTTTTGCTGCTAAGCACGTATTCTCTCTTACAATCAACTTCAAAGCACTGCTGTTCCCTAATGCTCAGTGAATGCATTCGGTTCTTCAGCTTAGAGAACCAGTATAGAAACCTGTTTCCTTGACTGCTTGCACCTATTTTCATTTACAATCAACTTCAAGGCACTGGCTTCACCCAACTCTCTGTGAATGTAGGAGGTACTTCAAGATTGAAATGTAAGTAAAATACTTGTTTGTTTGGCTGATATGCACTTGCTTTCCCTCACAATCAATGTCAAAACACTGGTTTTACCTAATGCTGTGCCAATGCATTGGTTTTTTCAGGTTTCAAATCTAAGCAAGATACTCATTTCATTGGCAGCTATGCACTTGCTTGGAATTACAATCAATTCCAAAATTCTGGTTTTAACCTAAATCTCTGTGAATCCTGGAGGTTCTTCACTTTTTTATAGTATGAAATATACCTGTTTCTTTGTCTGCTATGCCCTTGTTTTCACTTACAACTAAGGTCAAAACACTGTTTTTCTATGTGAATGTGGCAGTTCCTTCACTTTTGAAATTTATGTAAGATTCTAGTTTCTTTTGCTGCTGTGCATGTGTTTTCACTTACACTCAACTTCAAATCACTGCTTTTCCCTATCACTCGGTGAATGCTGTCAGTTCTTCAGTTTAGAAAACCAATAAAGAAACTTGTTTCATAGGCTTCTTTCCATGTGTTCTCACTTACAATGAACTTCAAGACAGTGGTTTCACCTAACTCTCTGTGAAAGCAAGAGGTACTTCATCTTTGAAAGGTAAGTAAGATACTTATTTCCCTTGCTGCTATGCACTTGCTTTCACTCACAATGGCAGAACCCTGCTTTTACCTAGTGCTATGCCAATACAGAGGTTCTTCACTTTTGTAAAGTAAATAAGACACTTGTTTCCTTGGTTGCTATGCACTTCTTTTCACTTACAACCAATGTCATAACACTGCTATCTCTATTCCAATGCTGCAGTTTCTTCACTTTTGAAATCTAAGTAATTTTCTAGTTTCTTTGGGTGATAAGCATATATTTTCACTTACAATCAACTTCAAAGCACTGTGTTTCCCTGATGCCCATTGAACACAGTGGGTTATTCAGTTTAGAGAACCAATAAAGAATCTTGTTTCATTGGCTGCTTTGCACGAGTTTTCACTTGCAGTCAACTTCAAAACACTGCTTTTCAGATTGCTCGGGGAATAAAGTCGGTCCTTCAGTTTAGATAACCAATAAAGAAACTTGTTTCATTCTCTGCTTAGAAAGTGTTTTCACTTACAATCAACTTCAAGACTCTGGTTTCACCTAAGTCTCTGAGAATGCAGAAGGTACTTCAATTTGGAAAGGTAAGTAAGATACTTGTTTGTTTTGCTGCTACACATTTGCTTTCACTCTCAATCAATGTCAAAACACTGCTTTTACCTAATGCTGTGCCAATGCTGTGGTTCCTCCAGTTTTAAAAACTAAGCAAGGCACTCATTTTATTGGGAGCTATGCACTTGCTCGGAGTTACAATCACCTTCAAAACCCACTTTTTAATCTAAAGCTCTGTGAATCCAGTATCTTCTTCATGTTTCTAAAGTATGAAAGTTACTTGTTTCCTTGCCTGCTATTCCCTTGTCTTCACTTACAACCAATGTCAAAACACTGCTTTTACCTACCCCTATACCAATGCAATAGTTTCTTCACTTTTGAAATATCAGTAAGATTTGTATTTCATTTGCTGCTATGCATGTGTTTTCCCTTACAATCACCTTTAAAACACTGGTTTTAACTAACACTCTGACAATGCAGGAGGTACTTCATCTTTGAAAAGTAAGTAAGATACTTGTTTCCTTGTATGATATGCACTTGTTTTCACTCAAAATGTCAAATCCCTGCTTTCACCTAATGATCTGCCAATGCAGAGGTCTTCATTTTTGTAAAGTAAATAAGATACTTCTTCCCTTCACTGTTATGCACATGTATTCACTTGCAACCAATGTCAAAACACTGCTTTTTCTATGTGAATGCTGCAGTTCCTTCCCTTTTGAAATCTATGTAAGATTCTAGTTTTTTTTTTGCTGCTATGCACATGTTTTCACTTACAATCGCCTTGAAAACACTGGTTTTACCTAAAACTGTGAATGCAGGAAGTACTTCATCTTTCTTAGTAAGTAAGATACTTGTTTTCATGACTACTATGCACTTTGACTCACAATGTCAAAACACTTCTTTTACCTAATGCTCTGCCAATTCAGAGGTTCTTTATTTTTGTAAAGTAAATAAGATACTTCTTCCCTTCACTGCTATGCACATGTATTCACTTACAACCAATGTCAAAACACTGTCTTTTCTATGCCAATGCTGCAGTGTGTCTAATTTGGAAATGTAAGTATGTTTCTAGTTTCTTTTGCTGCTATGCACGCGTTTTTACTTACAATCAACTTCAAAGCACTGCTTTTCCCTAACACTTGGTGAATGCAGTTGATTCTTCAGTTTAGAAAACCAATAAAGAAACTTATTTCTTTGGCTGCATTGCACATGTATTCACTTTCAATCAACTTCAAGACATAGATTTCAACAAACTCTCCGTGAATGCAGGAGGTACTTCAAGTTTGAAAAGTAAGAAAGATGCTAGTTTGTTTGGCTGATCTGCACTTGCTGTGCATGTGTTTTCACTCACAATCAATGTCAATACACTGCTTTTACATAATGCTATGCCAATGAAGTGGTTTTTTCTGTCTTCAAAACTAAGCAGCATACTCAATTCATTAGCAGCTATGTCATTGTCTGGAAATACATGGCCCTGCACAGGCACAACAAGCCTCCACAGGCAATGCATTTTCCATGGGCTCCATGGTCTCCAAGGCCTCCATGGCATCGATGTGCCTGCACAGTCTCCACAGGCACCCCAGTCTCCAAAACTCCATGAGCATGAACAGCCCCAGAGGTTCCATGGCGCAAATTGCCTCCACAGACCCCATAGTCCTCCCCATGATCCTCAGCCTCCTTAGCCTCCACAGCCTCCACAGCTCTGTGGGCCTACATAACCTCCATGTGCTCCACAGAATCCACATTGCTCCATGGGCTCAACAGACTATGAGGGCACCATGAGCCTGCACTGGATCCCTGGCATCAATGGGATATAGAGAATCTGCAGGCTTCCACAGGCTCCAGGGGTTACATGGGCTCCATGAGCTCCTGTGGCTCCATAGGCTACAAATGTTCCACAGGCCTGTACAGGTTCCATGGGCTCCATGGGGGCTATAGGCCTACACAGACTCCACAGGCATCCATGAGTTTCACATCCTCCATGGGCTCCATCAGTTCCATGGTTTCCATATTCTGTATAGTGTCCTTGGGCTACATACCTCAACATGCTCCATGAGCCCCATGGGCTCAACAAGCTCCACAGAAACCACAGGCCTGTAGAAGCTCCACAGGATCCCTGAGCCTGCATAGGCTATACAGGCTCCATAGGCTTTGAGAACTTCATGGTCTCCATGGACTTCATGGTCTCCATGACCGCATCCAAGTCCACAGGTCATAAGAGACTCCTCAGGACTCTATAGGCTCCATTGGCTCCACGGGCTCCACAGGTATGCATAGGCTCCATTGGTTCCACAGGTTCCACAGGCTATATCAGCCTCCACTGGCCTCCACAGCCTCCACAGGCTCCTTGGGCTCTATGGTCTCCACAGACAACACATGCTCCACAGGTGTCAGCGGCCTCCAGGGGCCTGAATAGGCTCCACAGCCTCCATGGCCTCCACAGACTCCACAAACTCCATGGGTTTCACAGGCATTCATGGGCTACATGTGCTCCACTGGCTCCACAGTCTGCACGGTCTTCTTGGGCTCCATAGCTCAACATGCTCCATTGTCCTCATGGGCTCCATGAACAACACAGGCTCCGGAAGCCTCAACAGTCTTCACAGGCTCTAAAGGCTCCACAGCTACACAGGACTCCATTGAACCTCTGAACTCCATGGTCTTCATGGTCTCCATGGGCTCCATGTGCTCAACAGGCTCCATGTGCATGCACAGGCTCCACAGGCTCCACTGACTCCATGGGCACCACAGGCTCCACAGAAGCCACAATCTCCACAGGTTACATGGGCCTGCACAGGCTACACAGACCTCCATGCATTCCAAAGTTTCCACAGGCTCCATACACACCACAGGCTGCATGAACCTCCAGAGACTCTGCAGGATTCCACAGGCTCCACAAGCTCCACAGGCTCCACAGTCTCCATGGACTCCACAGTGTACAAGGGCTCCATTCATTTTTCCATAATGCTCAGTGAATGCACTTGGATCTTCAGTTTAGAGGACCAATAAGGGACTTGTTTCATTGGTTGTTTTGTATGTGTTTTCACTTAAAATCAACTTCAAGACACTGGTTTCACCTAACTCTTTGTGAATGAAGGAGGTACAAGTTTGAAATGTAAGTAAGATACTTGTCTGTTTGGCTGCTATGCACTTGCTTTCACTCACATTCAAAGTCAAAACACTGCTTTTACCTAAGGCTATTCCAATCCAGTGGTTACTTCAGTTTTCAAAATAAATAGGATACTCATTTCATTGGCAGCTATGCACTATTTGGAGTTTCAATCAACTTCAAAATCCTGGTTTTAACCTACAGCTCTGTTCATCCAGGAGGTTCTACATGTTTTAAAGTATGAAAGATAATTGTTACCCTGTCTGCTATACACTTACTCTCACTCACAACGTCAGAATCCTTCTTTTAACTAATGCCCTGTCAATGCAGAGGTTCTTCACTTTTGTGAAGTAAATGAGATACTTTTTTCCTGGGCTGCAATGCTGTTCTTTTAACTTACAACCACTGTAAACACAGCACTTTTACCTAGTGGTGTGCCAATGCAGTAGTTTCTTCACTTTTGAAATGTAAGTAAGATTTGTGTTTCATTTGATGCTATGCAAGTGTTTTCACTTGTGATCACCTTCAAAACACTGGTTTTACCTAATGCTCATGTGGTACTTCTTCTTTGAAAGGTAAGTAACATCCTTGACTTCCTAGTGTTATGCTCTTGCTTCACTCACAATGTCTAAATCCTGCTTTAATATAATGCTCTGCCAGAGCAGATGTTCTTCACTTTTGTAAAAGATATAAGACACTTTGCTTGGCTGCTATGCACTTGTTTTTTCACACTGCTTTTTCTATGCCAATGCTGCAGTTACATCACTTTTGAAATTTAAGTAAGATTCTTATTTCTTTTGCTGCTATGCATGTGTTTTCACTTACAATCAATTTCAATTCACTTCTTTTCCCTAATGTTCAGTGAATGCAGGCAGTTCTTCAGTTTAGAGAACCAATAAACAAACTTGTTTCATTGGCTTCTTTGCACATGTTTTTACTTACAATCAACTTCAAGACACTGGTTTCACCTAACAATCTGTGAATGCAGGAGGCACATCAAGTTTGAAAGGAAAGCAAGATACTTGTTTTTTGGCTTCTATGCACTTGCTTTCACTCACAATGTCAAAACCCAGCTTTTACCTAATGCTCCACCAATGCAGATGTTCTTCACTTTTCTAAAGTAAATAAGATATTTCTTTCTTTTTCTGGTATGCACTTGTTTTCACATACAACCAATGTCAAAACACTGTTTTTTCTATGCCAATACAGCCGTGTCTTCACTTTGCAATCTAAGGAAGATT
>JAKSZT010054234.1:1230045-1407498 GCA_026826555.1 Tolypeutes matacus | reverse complement strand
CTGCTTTTTCTATGCCAATGAGGCAATTTCATCACTTTTGAAATCTAAGTAATATTTTAGTTTTCTTGCTGCTCTGCATATGGTTTCACTTCCAATCAACTTCAAAGCACTGCCTTTCCCTAATGCTCAGTGAATACAGGAAGTACTTCTAGTTGGAAAGGTAAGTAATATACTAGTTAGTTTGGCTGCTGTTCACTTTCTTTCTCTCACAATCAATGTCAAAACACTGCTTTTACCGAATGCTATGCCAATGTAGTGGTTTCTTCAGTTTTCAAACCTAAGTAGGATACTCATTTCATTGGCAGCTATGATATTCTTAGAGTTACAATCAACTTCAAAATCCTGGTTTTAACCTAAAGCTCTGTGAAATCAGGAAGTTATTTATGTTTGTTAAGTAAGAAACATGCTAGTTTCCTTGGCTGCTATCACCTTGTTTTCACTTACCACCAATTACAAAATACCACTTTTACCTAATGCTATGCCAATGCAGTAGTTTCTTCAATTTTGAAATCTAATTAAGTTTTGTGTTTCATTTGCTGCTATTTATATATTTTCACTTCCCATCACCTTCAAAACACTGGTTTTACCTAACCTTTTGAATGCAGGAGGTACTTCAACTTTGAAAGGTAAGTAAGATAATTGTTTCCTTGGCTACTATGCACTTGCTTTCATTCACAATGTCAAAACTCTGCTTTTACCTAAAGCTATGCCAATGCAGAGGTTCTTCACTTTTGTAAAGTAAATAAGATACTTATTTCCCTGGCTTCTCTGCACTTGTTTTCACTTACAACCAATATCAAAACATGCCTTTTTCTATGCCAATGCTGCAGTTTCTTCACTTTTGAAATCTAAGTAAGATTCTAATTTCTTTTGCTACTATGCATGTGTTTTAACTTACAATGAACTTGAAGACACTGCTTTCACATAACTCTCTGTGAATGCAGGAGGTACTTCAAGTTTGAAAGGAAAGTAAGGCACTTGTTAGTGAGGCTGCTAAGCACTTGCTTTCACTCACATTCAATGTCAAAACACTGCTTTTATCTAATGCTATGCAAATGCATGGTTTCTTCTGTTTTCAAAATTCAGTAGGATACTCATTTCATTGGCAGCTTTGCACTTCTTGGAGTTACAATCAACTTCAAAATCCTCGTTTTAACCTACAGCTCTGTGGATCCAGGAGGTTCTGTATGTTTGCAAAGTAGGAAAGATACTATTTTCCTTGATTGCTATGCCCTTGTTTTCACTTACCACCAATGTGAAAACACCGCTTTTACCTAACACTATGCCAATGCAGTAGTTTCTTCACTTTTTGAATCTAAGTAAGATTTGTGTTTCATTGGCTGCTATACATGTTATTTCACTTACAGTCACCTTGAAAACACTTGTTTTACCTAACACTCTGTACTTCATCTTTGAAAGGTAAGCAAGATACTTGTTTCCCTGGCTGCTATGCACATGCTTTCATTCACAGTGTCAGAACCCTACTTTTACCTACTGCTCTGCCAATGCAGAGGTTCTTCAATTTTGTAAAGTAAATAATATACTTCTTTCCTTGACTGCTATGTACTTCTTTTCACTTACAACCAATGCCAAAACACTGCTTTTCCTATGCCAATGCTGCAGTGCCTTCACTTTTGAAATCTAAGTAAATTTCTAGTTTCTTTGACTTCTAGAAATTGTAAGTGTTTTCACTTTCAATCAACTTCAAACCACTGCTTTTCTGAGTGTTTGAGAATGCAGTCATTTCTTCATTTTAGAAAACCAATAAAGAAACTTGTTTCATTCTCTGCTTTGGGAGTGTTTTCACTTACAATCAATTTCAAGACTCTGGTTTCCCCTAACTCTCTGAGAATGCAGGGGGTACTTCGATTTTGAAAGGTAAAATACTTGTTTGCTTGGCTGCTATGCACTTGCTTACACTCACGATCAATGTCAAAACACTGCTTTTACCTAATTCTATGCCAATGCTGTTGTTCCTCCACTTTTAAAAACTAAGCAAGGTATTCATTTTATTGGCAGCTATGCATTTGCTGTGAGTTACAATTACATTCAAAACCCATTTTTTAATCTAAAGCACTGTGAATCCAGTATCTTCTTCATGTTTCCTTTTTTTCTTTTATTTAACTTTATTTTTAAATTTAATCATTGAAAATATAAACAATTAAAAACTAAAAAATAAACACAGATGAATAAATATATACAATGCTCAATTAAATGTAATGGACAGATATAATTTTTTTGATGAAACAGTATGATACACAATATGTTTGGTTCAGAGTAACTCATTCATACAGTATTTGTCCCTTTGTGTGGTTTGCTTCACTCAACATAATGTCCTCCAGGTCATCCATGTTGCCATATGCTTTACAAATTCATTTCTTCTTAAGCTGCAAAATATTCCATTGTGTGACTAGACCACAATTTTGTTTATTCATTCATCTGTTGATGGACACCTGGGTTCTTTCCATCTTTTGGCAATGGTGAATAATGTTGCTATGAACATCGGTGTGCAGGTGTCTGTTTATGTCACTGCTCTCAGTTCTTCTGGGTATATACCCAGTAGTGGTATTGCAAGGTCATGTGGCAAGTCTATATTCAACTTATTTAGGAACTGCCAAACAGTCCTCCATAGTGGTTTTACCATTCTACATTCCCATGAACAGTGAAGAAGTGTTCCTATCTCTCCACTTCCTCTCCAACACATGTAGTTTTCTGTCTTTTTAATAGTGACCATTCTGATAGGGGTGAAATGATATCTCATTGTAGTTTTGATTTGCATTTCCCTAATCATAAGTGATGTTGAGCATTTCTTCATGGATATTTTTGCCATTTGTATTTCTTCTTTGGAGAACTGTCTATTCAAGCCTTTGGACCATTTTTAAATTGGGTTATTTGTCTTTTTATTGTTGAGTTGTAACATCTCTTTATATACCCTGGATATTAAACCCTTATCAGATATGTGATTTTGAAATATTTTTTCCATTGAGTTGGTTGCTTTTTCACACTTCTTACAAAGTCCTGTGAGGTGCAAAACAGTTTAAATTTGAGGAGGTCCCATTTATCTACTTTTTATTTTGTTGCCTGTGCTTTGGGTGTACAGCCCAATAAACTACCACCTACTACAAAATTTTGAAGATATTTCCCTACATTTTCTTCTAGTAGTTTTATGGTACTGGCTTTTATATTTAGATCTTTGATCCATTTTTAGTTGATTCTTGTAAAGGGGGTGAGATAGGGGTCCTCTTTCATTCTTTTGGTTATAGATATCCAGTTCTCCTACCACCATTTGTTGAAGAGAGAGTATTCTCCCATTAGCGTGGGCTTGGAAGGTTTGTCAAAAACCAGTTGACTGTATAGGTGAGGGTATATTTCTGGGTTCTCTATTCCATTCCACTGATCAATGTGTCTATATTTATGCCAGTACCATGTTGTTTTGACCAGTGTAGCTTTGTAATATGTTTCAAGGTCAGGCAGTGAAGTTCCTCCCACATTGCTCTTATTTTTTAGAATGCTTTTGGCTATTCAGGTGCACTTACCCTTCCAGATGAATTTGGTAATTGCTTTCTCTAATTCTGTAAAGTACGCTGTTGGGGTTTCGATTGGTATTGTATTGAATCTATAAATGTTTGGGCAAGATTGACATCTTCATGATATTTATTCTTCCAATCCATGAACATGGAGTGTCTTTCCATTTGTTTAGGTCTTTTAAATTTTTTTTAAGCATTGTTTTGTAGTTTTATGCATATGGGGCCTGTACTTCTTTGGTTAAATTAACTCCTAGGTATTTGAGTCTTTTTGTTGCTATTGAAAATGGAATTTTCCCCCTGATTTCCTCCTCAAGTTGTTCAGTACAAGTGTACAAAAACATTACTTATTTTGCGTGTTGATCTTGTATCCTGCCACTTTGCTGAGCTCATTTATTAGTTCAAGTAGCCTTGTAATGGATACTTCAGGATTTTCTAAGTACAGGATCATGTCATCCAAAAACAGTGAGAATTTTACTTCCTGTTTTCCTATGCAGACACCTTTAATTTTTTTGTCTTGTCTAATTGCCTTAGTTAGAACTTCTAGTACAATGTTGAATAACAATGGTGACAGTGGGCATCTTTGTCTTGTTCCTGATCTTAGAGGGAAAGCTTTCAACCTTTCCCCATTGAGTATGATGTTCGCTGTGTGTTTTTCATATATACCTTTTATCATATTGTGGAATTTTCCTTTTATTCCTATCTTTCGAAGTATTTTTATCAAAAAAGGATGTTGGATTTTGTCGAATGCCTTTTCTGCACCTATTGAGATGATCATGTGATTTTTATCCTTCAATTTGTTAATGTGGTGTATTAGTCAGGGTTCTTTTGGGAAGGAGAATGAACAGGAGATATCTGTCAATAATATGAGATTTTAAAAATTCTCCAACATGATCATGGGGATGCACTAGTCCAGGTTCCACTGGCAGGCTGCATACCACTGGCTCTGATGAAAGGTAATTGATGAGTTTCTGGGAGAAGTTGCCTATCCAATGACGAGCTGGGAAATTCTCTCTGAATGTTAAAATCCGTTCCCCATTTAAGCCATTCAACTGAATGGATGAAAGCACCACCCATTGATGATGTAATCTCCCTGATAGATGTATATGTAATCAGCCATCCATGCAGTAAACTCACTGGTGATTGAAGTCCATAAATGCTCTTGTATTACAATTAGAACAGTGCTTGCTGGAACAAATACCTGGACACAATTTCCTGGCTGAGTTGACACATTAGCCTAACCATCACAGTCCACGCCTTGTCAACTCGGCAATTCATTCACATTACTCTAAACCATAATTAGTGTCTAAGTAAAAACAATAACAGACAAGCATACATATATATTTCTGCCTAACAATGTTCAACTAACCTGCATAGAACTGGGAATGCATTAATTCCCCACAAAACAGGGTGCAAGTCCTTGGGTAATAGTTACTCTTAAACTTGACATATTTAAATATTATGACATGGAATTAATACGTCTTTTGATAGGGGAAAAGGTTGGGGAAGAAAACAAGAAATTTGTTTTGTGTACATATACAATCATACTCATAATGAAACATGGAAGAAGATAGTGATAAATATGAACTTCAACCACGTGACCAGTTACAGAAATGAGGACTGTAATAGTCATGAACCCTTCTTCCACTACCCATTCCATGTTCCTGTTACCTTCAGCAAGCACTTCAGCTGGCCGTGGTTCTTTGCCTGGTGGGGTGACCAAAACTTTCATTCCCAAAGATTCTGGGCCATTGTTAGTCCTGCTTGAATTGATGTGTTGCAATTTTCCATTGACTTTAATCACAGGGCATGGCAGGACTAGGAGTTGCCCTAGATGATTTCCTGCATTCCAGGCAAACCCTTCTTTACCCCCATTATGTAAATGTAGAGCTATTTCCCCTTAATAGTCAGGATCAATCACTCCAGCCAGTACAGTAATTCCCTTCTTTGCCTGTTGATTCACAAGTAAGAGGAGCCCAAAGTGGCCAGATGGCAGTCTTAACTTCCATTTCAATGGAATCATTGTTATGTTCCCAGGTGGCAGCACTCCTCCTTTTGGGACTAAAACCTGTAGATCAGCAGAGCTTAAGGTTGCAGGGACAGGAAGCAAAAATTATCCTAGTGGGTCACTAGGGGTAATAATGAGTGGTGCCACTTCCATTTCCACCACTTGATTCCTGGACCCATGTATCCTGGCCATGGGAGAAACAGCACCATAGAGCTTATTCAGAGCATAAGCAGCCTCCTGGAGAACATTGCCCCAGCCCTCAAGGTATTGCCACCTAGTTGGCACCGTAATTGAGTCTTCAAAAGGCCATTCCACAGTTCTATTGATCCAGCTGCTTCAGGGTGATCGGGAACATGATAAGACCAGTGAATTCCTGAGCATTTGCCCATTCCAGCACATCATTTGCTGTGAAATGGGTTCCTTGATCAGAAACAATGCTGTGTAGAATGCCATGGCGGTAGAAAAGACATTCAATAAGCCCATGGATGGTAGCTTTGGAAGAAGCATTGTGTGCTGGAAATGCAAACCCAAAGCCAGAGTATGTGTCAATTCCAGTTCAAACATATTGCTGCCCCTTCCATGGTTATGTTGAACCAATCTTGCATACCAGGAATAAATCCCACTTGGTCGTTATGTATGTCTTTTGATATGCTGTTTGATTATATATGCTAGGATTTTGTTGAGAATTTTTGCATCTATGTTCTTTAGGGAGATTGGTCTGTAAGTTTCTTTTCTTGTGGAATCTTTATCTGGCTTTGGTATTAGGGTGATGTTGGCTTCATAAAATGTGTTGGGTAATTTTCCCTCCTCTTCAATATTTTGGAAGAGTTTAAACAGGAATGGTGTTAATTCTTTTTGAAATGCTTGGTAGAATTCACCTGTGAAGCCATCTGGTCCTGGACATTTCTTTGCTGTGAAATTTTTGATGATGGATTCAATCTCCTTAATTGTGATTGATTTGTTAAGGTCTTGTATTTCTTGTAGCGTCAGTGTAGGTTGGTTATGTGTTTGTAGAAATTTGTCCATTTCTTCTAGGTTGTCTGTTTTGTTGGCATATAGTTTCTCAGAATATCCTCTTATGATTCTTTTTATATCTGTGAGGTCATTTGTAATTTACCCCCTTTCACTTCTGATTGTATTTATTTACATCTTCTCTCTTTTTTTCTTTGTTAGTCTATTGAGGGCTTTGTCAATTTTATTGATCTTCTCAAAGAACCAGCTTTTGGTTTTATTGATTTTCTCTTATGTTTTTCTGTTCTCATTTTCATTTCCTTCTGGTCTAATCTTCATTATTTCTTTCCTTCTGCTTGCTTTGGGATTGGTTTGCTGTTCTTTTTCTGCTTTCTTTAGTTGTTCAGTTAAATCTTTGAGTTTAAATCTTTCTTGTTTTTTAATATAGGCATTTAGGGCTATAAATTTCCCTCTCAAGACTGCCGTCGTTGTATCCCATAAGTTTTGATATGTTGTATTCTCATATTCATTTGTCTCAATATATTTATTGTTTCACTTGCACTTTCTTCTTTGACCCACCGAATATTTAGGAGTGTGTTATTCAGTCTCCACACATTTGCAAATTTACTTTTTTCCTGTCTATTATTGATTTCTAGTTTCATTCCATTATGATCTGAGAAGGTGCTTTGTATAATTTCAATCTTTTTATATTTATTTAGAGCTTTATTGTGACCTAACATGTGGTCTATCCTGGAGAAAGATCCATGGGCACTTGAGAAGAATGTATAACCCTCTGAGTTTGGATGCAGTGTTCTGTATATATCTGTTAGGTCTAACTTGCTTATCTTATTGTTCAAGTTCTCTGTTTCCTTGTTGATCTTCTGTCTAGTTGTTTTATCTAATGATGGGAGAGGCGTGTTGAAGTCTCTGATGATTTTGTAGAAATGTCTATTTATCCCTTCAGTTTTGTCAGAGTTTGGCTCATATATTTTAGGGAAACCTGGTTAAGCACATAGATATTTATGACTGCTATATCTTCCTGGAGGATCCCCCCTTTTATTAATATATAATGGCCTTCCATATCTCATCACTTTTTTGCATTTAAACTCTGTTTTGTCTGATATAAGTATAGCTACCCCTGCTCTTATTTGTTTACTACTCACGTGGAGTAAATAGTCCAAGCATTTACTTTGAGCCATCTTGTATCCCTGGGTCTGAGGTGAGTCTCTTGTAAGCAGCATATGGATGGCTCATGTTTTTTTATCCAAGCTGTCAGCCTGTATCTTTTGATTGGGAAATTTAATCCATTCATATTCAATGATATTACTGAAAATGCACTATTTATTTCAACCATTGTATTCTTTGGTTTTCATATGCCATCTTGTTTTTGTCTCTCTTTTTACTCTTTTGGTTACCCTTTCTGCTTTTCTTTCTTCTGTACTGTCCTCCAAGCCTCTCTCTCTCCTGTCTTTTTCTTTCAGGTTCTAAGGCTTCCTTTAATATTTCCTGCAAAGTTGGATTCTTTTTCGCAAACTCTCTTAGTTTCTGTTTGTTTGTGAATACTTTATACTCACCTTCATATTTGAAGGTCAGTTTTGCTGGATAAAGTATTCTCAGCTGGCAGTTTTTCTCTTTCAGTTTCCTAATTGTATCATACCACTGTCTTCTTGCCTCCATGGTTTCTGAAGAGAAATCTGCACTAAGTCTTCCTGAACGTCCTTTGTATGTTTTCTTTTGCTTCTCTCTTGCTCTGAGAATTTTCTCTTTATCTTTTACATTTGACATTCTGAATAGTATGAGTCTTGGTGTAGGTCTATTTGGATTTATTCTCATTGCAATATGGTGTGCTTCTTGGACATATAAGTTCATTTATTTTGTGAGAGTTGGGATGTTTTCGGGTATTATTTCCTCAAATACTCTTTTGACACCTTTTCCTTTCTCTTTCCCATCTGGAACTCCCATGACATGTATGTTGTTGCTTTGTGTGTTGTCATTCTTCTCTCTGAGCCCCTGCTCAATATTTTCCATTCTTTTCTCTCTTTGTTCTTTTATCTTTTCAATTTTAGATGCTCTGTCTTCAGTATCACTTATTCTTTCTTCTGTCATTTCAGGTCTGCTGTTGTATGCCTCAAATGTGTTTTTGACTACCTATTGTGTCTTTCATTCCCATGAACTGCATTACTTTCCTGTTCAGGATTTCAAATTCTTCTTTGCATTTGCTCAATGTGTTCTAGATGTCATTTATCTCTTTAACTATATTGCCCTTCATGTCATTAATTTGATTTTAGAAATTTGTGCTAATTCCACTGATTAGTTCTCTCAAATTCTGCATCTCTTCTGGGACTTTGATGCATTCCTTTTCTTGAGCCATGCCTTCTATTTTCTTATTATGACTCATAATATTTTGCTGGCATTTAGACATCTGCTTTTTACTGTATTTTACTCTGATGGTCTACTCTTTCTCTTTTATAGGGTTTTAGTTGCAGGAGGTTTTGAGTTACCACAACTCTTTGATTTTTGGCTCAATCTTGATTGTTAGGACTGTCCTGCTGGTTGCTCCAAAATGGACACTGGACCCAGTTATTGGTTATAGAATCATTTCCTAGGGCCTTTGGCAGGGAGGCTATAGAGGCCAGGAAAATCCTCTCCTATTTAATTTTCTTATGTGCACTTTCTTGGTCTGCCAGGAGATGGCGCTCGTTGGCAGCTCTCAATTCAAATCCTGGTTGGAGTGTATTTGTTGTGACACAGACCAGATCATTGTCATAGAACTTCCTGTCTGGGGGCTAAGGGCCTTGTAATGAAAACTTTATGAGACAGTTCTCCAGACTTCTCTGGTAGTCCCCTCCCTTTTCCAAGCTAGGAAATATTACTTCTCCCCTCTGAATCCTGAAGAATCAGTCCCTGTAAGTAGTGGAGGAGATTGGGAGGTTTGTTTATCTTTAGCCCTTGCAGGCTCCAAGGCATTCAATGGCACAGCCCCATCTGGCCTGGAATTGTTCTTGGGACTGGGCAGACCAACCCTGTGAGTCAAAAGCAGGGTCAGCCCCAGCCTTTCTCCCCTCTCCTTTGGAGTCCTGAACAATTAGTGTGTGCTAGAAGAGAAGGAGGTTGTGAGGGTCAGATTTCTCCAGTCCTTCCTAGGCTCCTAGGGCACACCACCATGTGGAAGAATCTGTGGGACTCCACCACCCAAATTTGTGGGTCAGAACCTGAGTCAGCCTAAGGCTGTGTACCTCACTCTCCCCTTTCAGGTAGTGGTAGAACCCTGGAACACCCTTTGTCTGTCATCGTAGGACCAGAGGCCTGAGAATTATAATGTGTGGGTGAGGGTACCAGCAGCAGCAGCAGCCACTGCTGGTTTCAACTCACAGTTCTGGTTCTGACTTCATGATTTCCCTTTTTTGATCCTCTTTCCTATCGGTGGTATGCAGCCTTCACCTGCTGTCCTAAACTCTAGAAGATCTATTTTGTGGTTGTTTCAGCCTGTTCTCTAACTATTATCCAGAGAACTGTTTCCCATATCTTACTAGTCTGCCATCTTTCCGGAAGTCTCTTACTTACTTTCAAATTTGAAGCACCTCCTGCATTCACAGAGAGTTAGGTGAAACCAGTGTCTTGAAGTAGATTTTAAGTGAAAACACATGCAAAGCAGCCAATGAAACAAGTTTGTTTATTGGTTTATAAAATTGAATAATTGTCTGCATTTCACCCAGTGATAGGGAAAAGCAGTGTTTTGAAGTAGATTGTAAGTGAAAACACGTGCATAGGAGCAAAAGAAAGAAACTTACTTAGTGAAGAAACTATTATATTGGCATAGCATTAGGTAAATGCAGTGCTTATACATTGATTGTGAGTGAAAGCAAGTACATAGCAGCTAAAAATCAAGTATCTTGCTTACGTTTCAAAGTTGAAGTACCTTCTGAATTCACAGAGTTAGGTGAAACCAGTGTTTTGAAGATAATTGTAAGGGAAAACACATGCATGGCAGCAAATAAAACACTAGTCTTATTTGTAAAGTAAAGAAACAACTGCATTTGCGTAGCATTAGGAAAAACAGTGAGTTGGCAGGGTGAGTGAAAGCAAGTGCATAGCAGCCAAACAAACAAGTATTTTACTTACCTTTCAAACGTGAAGTATCACCTGCATTCACGGAGAGTTAGGTGAAAACACTGTCTTGAAGTTGATTTTAAGTGAAAACACATGAAAAGCAGCCAATGAAACAAGTTTCTTTATTGGATTTCTGAACTGAAGAATTGACTGCATTGACCCAGTGTTAGAGAAAAGCAGTGTTTCAAGTTGATTGTAAGTGAAATCACGTGCATAGCACCAAGAGAAAGAAACTTACTTAGATTTCCAAAGTGAAGAAACTGCAGCATTGGCATAGAAAAAGCAGGGTTTTGACATTGTGAGTGAAAGCAGGTGTATAGCAGTCAAACAAACAAGTATCTTGCTTACCTTTGAAACTTGAAGTACCTCCTGCATTCACAGAGTGTTAGGTAAAACCAGTGTTTTGAAGATAAGTGTAAGTGAAAACAAATGCATAGCAGCAAATAAAACACAAATCTTATGTATATTTGTAAAGTAATGAAACTACTGGAGTGGTGTAGCATTAGGAAAAAGCAGTGCTTTGGCATAGTGAGTGAAAGCAAATGAATAGCAGACAAACAAAAACTATCTTACTTTCCTTTCAAACTTCAAGTACCTCCTGCATTCACAGAGAGTTAAGTGAAACCAGTGTCTTTACATTGATTTTAAGTGTAAACACGTGTAAAGCAGCCAATGGAACCAGTTTCTTTATTGGTTTTCTAAACTGAAGAATTAACTTCATTCACCCAGTGTTAGAGAAAAGCAGTGTTTTGTAGATGATTGTAAATGAAAACACATGCATAGCAGGTAAAGAAAGAAATCTAGTTAGATTTCCAAAGTGAAGAAACTGCAGCATTGGCATAGTAAAAGCAGGGTTTTGATATTGTTGGTTAAAGCAAGTGTATAGCAGCCAAAAAAAAAAACCAAGTATCTTACTTCCTTTGAAACTTGAATTACCTTCTGCATTCACAGAGTGTTAGGTAAAACCAGTGTTTTCAAGAGGATTTTAAGTGAAAACACATGCATAGAGGCAAACAAAACAGAAATCTTACTGCAATTTGAAAAGTGAAGAAACTACTTCATTGGCATAGCATTAGGTAAAAGTGATGTTTTTACATTGTGATCAAATGCAAGTGCTTAGCAGCCAAGCAGGCAAGTATCTTACTTATATTTCAATCTTAATGTATCTCCTGCATTCACAGAGAGTTAGGTGCAACCATTGTCTTGAAGTTGATTTTAAGTGAAAACATGTGCAAAGCAGCCAATGAAACAAGTTTCTTTATTGGTTATCTAAACTGAAGAATTGCCTACATTCAACAAACGTTAGGGAAAAGCAGTGCTTTGAAGTTGATTGTAAGTGAAAACATGTGCCTAGCAGCAAAAGAAAGAAACTTACTTAGATTCCAAAGTGAAGAAATTGCAGCATTGACATAGTTAAAACAGGGTTTTGACATTGTGAGTGAAAACAAGTGTATAGCAGCCAAACAAACTATATTACTTAACTTTCAAACTTGAATTACCTCCTGCATTCACTGCATGTAATGTAAAACCAGTGTTTTGAAGATGATTTTAAGTGAAAACACGTGCATAGCAGCAAACAAAGCACAGACCTTACTTAGATTTGAAAAGAGAAGAAACTACTGTATTGGCAAAGCATTTGGTAAAAGCAGTGTTTTTACATTGATTGTGAGTGAAAGCATGTGCATAGCAGCCACACCAACAAGTACCTTACTTATGTTTCAAAGTTGAAGTACCTCCTGCATTCACAGTGTGTTAGGTAAAACCAGTGTTTTGAAGATAATTGTAAGTGAAAACACATGGATGGCAGCCAATGAAACACAAATCTTATTGATATTTGTAAAGTAAAGAAACTACTGCATTGTCATAGCACTAAGTAAAACAGTGTGTTAGCATAGTGCATGAAAGCAAGTGCATAGCAGCTGAACAAACAAGTATCTTACTTACCTTTCAAACTTGAAATATCTCTTGCATTCACAGAGAGTTAGGTGAAACCAGTGTCTTGAAGTTGATCTTAAGTGAAAACACGTGCAAAGCAGCCAATGAAACAAGTTTCTTTATTGTTTTTCTAAACTGATGAATTGACTGCATTCACCCAGCATTAGGGAAAAGCAGTGTTTTGAAGTTGATTGTGAGGGAAAACACGTGCATAGCAGCAAAATAAAGAAACTTACATAGATTTCCAAAGTGAAGAAACTGCAGCATTGGCATAGTAATAGCAGAGTTTTGACATTGTGAGTGAAAGCAAGTGTATAGCAGCCTAACAAACAAGTATCTTACTTTATTTTCAAAGTTGAATTACCTATGGCATTCACAGAGTGTTAGGTAAAACCAGTGCTTTGAAGATGATGTTAAGTGTAACACATGCACAGCAGCAAACAAAACACAAACCTTCCTTAGGATTTGAAAGTGTAGAAACTACTGCTTTGACAAAGCATTAGGAAAAAGCAGTGTTTTTACATTGATTGTGATTGAAAACAAGTGCATAGCAGCCAAATAAACAAGTATTTTACTTACTTTTCAAAGTTGAAATACCTCATGCATTCACTGAATGTTATGTAAAACCAGTGTTCTGAAGATAATTGTAAGGAAAAATACAAGCAAAGCAGCAAATAAAACAGAAATCTTATTGAAATGTGTAAAGTAAAGAAACTACTGCTCTGGCATAGTATTAGGACAAAGCAGTGTGTTGGTATAGTGAGGAAAGCAAGTGCATAGCAGCCAAACAAACAAGTATCTTACTTAACTTTCAAACTTGAAGTACCTCCTGCATTCACAGAGAGTTACATAAAACCAGTGTCTTGAAGTTGACTTTAAGTGAAAACTCATGCTTAGCAGCAAACAAAACACAAATCTTACTTAGAATTGAAAAGTGAAGAAAATACTGTATTGGCATAGCATTATGTAAATCATTGCTTTTTCATTAATTGTAACTGAAAGCAAATGCATAGCAGCCAAAGAAAGCACATAGCAGCTGGTGGGTCAATACCTGATTATGTTAAAGCTTGTCAAGATATTGGGTCTTCTACTCATCAGATGGCCATTCTGGCCACTGCCATGGCTCAAGCACATCTGGAAAAGGGTCACACAAAAAAGGGAGTGTGTTATCAATGTGGGCAGACAGGACATTTTCAGAAACAGTGCAGAATGCTCCCTGTTTCAGGACCTCAAAAGAGAAATGAGTCATGTCCACGTCCATCAAGAAAATGCCTGATTTGCCAGAAAGGTTTTCACTGGGCCCATAAATGTAAATCCTGATTTTAAGAAGATGGAAAATCAATCACCCATTCGGGAAACATTTATGTGGGCCTAGCTCAGGGCCCATGGACAAAAAATATGACCCTCCCATTGGAATATCCTGTCAGCAATGGGAGGAATCACTCACTCCCTTTACCAAATTAAAAGCAGCAATGAAAGGAAGTGCTGCAGTAGATTTGCCAAGTGGAGAAACTAAATTAATAACACAATCAATGGGCATCCAAATGATATATACAGGAGCTAAAGGCCCAATTCCAAAAATTTTAGTAGGGATAATAGTCAGGAGAAGTAGTTTGACTCAAAATGGACTCTTAGTCTTGTTGATGAGGATTATCAGGGAGTGATTAAAGATATGGTGCAGACCCTGGAGCAAGTACAAATAGTTAATGGTGACCATATTGCTCAATTGCTTTTTCTTCCTCATAACAAACCTTCTGCACTTCCTTTCAACAGAACTGGTGACTTTAGGTCAACAGGCCACAGGGTCTTTTGGCAAACATTTGTGGGAAATGAAAGACCTGAAGTAACTATTGCTATTAATGGGAAAGTTTTTTAGGATTAGTAGATACCAGAGCTGATGTCACCATTATAGCTAAATGCCATAGGCCTCAAGCTTGGAAATTACAAAAGGTTCCTACGTTTTTCACAGGTATTGGAACCCAGCCTGAAGTTTATCAAAGTATGAAAATTTTTGATATTCTAGGTCCAGAAGGGCAAAAGGCCACCCTGCAACCATTTGTTGCTGATGTGAGATTAAATTTATGGGCCAGAGATCTTTTAAATCAATGGGGAGCATATATACATATCCCTACTCTTTCTGACCCTGTTAAAAATATGATGAATCAGATGCAATTCGGACAAACCCGTAAACCTGGTGATCGCTGAGGCCTGGGTTATACTAACCCAGATCAATCAAATTTATAATAGGGGCCATTGGTAAAAAGGGCTTCACTTATCTCTTGCTTGGTTAACTCAAGCACCCATATGGGTATATCAATGGCCCCTTTCTCAAGAAAAACTTGAAGCCCCTCAATCTTTGGTTCAAGAACAATTAAAGTCTGGTCATAGAGAACCCTTCACTAGCCCCTGGAATTCACCAGTATTTGTTATAAAAAAGAAATCAGGGAAATGGTGAATGATAACAGATCTTAGAGAGATAAATAAAGTGATTCAGCCTATGGGAGCCCTTCAACCTGGCCTGCCAGAGCCC
Source organism: Tolypeutes matacus (assembly GCA_026826555.1). Classification (NCBI taxonomy): domain Eukaryota; kingdom Metazoa; phylum Chordata; class Mammalia; order Cingulata; family Chlamyphoridae; genus Tolypeutes; species Tolypeutes matacus. Next base: position 1,392,440 of record JAKSZT010054234.1, on the reverse strand, counting down.
TCTATGATACCTCAGGATTGGTTTTTTATTATTATCAAATTAAAAGTGTTTTTAAAATATTCCTTTATATCCTAAAGATAGGGAAAATTTTGCCTTTTCAATTCCTGCCCTTAATAATCAAAGTCCTAGACAAAGACTTCAATGGCATGTGCTACCACATGGTATGCTGAATAGCCCAACTTTATGTCAATTATTTGTAAATCAACCTTTACAAAAGATTCGTGAAAAATATCCAACTGCTTTAATAATTTATTATATGGATGATATTTTATTTGCTCATCCCAGCATGAATATATTGCAAAACTTGTTTCAGTTTGGATTACAATTTCTTTTCACATTTTGGGTTACAAGTAGCTGATGAAAAAATTCAGAAAGAAACTCTTTTTACCTATTTGGGTTTCTGGGTAACTTCTAATGTAGTGGCTCCTCAGAAAGTACAAATTCATTGAGATAAACTGCTTACTCTTAATGACTTTCAAAAATTGTTGGGGGATATTAATTAGATTTGCCCTCTGTTAGGAATTCCTACTTATGCCCTTTCACATCTTTTTGATACTTTAAATGGTGATTCAGACCTTTCAAGTCCTAGAACTCTTACTCATGAAGCCTAAGCTGAGTTACAATTAGTAGAAAAAAGAATACAGGAAGGCCAATTAACATGGGACAATCTTGCCAAATTATTCAATTAAACATTTTTCCTACCTTACATTCTCCTACTGGACTTTTTTGGCAAGATGGGATATTGGAATGGCTTTTCTTGCCTAACAAATCCCTAAAAATTTTAGATTCCTATGTTGATAAAATTTCCCCTTTGACCAGAAAAGGCAAGGCTCATCTGTGCCATCTTATAGGCAGAGATCCAGACTGTATTTTATGTTCTATGTCTAAGGAAGAAATTACACATTTATTTACAGTGAGCTCTTCTTGGCAAGTTACTCTCTGTGATTTCATTGGCATTATTGATAATCATTTTCCATCTTCTAAATTATTACAGTTTTTGAAATGTACTTTATGGGTCTTAACTTCCATTACTAAAAACCACCCTCTTCCACATGCTGCCACATATTTTACCGATGGGAGCAGTAATGGACAGGCCGGTTTTACTGGACCACACCATCAAAAGGTCTGGCAAACACCTTACATCTCAGCACAAAAAACAGAACTTGATGCTGTAATAAAATTGTTACAAACTGTCTCAGACACTCTCAATATTGTTTCTGATTCTGCTTATGTTTGCAAAGTGTTGTCTCACATAGAAACTGCTCAAATTGTACCTCATGATGAACTTTCACTAATGTTTTTCAATATGCAGCAACTTGTACAAAATCGTGTTTCCCCTCTCTTTGTCACTCACAGTTGATCCCATTCTCATTTGCCTGGTCCTTTGGCAACTGCTAATGACATAATAGATAAATTAGTTGCTCCAATACAAACTGCTATTGATTTTCATAACAACACTCATGTGAATGCCAAAGTTTTGAAACATAAATTTCCTGATCTCACTATAGAACAAGCCAAACATATTATTCGCTCTTGTCCCACATGTGGCCCAATTCATAATTCTCCAATACACTTTGGTGTGAATCCATGAGGTGAGCAACCTAATGCACTTTGGCAAATGGATGTTACACATGTTCCCTCTTTTGGACGTTTCAACTATGTACATGTTACTATTGATACTTATTCTCATTTTCTCTGGGCAACAGCTCATACTAGTGAAAAGTTTACCACTGTGCAATCTCTTCTTTGGCAGTGTTTTGCTATCATGGGCATTCCTTTGCAAATTAAAACAGATAATGTTCCATCTTATATGTGTCATTCATTCACATTTTGTTGCACCACTAGGTATAACACTCATGTCACTGGTATCCCATATAACCCTACTGGACAAGCTATTGTAGAACGTGGCTAATCAAACCTTAAAATATATGCTTCAAAAACAAAAAGGGGGAAATGGTGATGGTATGATAAACCCTTGTGATCAATTAAATAAAGCCTTATATATGTTGAATTTTCTAAATGTTTATCAACAGTTAAAAAATTGCACTCCTGCAGAAGTGCATTGGCAACCTAGCAAAAAGAATGCATCAACTCTCCATCAACCTATATATTGTAAAGATGTTAATGATGGTCAATGGAAGAAAGGATGGGTAAAAATTTGGGAATGAGGGTATGCTCTTGTGCTTACAAATTCCAAAATCTCCATTTGGCTGCCAAGCCATAGACTGAAACAGAGAGAAGGAGACTCAAGCAATGGCCATAATGAAGATTTTCTGGATGACATTTCTATTGATCATACAAGCATTGGGGATGAAAGCTAATAATTTACATACTGGGTATATGTACCCAATCCTCCACTTATAAGAATACTTACATGGGGAGATCCATGATTTACAGTTTTTTTAAATGGCAGTTCAGAATTTCCTGGGCCTTTTGATAAAAGATTACCTTTACTCAATAATGAAGAAGGAAAAACCATAAGTAATCTGGCTTGGTCAGTCACTCTGCATTGGGCCACAACCACCATGCATGTCAATTAAAAATCGGACTGTGGTTGTGACCTGAACAAATTAAACCTTAATTAAAATTATTTTATTCCCATCCTATAATGTTTCCAGTTACAAATCTCAAAATTCCACTTGCTCTTTTTCCAGACAAACCAATGAGGAAGGTTGGAATGAATGCCAAATGGAAAGTGAACTAATTGTCTTTAATGATTCTTATGGAATAGTTTGGGAAGGCAACCCTCTGGGGTTGCTGGTCCCAGAAAATTGCAATTTCACTAGAGTTAGTTGGACTGTAATTAATCAAATTATTATATCTGTCTCTAAAACCCATCCATATCCATGGTCAGGAAATGAAAAGTAATTTAAATAGCAATAAGCAAATTTGATGGATCAATCAGGGATGATTGATCCCCTCCCCTTGGGATAACAGTTCCAGAAAAAAAAAGAATTTATGGAAAGTATTTTTGGGTTTGGCCCCTACTTATACATTAACTGGGAAAAAAGGACCGGTGAATACTACCCTTCATTGGAATGGTAGCTCATATCATAAAGTGTGTGTACAGGATCCCATTATTTTTATAGTTGGAATGGTGAGTGCTAATCAAACATGGATTTTCTGCAGCAATTTCTCTCTTTATACTTGTATATCAAAGTCTGTTTTACAGGAGAATTCTACTGTAGTTCTAATAGGATGACGGCATCGTGGAATATGTCTTCCGGTTCATCTGAATCACTGCTGGCAGTCTTCCCCTGAGAGCCAAATCCTTTGGCACTTTCTAAATCATTACTTGAAAAGAACCAGATGTTTAATTGGATTAATTATAGCTGCTGTATTAGGGCTCATAGGTATTATTACAGCTGTTGCTGTACCAGGAACTGGTCTACATGAGAATATCCAAACACAACAATATGTGAAAATTGACATCAGAACACTAATGAGCTATGGCATAGTCAGACATATATTGATTAGCAAATTAATAATAGGCTTAATGACTTAGTGTTGGCTATTACACAAATGGGAGATCAAGTATATAATCTACATTTAAAACAAGGTTTGAAATGTGATTGAAATGAAAGTGTTTTTTGTATCACTCTTCTCCCATAAAATGATTCCCATTATGAACGGGAAAAATTAAAAATCACTTAATAGGTCATCGCACAAATTTATCTATAGAAATTACAGAATTACAAAAGAAAAATTTAAGTATGTCTCAGAGTCAACTAACTACATTTCCAGGTAGTGAAATTTGGCAATCAGTGACAGATCAATTGAATAAAATAAATCCCTTACATTGGTGGAAATCAACCTCTGTAATTGCTAACTTCAGTGTGGTGATCATTGGTGCTCTACTACTCTTAACTATATTAGGAGGCATTCACAAAGCCCTGCTGTCCCACATTAACAGGGCTGAAAAGACCAGCCATGCCAATAATTTGATTCTGCTTAAAATCCTTGACTCTCAAACCCCTGCCCATGGCAGCTTGGCTGGTGGCCAGAGAGGGTAAGACAGAGGGGGCAACCTATGACTGGCACAGTCACTCTGGACTAAAAACAAAAAAGGGGGAATTGTTGTAGAAGATGCTGAGAGTCAGAGCATAAAGGGTTAACCATTTAAAAAGCATGCTTGCTGGCAGAGAAACATTAGTAAATGTCTCCAAGGACAATGCATGCTGCAGCTATCGGTGGGATGAGGCAGAGCAGAGTGAATTCACAACACAGATATTATTGCCTGAATTCACAAGAAAGATTTTCTGGGAACTAACAAACAGGTATTTCTCTCACACACCAAGCTGTGAAACTAGTGAAGGACTCCCTACTTTTATTATCAGCTTTGTAGCATATAAAGCAACTTCAGCCTAAATAAACTTGCCTGCATTCCACATGGAGTGAAGTCCCCTGGTCCCAATCTTTCTCTGGATCATTCCCGGCACTGTCTAACTCCACATTGAATTACAACACTATTGCTTTTGTCTGAAGGCTTTTCTGAATTCTTAACATGCATCTCTCCAAAATGAGTTTTTTCATGTTCTGTGAGATATTATTTGTACCTAAAGGCTTATTCACATGCCTTACATGCATACAGTTTCTTTGCAGTAGGAAATCTCTTGTATCTGAGATTTAACATTTCAATTAAAGCTTTTCCACATATATATGATTTCTCTTCAGTAAGAATTTTCTGATGAATAAAGAGGTTTTCTGTCAGGTTGAAAACTTTCCCACATGTATGACATTTCTATCTTTGTTCCCTGTATGGCTTTTAAAATGAGGTGTAAAAAGTGACTGTAAATTCAAGACACTCATATAGTTTCTCTCTAGTTCAAATTTTCTCATATTCCATGATGTTTTGTTTCTGATGGAATCATTCCCATGTTCACTACAATACTAATGTATGAATATTTCATGCTCAATGAGATTTAAAGCATGGCTGAAGGATTTCTGACATTCCTTACATACACAAGGTTTTACTCCTGCCTGTTTCTTTGATGTGACTCTAGCTTTCCCAAATTCATGAAATCCCAAATGCTTTCTCTGAAGGATTAATTCTCAGGTATCTTGTGAGGTTGAATTTCCAAGAAAACTTCACACTCATTACCCTTAAAGGGGAGGACTTCCATGTGGGGCAAACTGGCAAGCATGATGCAAATTCCTTCCAAGTGAAGTTACATTCATAGAAGTGTTATTTGAGGAAACAATGCTTATGGTCACAGAAAAGATTTCCCCAACATTCTAACATTCTCTGCCATCATCTTAAGTCTCTATGTTGTAGAAGTGGATATAGCTTCACTCACAAACCTTTTGTTATGTGGTTCTTTCTGCTTCTTAATTTCCTATGCTTCTTCATAGTTTGTGGGGTGCTGCAAAAGCAGTGCTTGGAGGGAAATTTATAGCATTGAATGCATTCATTAGAAAAGAGGAAAGATCCAATATCAATCATCTAAGTGTCCAATTTGGGAAGTGCGACAATATCTCATTTTTTATTTTTTCTATCATTCATGTCTCTTCTTGCTTCAAATGAGCATCACATCTAGTTTGGTGACTTCATAACTAGGAAATGGGAAGTGATGCAGCACTTGATTAATGATGGGGACAAAACAACACCCCATAAATCAACCCTCGAAAATTCAGGCTTCTGAAGGATAAGAAAGTTGCAATTTCCAGAGAGGAACGAGTAAGATGGCCCCAGAACAAAGGGCAAAATGGCAACCCAGGAAATCCTGAGCACTTTGTTTTGGACTGACTATTTTTATTCAATTTTATTTCCTTCTATTTATTTGGATGACATGCACTATTTAATATTCTGTAAAGTTTACCATGGAAATTGAAACATTTTTGCTTGCCTTCCCAAATCTGCACATTTTGTTATTGACTTGCCAAATAATGTATTTTAAAATACTTTATATCCTGTATTAGTTAGCCAAAGGGGTGCTGATGCAAAATACCAGAAATCTCTTGGTCTTTATAAAGGGTATTTATTTGGGGTAGAACTTTCCAGTTACCAGGCCATAAAGCATAAATTTCTTCCTTAACTGAAGTCTGTTACACTGTCTTGGAGCAAGACAGCTGTCTACATAAGCCAAGGTTCAGGCTTATTGGGTTCCTCTCTTCCCAGGGCTGAATTTCTCTGTGGGCTCACCTCACCTGTTTCCTCCTAAAAGCCAGTTGCAGACTATGAGTCTCTCTAAGCTTTGCCTCTCTCCACAAGGCCAGCTGTGAACTGTCAAGTGAATGGCTTGTCTCTTTCCTCTGGGGCCTCCTGTCCTTGCCCATTAGAACTCCAACATCAAAATACACCAATTCTGTCCATTGCCATGTCTTTTTATGTTTGAGGCCACACCTACCAATGAGCAGGCCTCAAATGCTTTACCAACTGTGGCCCAGTCAACACCCTTGTCATAACTTAATCATGCTCAGATTAATAGACCATTTTACAAGCATCATTCCATAAACATTTTTGGAATTCATAACAATATCAAACTGCTACATATCCAGTGAGCCATATTATTCTATATATTATTTTATGGTGTATTTGAATACTTTATTGATGTCCTACACCACAGATATCATTATTACTTTATCCATTCAATAGTCATTTAGGTGTATGAATTTAATTAACAGATATTGTTCTTCAATCCATCCTGAATCTCGAACCTTCTGAGAATATTTTTTCTGCCTGAAGAATATTCTTTTATATTTCTTTTAATGTGAGTTGCTCCTAACAAATTTTATTGTTTTAATTCATCTGTAAAAGTATTTATTTCACTTCTTCCTGAAGCATTGAGATGAATTAAATCTCAGGCCGTCTAAGATCTCCACTGCTTTTGAGAGCACCCTTAGGGTTAAATTTCTCCATTCTGTTGTAAAAGTTGTCATTTCTTTAGAGAAGAAATTAGGGGTTTTCAGTTTTACAGCCTGCTTCCTGGCCCCCACCAGGGAAAATCTGTACACTGTGGCTCTGGGGATGGGAATGATGACACAACTTTTTTAGTTACACACATGATTTTGGAGCTAAGATTTGGTGGAGAAAGCACAGTATATAGAGATCTTCTTGGGACCTTTCTAGGGACCAGTGCAATGGTGGTCAGCACCCCATTTTGCTCAATGATTACCACACCCAAAGTACAGCCACTGCTTCTTGAGTTCCCATTTCTCCCGGACTTAGGAGACCCGTCCTGATCCCTGTGCCCGGGGTTAATGTCATCATTTGAGTCTTGTGTGGACCCCAGAGAAGTATGTTCTTACTAACCTATTGCTGTGTGTGTAAGCCTTTTATATGCAGGACATTTTGATTAGATTCAGATAAGGGAACTTTTGATTAGGGCACTTTTTTTTTAAATGCTTTAGTTTAGTTGAGGGCCTCTGATTAGTTTTCAGGCAGCAGGATGGACATCAATCATTGTGGTGAAGTCCTACATACATGGAACACCCAGAGAAAGAGTGCTGCCATGTTTACCCTGCCATGTGGGAGAGGGCTCCAGGATCTCCTACAGCTGTGGAGAGACACAGAAACCCTGAAAGGCTGAGGGAGAGGCCAGAAGATGGAGTCATGGAGCATCTTGAAACTGAAGACATCCAGGCCAGTGGAGAAGGGAGAGGTGTGATCAATTGCATCTGATGACCCACTACTGAGCTCAGTGAGAAAGCGAGTTTGGATGAGAAGGCAGAGAGAGTCAGGCAGGCTAAATATTTTGCCTTGGCAGGAGTCCAATAGCAGCTGATCCTTGTTAAGACAGCATTTTTAATGATGACATGATTTAGACATTTTCACAGCCTCAGAATTGTAAGCTTTAACCCTAATAAGTTCCAATAAAAGCCAACCGATTTCTGGTATTTTGCATTGACAGCGCTTGGCAAACTCAAACAGCTAGGGACACAGGTTTGGAGAGCTGCCCTGATCCCAAATGGCAGTGTGAAGCTGCTGTCCAGGGAATTCACCTGTAAACTATGGGTGTCACCACACTAGGCAGGAATGAGTACTGGGAAGACAGAGGGGGAATTGCTCTTGGTCAGCAAGACCTGCAAGTCAGGCAGGGGAATCACATGGTTTGGGGACTAGAATAACATCACAGATGTCCCAGTATGATGTCCCTGCCTCAGGCAGTTTTGGCCAGGTGTGCAGGGTGAGATGGGATCTGGGGTCTGGTGCACAGAGGAGTCAGGGCTTAGAGAGAAGACTACCTGCTCCTGCTCCTTTTACCATTCCCTTCTTCCCTTGGCCTCCTGCAATTACCCTCTGAGGAGGCTGCTATTACTGTACCCCTCCTGGTTCTCAAGCACAGACTCATGTCTCCTGCTTCCAGTTCTACATTCACCTTCTCCATCTTGGGGCAGCTAAAGAAAGAGCAATGCCAAGATGAAACCTGTTGCTGGCAGTAAGGAAATATCAAAATTCACATTAGAGCATTGGCTACAGCAATAACATCACCAGAATGAGCAACATTAGTCCAGGGACCCTAATGAATAGTACAGAAATCCCAGAAATTTCTGAGACCTAAGGCTGACAAGAATAGAAGTGAGTTTATGAGAGACAACAATGTTTGCTGAAAACCTCAGAAGGTGCCGATGCCAGATATTTATCAGAGTAATTAAACATTAAATTTTCAATAGATTTTTTTTTATTGTGGGTAAAAATAAAAATTTTCACAATACATACTCTATTAGTCAGCAAAAGGGGTGCTAATGTAAAATACCAAAAATGGGTTGGTCTTTAAAAAGGGTATTTATTTGCGGTAGAAGTCCACAGAGACCAGGCCATAAAGCGTTAAGTTTCTTCTCTCACCACAGTCCATTGCCACGTGTTAGAGCAAGACAGCTGCTGGCGTTTGCCATGGTTCAGGCTTCTGGGGTTCCTCTCTTCCCGGGACTGTGTTTCTCTCTGGGCTTAGCTCCTGTTTCCTCCACAAGATCAGCTGTAAAACGTTCAGGCAAATGGCTTGCTTCTCTTCTCCTGGGGCCTTCTTTCCAACATCAAAACTTCTTCTCAAAAGACTGCTTCAACTGTCCTTTGCCTTGCCTTTTATATTTGATTCCCCACCCACCAAGGGGTGGGGCTCAACACCCTAATCCTAACCTAATCATGCTCAGATTAATAGATCAGTTTACAAGCATGATTCAATTCTATTTTTGGAATTCATAGTTACATCAAACTGCCACACATATCAACATTTGCAAAATGATATATAAATATATATGCATATATGTGCATTTGCTTACAAAAATGTTATTTATATATATATATATATATAAATATATTTTAAGAGGTGCTTAGATTACCCAAAATATTACACAGAACCCACTGGGATTCCTATGTTGCCCACCTCCCACACCTCCCACCACATTCCACACAAACATCTCCCACAAGTGTGGCCCACCACCCTCAATGGACTTACACATCCTGGGGCCTTGCCACCAAGCATAGACCACAGTTCACACCGTAGATAACACTCTCTCCCACACAGTTCTGAGTGGTGTGTGCTGATTTAAAATGGCCTAAATCCGTTGCCACAACGGTACTCAGGACAAACTCCAAATCCCAAAGAAGACCCTGTATTTCAACTGCTTGTCCCCTCCCTGCCCCAAAAGTGTCAAGTGGCCACTGGCTCCAACTCTTGTTATATCAATAAAGTGTTAAAATACACCATAAAATAATAAATAGCATAAGATGTGTAAATGGATATGTAGCAGTTGGATTCATTAGGAATTCCAAAAATAGATATTGGATTATGCTTGTTAACTGGTGTGTTAATCTGGGCATGGTTAAGTTATGATAAGGGCATGACTGGCCCCAATTTGGTAGGGCATTGAGTCCTGCCCACTGGGGGCTGGGGTCTCAAACATTAAAAGACATGACAAACTACAGAGCTAGAGTAGTTTTTGATGTTGGAGTTCTGAAGAGCAAGGACAGATGGCCCCAGAGAAAAGAGACAAGTCATTCACCTGACAGATCACAGCTGGCCTTGTGGAGAGAGACAAAGCTTAGGGAGCCTCATAGTCTACAGCTGGCCATGTGGAGGAAACAGAGAAGCTGAGCCCAGAGAGAAATGCAGCCCTGGTGAGAGAGGAACCCAAGAAGCCTGAATCTAGGCAAATGTCAGCAGCTGTCTTGCTCCAAGTCAGGGTAACAGACTTTGGTGAAGGAAGAAACATGCTTTATGCCCTGGTAACTGTAAGGTTCTACCCCAAATAAATACCCTTTCTAAAGTCTCAGAGATTTCTAGTATTTTGCATTAGCACACCTTTGGCTGACTAATACAGAATATAATGTTGTTTAAGATATATTATTAGGCCAGTCAATAATAAATAATAAGTGCAGATTTGGAAAGGCAAGCAAAAGTGTTATAATTTCCCCAGTAAACTTTAAAGAATATTAAATAGTGCATCTCATCCAAATAAATAGAAGAAAAAAATTGAACAAAAATAATCAGTCCAAAACAAAGTATTCAGGATTTCATGGGGTCCCATTTTGGCCTTTGTTCTGGGGCCACCTTACTCATGCATCTTTGGAAGCTGTGCCTTTCTTATCCTTCAGAAGCCTGAAGTTTCCATGGTTGATTTTGGGTGTTGTTTTGTACCCAGCATAAATCAAGTGCTGTGTCACTTCTCCATTTCTTAGTTATTAAGTCCCCAACTGGATGTGATGCTCATTTGAAGCAAGAAGAGCCATGAATGATAGAACAAATTAAAAGGAGATATTGTTGCACTTGATATTGTACACTTGGATGATTGATATTGGATCTTTCCTCTGTCTAGTGTGATGGTTAGGCTAATGTGTCAAATCGGCCAAGTAGTTGTGTCCAGGTGTTTGTTCCAGCAAGCACTGGGCTAATTGTAATACAAGAGAATTTATATGGACTTCAATCACCAGTGAGTTTACTGCGTGGATGGCTGATTACATCTGCATCAATCAGGGAGATTATATTACCAATGGGTGGTGCCTTTATCCAATCAGTTGAATGACTTAAAAGTGGAAGCAATATCAACATTCAGAGAGAATTTCCCAGTTCGTTGTTGGACAGGCAACTTCTCCCAGAAACTCATCAATGACCTTTCATTGGGCTTTCATTGGAGCCACTGGTTTGCAGCCTGCCTGCAGAACCTGGACTTGTGCATCCCCACGGTCATGTGAGAGACTCTTTTAAAATTTCATATTATTGATAGATATCTCCTGCTGATTCTGTTTCCTGAGAGAACCCTGACTAACACATGTAGTGAATGCATTCAATGCTATAAATTTCCCAATAAGCACTGCTTTTTCTGCACACCACATACTATGAAGAAGCACAAGACATTAAGAAGTAGAAAGAACCACAGATCAAAAGGCTTGTGAGTGAAGCTATATACACTTCCACAACAGTACAGACTAAAGATGAAGGCAGAGATTGTTAGAAAGTTGGGAAAATATTTTCTCTGACTGCAAGCATTGTTTCCTCAAATTAACACTTCTATAAATGTATCTTCACTTTGAGGGAATGTTTTAATTCAACGGGGAGGTAGATGGTGCTGGGAATGATCCAAAGAATGTTTGGGACCAGGGAACCTCACTCCATGTGGAATGCAGGCAAGTTTATTTAGGCTGAAGCTGCTTTTTATATTACAAAGCTGATAACACAATTAGGGCATCCTTCACTAGTTTCTCAGCTTGGTACATGAGAGCTCTGCCTGTTTCTATGTTCCCAGACAATCTTTCTTGGGAATTCAGACCAAAACATCTTAGTGTAGTGTTCATTCATTTTTGCCTCCTTTCTTTGATGTCTGCAGTATGCACTATCCTTGGAGACCTTCACTAATGTTTCTCTGCCAGCAAGCATATTTTTTAAATGCTTAACCCTTTATACTCTGGCTCTCAGCATCTTTTCCAACAATTCCACCTTTTTTTTGTCCACAGTGACTGGGCCTATCTTAGGTTGCCCTCCTCTGAAGGTCTTACCCATCACTGGCCACCAGCCAAACTCCATTGACAGGGTATTGAGATTCAAGGATTTTAAGCAGAATCAAGTGATTGGCATGGCTGGAATTTTTAGCCCTATTAATGTGGGACAGCAGGGCTTTGTGAATGCCACCTAATACAATTAAGAGTAGCATAGCACCAATGATCACCACACTGAAGTTAGAAGTACAGTGGTTGATTTCCACCAATGTAAGGGGTTTATATTATTTAATTGATCTGTCACAGATTGCCTAAATTCACTACCTAGAAGCATAGTAAGTTGATTCTGAGACATGCTCAAAATCCTTTTTGGCAAATCTGTAATTTCTACAGATAAATTTGGATGATGACCCATTAAATGATGTTTAATTTTTTCCATTCATAATGGGAATCATTGTATGGGAGAGGAGTGATACAAAAAGCAATTTCATTCCAATCACAATTCAAACCTTGTTTTAAATTTGGATTATATACCTGATCTCCCATTTATATAACAGCCATCTCTAGGTTATTACACCTATTATTAATTTGCTCATCTATATATGCCTAACTATGCCATAGCTCACTAGCATTAGGATGCCAAATTTTAACATATTGTTGTGTTTGGACATTCTCATGTAGGTCAGTTCCTGCCACTGCCGCATTTGTAATAATACTTATAAGCCCTAATACAGCCTCTATAATTAAGCCAGTTAAACATTTGCTTCTTTTCAAATAAATATTTAGAAAGTGCCAAAGGATTTTGCTCTCAGGGAAAGACTGCCAGCAGTGATTCATGAGAACCGGAAGCCAATTCCATGATGCCATCTTCCTCTTAGAACTGCAATAGAACTCTCTTGTAAAAATAGATTCTGATACACAAGTGTAAAGGGAGCAATTGCTGCAGAAAAACCATGTTTGTTTAATGCAGACTGTTCCTACTATAAAAACAATGGGATCCTATACACATACTTTAAGAAATTAAGTGAGTTTTCTTTTTAAACTGGCAATATTAGTTTTACTGCCTTGCCATTCAAAAATTGGGCTAGTTCCCAAAAATAATTTCCACAAATGATTTTTAGTTTTGTTAAGTTTAGTGTCCCATAGTTGTGTGATAAATCTTCCCTGATGAGTCCAATTTAGTGACATATTTATACTTATGTCTTCCCTAATATTCTAAAAATAATGATAGCTTTCATTATTTTTTTCTGTTGAATTATTAATTTTTCAACTTATGGTTGTGTTTACCTTAGGTTTTGGTATCCCTATAAGGGCCCTATTCTTTACAAATCTATAGGAATTATTAAAGAGCACAACCTCAGATGAAACATTTATCACTTTGTATGCCATTTATCACTTTGTTGTATGATTGATTGGCTGTATATATGGATCAATGGATCCTATGCAGTTAGGTCATTTAAGAAAAGGCAAGGTTAGATTTTCAATAAATTTCCCTTCCTCCTTAGGATTTAGAGGAAGGTTAGGATCAATTGGCCGAGGAAAATGAAAAGACTGATTAATATAAACAGGGTAGGATTTGTCCCCCCAACTCAACAATTCTAAAAGAGGAGAGTTAGTAATATAAGCCCAATATGTATAATTATGTGAAAGTGCACTACTTACTGCTGTGGTTGTCTAGGTAAGCATAGCAAAGGATAACTTTGTTAGAGTGACATTCTGGGTTTTAAAAGTTACCATCTTTTCTGTTTTTTGTGTCAGCTTCTTTGGCTTGCTTATGTCTAGGTTTCAGATGTCTGGACAGGACCCAAAGCTGGTCTCCTTTATCTGTAATGATAAGAGCAACACCTCCACCCTATGGCCTAACAACTTCAGCCTTATCTCACTGATTATTAATTTTATGCTTTCAGTAAACTAGTTGTCCAATATTTGTTTCTGTATTGTTCACTGATTTTTGCCAAAAATGCTCTGCTGCTGATGTATATGATTCTGACCTTTGTCTTAAAGAATTTATTATAAATAATGCTTGGTATAATTGTACTCACACCTCTCCATTTCTCCCTTTTTTTGTAGCATTTTTTTATGATAAGTATACATACATTCACAGGCTTACTAATCAGGTGATACACTGATATACTTGGCTTATTTTTGGCTAGAGTCTTGGATAGATACAAGGTAAATGTAAATATATATTTAGTTTAATAAGCTTATATTGACAATAAGGGTGAGAAACAAATAACACAACTAATTAAAAGATTAAGTCAACATTGAACAAAGTTACAGAATGACAGATAAATTGAGCACTCTTATATATACTTACCAATATTAACTTTTAGCTGGGAAATGTTGAATTGTTGAAGTATCAATTGATACTAGACTTTTGGTTGACTGTGTTTAGGATTAATGAATTTGATACTATAGATGCCAACTTGTGAGTATTTTGCTAATTCCTGAGGAATGGCCCAGCCTCTTTAGGAAGGAACACAACACTCCCTGAGCAGTACATTTTAAGGTTTATTCATCAATCCCTGTGAGAGTGGCCAGCTCACCCAGGGAGGAATACAACATCTGTTGAAATGCACCTTTTTAAAAATTTGTTACAAAACATCCTTGATGTGCTTACTAGTTTAATTTCCAATATTTTCCCTGAAATGTGAAAAGTGTTAACTAGCAAGGCTTTGGTTTGCTGATTAACAAAGTTTTCTGTATGGTGCTTTACTTTTAGGCTTGAACAGTACTTGCCAGACTTATGTTTTAATACATTTAGTTTCAGGACTGTCAAAACTCAAAAGAAGAGATTTACATATACATTTAATAAAACACATTTAAGTGTAATATACAAGTTATTAAATTACTTAAGTATGCAATGTATTGTATTAAAGTTTTGATTAGTATTTAAATATATTATACATAATTCATAACTATAGTAGATTATAAAACAAGACATCCAATAAATAATCTTGTATTTCTTAAGCATTTAAGATTCTTAATAGCATAATTAGAATGACCTCAGTTTTTTTATTTTGTATTATTTGAGGCATACGTAAAAACAAATTCGTATTTCCGATTTGGGCTGTGGTGTAATGCATTAACTTGTAATTTTTATACTTGCATTCATTTTGTTGTTAACATTATAATTAGAATTGGGGCTGTTGCTTAAAGTGTTGAATATAAACTTGATTTATTGTTGGCTATTTTACAGGAAGGGGAATGTGGGCTGGACTGACATGTTTAAGAAAATATTAAAGAAAGCTTTAGCAAGTTTTTAAACAAAGTGAGAGTGACATAACTGGATATTTATTTTTTGCATCAAACTAACAATATTTGGGACCACTGCATTCTGCAGTGGTGTTATTTTATTTTACTATATTTTACTGTTATACACTACACCGGCAGCCTTTAATGGCTGCTTTCTTTTTGTAGTTATAACTAAAAATTATGATTAAGAGCATTATATTTTTATTTAATATTATTAGGAAACATTAAATTTCCAGGAATTTTATACTCTTTTAAAGTATTCATATCAACTTAATGTTAGAAAATTTTAATATTTCATTTAATTATACAATAGTTTTAAATACTTCATTCAACTTATATCACATGAACTTAACTATTTTTAACATTTTAACATTTTACCTTTTGTTTAGGTAAAAGACCAACTTACATGTGAGTTTGAAATAAAAACTCTCTCTCAGGATTTGACTTTGAGAAAACAGGTTTGAACATTGTGTTCTTTTTAAAAGTGATAAGACCTGTTTGTCTATGGAAACAATAAGGTTAAAGTACAAGAAGCTATTTTGATAGGGTTAGGGTTATGGTTAGGGTTAGTTTAGGGTTAGTGTTACAGTTAGGTTAGGGTTAGGGTTAGGTTAGGGTTAGGGTTAGTTTATGTTTAGTTAATGTTAGAGTTAGGGTTAGTGTTAGTTAGGGTTAGGGTTAGGGTTTGGGTTAGGGTAAAGTTTGGATAGGGTTTGTTAGGGTTTGGTTTAGATTAGGGTTAGGTTTAAGTTATGATTAATTAATGTTTGAGTTAGGGTTAGGTTCAGTTAAGGTTAGGGTAAGGGTTAGGTTTAGGGTTTGGGTTAGTGTTAGGTTTAGGGTTAGGTTAGGGTTAGGGAGTTATAAACTTAGTCTCAGCTGAGGGAGGATCGACAGCTGTACTACTTTTGGTAACTGCCTTAAGATTTTTTACAGGCTTGAGTGAACTGCTCTGTTGCTGACTGGGTAGATTTCGGTAAATCTGGGAAATGTGCTCATATTGTTTGTCTGAGGGGCTTGAGCAAGGCCCACCTGGAAGTTTCTCAACTTATTAATGAAACTACAATTTTTATGATATTTAGAATGGCATTCCTTGGCCCAGTGTAACCATTTTTGGCATTTTGGACACACACGAGTTGGTATGGATTTATTATTGCCCCTAAATGGAGCTCTTACACTAGTTTTCACTAGGCACTCTTTTTTCATATGACCCAGTTTCCCACATTTAAAGCAATTTAAATTAGTAATCATAGGACTACATCCCTTTAGAGCAGCTGCAAGAAGTTTCATTTTATAGGTATTATGCCCAATGTTTTGGCATATTTTTATATAATCCTCTAAGGTCCTTCCATTTGCCTTTATCAGATATAAAGCCTTTTTACACTCACTGTTAGCATTATCAAATCCAACATTAGAATAAGCATTTCTTTAAGATCAGTTTGAGTTACTGTCTTGTTAACTGCATCTGCCAGCCTTCCTACAAATTCAACATGTGGTTCAGTATTTCCTTGAAAATTTTTAAAAAATGATTGTACAGCCTGTCCAGGGGTGGAGATTTGTTGCCAGGCATCTAGGCAGCACAATCAAACTTGTGCAATGGCAATATCATCATATTGAGCTTGGCGAGGAATTCCAGGCAATTGATCTGTTCCTAATATTTGTTCAGCAGTAGTAGGCACTAGTGGATTTTGCTGTTGATTTCATCATCTACAATGTTAGCTTTATCAGCCCACCAAATTTCAAAATGAAAAAATTCTGCTGAATTAAGAATAGCTTGAGCTAACAAATCCCAATCCCATGGTATGAATCTGTTTGCTTGTGCCATTTCTCACACCGATTTTTGAGTATAAGGAGAATCTACACCATATTGAGTGCATGCTTTCTTAAATTTTTTGATAGTTTTAAAAGGAATAGTAGCATGCTCATATTGTACACCTCCTTGGGGATTGTTAGCATCTACTGGAATTTGAGTTACTGTTACTGGAAAAGTAAGAAAAATTTGCATAACCTCTGAATTTTCTTCTCTACTTCCTGTTCTATACTTTTAATAATTGAAGAGGATGGTGCTGGCTCAAAAGCAAAACTTTTGGAGTGTCATCAAATGTTGTAAAAACTGTGTCAGTAGATACATTAGGAGGCACAGATGATGGTTCAAAAGACAATAAATTATTTTTTGGATCAGGCGGCTTAAAGACCATTGGAAAGTTCCATAAACTACCCTTTTCTATTTTTTCTTTCTATTAGACATGAGTTTATCTGTTTTTGCCTGTTCATTAACTTTTTCATATATATTTTCATTAAGGTCATCATTAGCTTGTTCTGCTATAGTTTTAGCAATAGCAGTATCCATTTTAATATCTTCATTTTCATCTGACTGTAATGGTTCAAGAGCAACAGAAATAAGACTATACAAAGACCATACATAACAATGTTTCTGTACAAGAGGAAAGAGTTTTAGTAACTCTAGGGTCATCACAAATACCCCTGTATTCTTTAACAGGGTTTTCAAAACTTGGGAATATTCCTCTAACCAAGTCGACAGATTACCTATTTCCCTGATGACCAAGATTATTTGACTCACCAACAGAATGCAAGGACTGTCCAACCTAGCAGTCCTTCTTTCCACGTCAGTGATACAGAGAAAAGACAGGTGGTACCACACGTGGGCACCACCTGTTGTAATTCAATGTGGAGGTAAATGGAGCTGGGGATGATCCAAAGAAAATTTGGGATCAGGGGAATTCACAATGTGGAATGCAGGAAAGTTTATTTAGAATGAAGCTCCTTTTTATATTACAAAGTGGATAACAAAAGTAGGGCATCCTTCACTAGTTCCTCAGCTTGGTATGTAAGAGGGTTGACTGTTTCTGTGTTCCAAGACAATGTTTCTTGGGAATTAAGATAATAACATCTTAGTGGGGTGTTCATCCTGCTCTGCCTCCTCCTACTGATGTTTGCAGTGTGCAGTGTCCTTGAAGACATTTACTAATGTTTCTCTGTCAGCAAGCATGCTTTTTAAATGCTTAACCCTTTATGCTCTGGCTCGCAGCATCTTTTCCAACAACAGATGAGTGTGGAACAAGGTGTGGGAGGAGCATATTTCAGAACAAACTGCAAGTGCATTTTTCCAAGAATAGAAAGACATACTGAATTCCACAGTCACAGCCGCGTCCTTAAAAGATTGGCAAAAAGTTGCACAGCCTGGAAGTGGAGATTCTTTGGAGATTCACATTCATTACATTCACAGGGTTTCTCTCCAGTATCAATGTTGTAATGTTTAATGAGATACTGCCTATGGCTGAAGGCTATCCCAAATTCCTTATATATATAGTGTTTCCCTCCGGTATGAATTTTCTCAAGGTCAGCGAGATTTGGTTTGCTAATGAAGGTATTCCTACATTCCTTACAGATATAGGGTTTCTCTCCAGTTTGTCTTATCTGGTGTGCAATTAGGCTTGATTTCTGAATGAAAGCTTTCCCACATCCATCACATTCATAGGATTTCTCTCCAGTATGTATTCTCAGATGGTTAACGAGGTTTTCCTTCTGATTGAAAGCATTTCCACATTCATTGCATATAGAGGGATTTTTCCAGAATAAATGCTCTGATGTTTAATGCTTTTGGCTGAAGGCTTTTCTGCTTTCTTTACATTAATTTTGTTTCTGTCTACTCTGCATTTTTTCATGTTCTGTGATATATGATTTGTACCTAAATGCAAAACTCATTGTCTTCATTCTTTTTTCCTTACATAGATTCCCTCACGCTTAGGTAAGCATGATGCAAATTCCTTCAAAGTGAAGTTACATTCATAAAAGTGTTATTTTGAGGAAAAAATGGTTGCAGTCTCAGAAATTATTTTTCTAACTTTCTTACATTATCTGCCTCCATCTTAAGTCTGTACTGTGTGGAAGTGGATATAGCTTCACCCACAAGCCTTTTATTATGTGGTTCTTTCTGCTTCTTAATGTCCTATGCTTCTTCATTGTTAGTGGGGTGCAGCAAAAGTGGTGCTTACAGGGAAATTTATAGCATTGAATACATTCATTAGAAAAGAGAAATGATCCAATATCAATCATCTAAGCATCCATTTTGGGAAGCACAACAATACCTCCTTTTTAATTGTTCCATCATTCATGGCTCTTCTTGCTTCAAAGGAGCATCACATCCAGTTTAGTGACTTCATAACTAGGAAATGGGGAAGTGATACAGCACTTGATTTATGATGGGGACAAAACAACACCCCATAAATCAACCCAGGAACCTTCAGTCTTCTGAAGAAAAAGAAAGTTGCAGCTTCCAAAGATACACGAATAAGGTGGCCCCAGAATAAATGGCAACCCAGGAAATCCTGAATACTTTGTTTTGGACTGCCTAGTTTTGTTCAAGTTTTTTCTCTTCTATTTATTTGGATGAGATGCACTATTTAATATTCTTTAAAGTTTACTGGGGAAATTATAACACTTTTGCTTCCTTTTCCAAATCTGCACTTATTATTTGTTATTGACCTGCCATATAATGTATTTTAAAACATTTTACATACTGTATTAGTCAGCCAAAGGGGTGCTGATGAAAAATACCAGAAATTTCTTGGTCTTTATAATGGATATTTATTTGAGGTAGAAGCTTACAGTTAGCAGGCCATAAAGCATAAGTTTCTTCCTTCACCAAATTCTGTTACCCTGTCTGGGGCAAGACAGCTGCTGACATTTGCCAGGGTTCAGGCCTCTTGGGTTCCTATATTCCCAGGGCTGTGTTTCTCTCTGGGCTCTGCTCTTCTGTTTCCTCCACAAGGTCAGCTGTGGACTCTGAGTCTCTCTAAGCTTTGCCTCTCTCCAAAGGCAGCTGTGAACTGTCAGGTGAATGGCTTGTCTCTTTTCCCTGGAGCCTTCTGTCCTTCCTCAGCAGAGATCGAACATCAAAAACTACTCCAGTTCTTTCATTTGCCATGTCTTTTTATAATTGAGACCCCACCCACCAAGGGGCGGGGCTCAACACCCACCGACTGTAGCCCAGTCAACACCCTTATCTTAACTTTATCATGCCCAGATTAACAAACCTGATTACAAGCATAATCCAATATCTCTTTTTGGAATTCATACCGATCTCAAACTGCAACATATCCATTTACCCATCTTATACTATATATTATTTTATGGTGTATTTTAGCACTTTATTGATATCCTAGGCCATGGATATCATTATTAATTTATCCATTCAATAGTCATTTAGATATATGAGTTTAATTAGAAGATATTTTTCTTCAATCCATTCTGAACCTTGAACCTTCTGAGATTATTTTCTTTCTGCCTAAAGAATATTCTTTTACATTTCTTTTAAAGTGAGTTGCTGCTAGCAAATGGTATTAGTTTTTACTCTTCTGTAAAACATTTATTTCACTTCTTCCTGAAGGATTACGATGAATTAAATCTCAGGCCCTCCACGATCTCCACTGCTTTTGAGAGCACACTTAGCAACAAATTTCTCCATTCCACTGTAAATGCAATCAGTTCTTTGGAGAAGAAAATAGGCTATTTCAGTTCTACAGCCTGCTTCCTGCCACCAAACAAGGCAAAATCTGTGTGCTATGGCTCTGGAAATGGGAATAATGGAACATCTCTCTGATTTTGGAGCTAAGATTTGGTGGAGAAAGCACAGTATATTGAGTTCTTCTTAGGACCATTCTAGGGTCCAGTGCAATGGTGTTCAGCACCCCATTTTTCTCAATGAAGGCCTCACCCTATGTACAGCCAGTGCTTCATGAGTTCCCATTTCTCCAAGACTTAGGAGACCCCTCCTGATCCCTGTTCCCTGGGTTAATGCCCTCATTTGAGTCTTGTGTGGATGCCGGGAATGTATGTTCTTACTAACCCATTGCTGTGTGTGTAAGCCTTTTATATGTAGGACACTTTGTTTAGATTCAGATAAGGGAACTTTCAATTAGGTCACTTTATGATATAATGCTTCAGTTTAGTGAAGGACCTCTGGTTAGATTTCAGGCACCTGGATGGACCCCAATCATTGTGCTGAAGTCTTACATACATGGAACACACAGAGAAAGAGTGCTGCCGTGTTTACCCTGATATGTGGTAGAGAGCCACAGGGTCTCCTAGAGCTGTGCAGAGACACATTAACCTGAGAGGGTGATGGAGAGAACAGAGACTGGTCTCATGGAGCAGATTGAAGCTGAAGACATTCATGCCAGAGGAGAAGGGAGAGGTGTGAGCAATTGTGTCTTATGGCCCACTGCTGAACTCTGGGAGAAAGTGAGTTTGGAGGAGAAGGCCGAGAGAGACAGGCAGGCCCATCATTTTGGCTTCGCAAGAGTCCAGTAGCAGCTGACCCTTGTTAAGACAGCATTTGTGATGATGCCTTAATTTGGACATTTTACCACCTCAGAACTGTGAGCTTTAACTCTAATAAATTCTGATAAAATCCAACAAATTTCTCATATTTTGCATTGACAGCACTTGGTAAAAGAAAGTGCTAGTAACACAGGTTTGTAGAGCTGCCCTGTTCCCAAATGGCAGAGTGATGCTCCTGCCCAGTGAATTCACCTGTAAACTGTGGATGTCTCCAGACTAGGTGGGAATGACTACTGGTAAGATGGAGGGGACCTGTTCTTAGCCATCAAGGCCTGCAAGACAGGGTGTCAGGCAGGGAAGTCACATGGTTTGAGGACTAGTCTAAAGTCACAGATGCCCCAGTATGATGTACCTGCCTCAGGCAGGATTTGGCCAGGTGGGCGGGGCAGATAAAAGCATGGGACCTGGGGTCTGGTGGAGTCAGGGCACAGAGAGGAGCCTTCTTTCTCCTGCTCCTTTTTCCATTCCCTCCTTCCCTTGGCCTCCAGTGTGGACATTCTGAGGTGGCTGCTCTTACTGTACCCCTCCTGGGTCTCAGGTACAGACTCAGATCTCCTGATTCCAGTTCTACATTCATCTTCCCCAATCTTGGGACAGCTAAAGGAAGGGCAATGCCAAGATGAAACGTGTTGGTGTCATAA
Organism: Tolypeutes matacus; assembly: GCA_026826555.1. NCBI lineage: Eukaryota > Metazoa > Chordata > Mammalia > Cingulata > Chlamyphoridae > Tolypeutes > Tolypeutes matacus. The sequence goes on along the minus strand of JAKSZT010054234.1, from coordinate 1,370,309 downwards.
AGGAAAATGTCAAAATTTACATCACAGCATGGCTACAGCAATAACATCACCAGAATGAGCAACATTAGGCCAGTGAACCTAACAAATAGTACAGGAATCCCAGAAAGAGTTGGGAACTAGGGCTGACAAGAATAAAAGTGAGGTTGTGAAGTAGTGCAAAGTTTTCAGAAAACCTCAGAGGGTACAGATGCCAGATATGTCTCAGGCTAATTAAATATTAAATTTACAACACATTTTTAACAGAGTTGAAAATGATGCAGACCTCTTCTAACCCTGAAGAGAAGAGAGGTTAGATGTGAAGAGCTGATGAACAACTGAAGAAGCTGGAATGTAAGATGTGTTCATGGCAGTTCCCCCAAGCCAGAGTGGTAATGTCCTGTTTGGGAACCAAACTTTCACAGCCCCAAGGAAAACCATCATCATAGGTTCTTGATCCACAGATGAGGAAAGGAAAAAAGCTCTGCTCAGCACTCACAGCCTCAGTTAGTGATGTGAGTCCCTCTAGGGGGTCTTCACTGTGGATTAAGCAGCAGAAAGTCCATCTTTTCCTATGGTGTTAGCAGCTCTCTAACCAGACATGTGTAGAGAGCAGTGTGACTTCACATTGTTGTGTCCATGCTCCTCATGCTCCATGCTTGCTGTAGGAGGCCTCCAACATCCAGGCAGCTGGGGAGTAGGCAAAGGGGAGTAAGCATTTGCCTTTATGGGCGACTGTATTTGCAAAGGGTGAGGGAAAGTGTCCCCCAGTACTGTTTCAGATACAAATCAAAATCTTCAAATCAACCACTTTGTATGATTACATTGTGTACTATTTTCAAATTTTCTTTTAAATTATAACCAAATTATCCGTGCAAAGAGTATAAAAATTATTTATGTTGTTTATGGCAAACAGCCTAATTCCTTCTCTAGCTTCAACACCCATTCCTCCTTCCTCAGAATTGTCTGCATTGGCAGAAACTTTTGGGTACACATTTCTGCTTTTAAATACATTCATTCTCTAGTTTCATCCATCCCACACCCTGTCAGATATGAGAAAGATATTGGAGTACAACTTAAGAATATAAATACATTTTCTAACTTCTTAAAAATACTTGAAATTAGAAGTATATCATCTAATTATGAAAGGATCATTTCTGATTTAAAATAATATGGAAAATTAGAGTTAAGTAAAAAGTAGATACCTGTAGTTCAGGGGCTGTTAAAGTTAAATCCACATCAGAAGCAGGTGAAGAAACTGAAAAAATTTAAATGGTGAGGGGTCTTATAAGAAAATGTGACAATAATGGGCAGCATTATTTTTAAAATGGTAATTTTTTAAATGCTTACCCAGAATTTGATAGACTGAAGAACCAGTGGAAAAAAACAGGATAATTTGTAATACATGGAAAGCCCATCTGTACATAAATGAAGAGAAATCTCAAGATCTGATGCATAAATTAGTGGTAAAAAATTGAACACAGATGAGGTGGAAGAACATGTGGGAGGAGCAGATCTCAGAACAAACTGCAAGTGCACTTTTCCAAGAGGAGAAACACATCCTGGATTGCACAGCCACAGCCGCTTCCTTAAAATATTGGCAACAAGTTCCGCAGACTGCAGGTGGAGACTCTTTGGAGATTCACATTCATTACATTCAAGTGTTTCTCTCCAGTATGAATGTTGTAATGCTTAATGAGATACTGCATCTAGCTGAAGGCTAATCCACATTCCTTACATATATAGGGTTTCCCTTCACTATGAATTTTCTCATGGTCAGTGAGATTTGATTTGCTAATGAAGGCTTTTCTACATTCCTCCAGTTTGTCTTCTCTGGTGTGTAATGAGGCTTGATTTGTGAATGAAAGCTTTCCCGTGTCCATCACCTTCATTGGGTTTCTCTCCAGTATGTATTCTCAGATGGTTAATGAAGTTTTCCTTCTGGTTGAAGGCTTTTCCACATTTATTGCATATAGAGGGTTTTTCTCCAGAATGAATGCTGTCGTGTTTAATGAACTATTGCTTTTGGCTGAAGGATTTTCTGCATTCTTTACATACATTTTGTTTCTGTCCACTATGAGTTTTTTCATGTTCTGTGAGATATGATTTGTACCTAAAGGCTTTTTCACATGCTTTACATGCATAGGGTTTCTTAGCAGTAGGAAATCTCTTGTATCTGAGATTTGGCATTTGAATTAAAGCTTTCCCACATATATATGATTTCTCTTCAGTAAGAATTTTCTGATGAATAAAGAAGTTTTCCATTAGGTTGAAAACTTTCCCACATGTATTACATTTCTATGCATGTTCCCCTGTATGGCTTTCAAAATGAGGAGTAAATTATGACTGTAAAGAGCAGACTACATTTAGGAAACTCATATGGTTTCTCTCTAGTTTGAATTTTCTCACATTCCATGAGGGTTTTTTTTTCAGATGGAAGGATTCCTATGTTTATTACAATACTAACTAATGTATGAATATTTCATGCTCAATGAGATTTAATGCCTGGCTAAAGAATTTCCAATATTCCTTACATACACAGGGTTTTACTCCTGCGTGTTTCTTTGATGTGACTCTACCATCCCCAAATTCATGAAATCCCAAATGGTTTCTCTGAAGGATTAATTCTCAGGTATTTCATGTGGTTGAATTTCCAAGAAAAGATCACACTCATTACATGTAAAGGGGAGGACTACCATGTGGGGCAAACAGGCAAACTCATTGTCCTCATTCTTTTTTCCTTATATAGATTCCCTCATGCTTAGGTAAGCATGATGCAAATTCCCTTGTTGTAAAAGATGTTGGGTGCTAGAAAATAAAGAGTTAAGCATTTTAAAAGCATGCTTTCTGGTAGAGAAACATTAGTAAATGTCTCCAAGGACACTGCATACTGCAGACATCAGTGGAAGGAGTCAGGGTGCAATGAACACACCACTAAGATGTTATTGTCTGAATTCCAAAGAAAGATTGTCTGGGAACACAGAAACAGGCAGCGTTCTCAGGTACCAAGCTGAGGAACTAGTGAAGGATGCCCTACTTTTGTTATCAGCTTTGTAGTATAAAAAGCAACTTCAGCCTAAATAAACTTGCATGCATTCCACATTGAGTGCGGTCCCTTTGTCCCAAACTTTCTTTGGGTCATTCCAAGCACCGTCTACCTCCACATTGAATTACAACAGATGGCACCCAACATGGGGTACGACTAGTCTCTTTTCTGTATAAGTGCTGTGGAAACAATGACTGCTGGGTCCGACGGTCCTTGCATTCTGTTGGTGAGTCTAATAATGTTGATCATCAGGCTAATGGGTAATCAGCCGACTCCATTAGAGGAATATTTCCAAGTTTTGAAAACCCTGTTAAAGAATACAGAGGTATCTGTGATGACCCTAGAGTTAATAGAACTCTTTTCTCTTGTACAGAAACATTGTTTGTATGGTTTTGTATAGTCTTATTTCTGTTGCTCTTGAACCATTACAGTCATACAAAAATGAAGATATTAAAATGGATACTGCTATTGCTAACACAGTAGCATAACAAATTAATGATAATTTTAATGAAAATATATATGAAAAAATTAATGAACAGGCAAAAACAGATAAACTCATGTCTAATAAAAAAAATAAGAAAAAGGGAGTTAATGGAACTTTTCCAGTGGTCATTAAGCCGTCCACTCCAAATGATGATTTATTGTTTTTTAAACCAGCATCTGGGCCTCCAAAAGTATCTACTAATCCATTCTTTACAACATTTGATGACTCTCAAAAGGTTTCTGTTTTTGTGCCAGCACCATCTTCTTCAATTATGAAAAGTACAGCACAGGGGAGTAGAGAAGGAAATTCAGAGGCTATGCAATTTTTTTTTTTTACTTTTCTAGTAACTCAAATTCCAGTAGATGCTCACAATCCTCAAGGGAGTGTACAATATGAGCATGCTCCTATTCCTTTTAAAACTATCACAAAATTTAAAAGCATGCACTCAATATGGTGTGGATTCTCCTTATACTCAAGAATTGGTGCAACAAATGGCAGAAGGAAACAGAGTAATACCCTGGGATTGGGATTTGTTCACTCAAGCTGTTCTTAATTCAGCAGAATTTTTACAATTTAAAACTTGGTGGGCTGATGAAGCTAATATTGTAGGATGATGAAATCAACAGCAAAATCCACCAGTAACTATTACTGCTGAACAAATATTAGGAGCAGGTCCATGGGCTGAAATTCCTCACCAAGCTCAATATGATAATATTGTCATTTTACAAGCACAACTGTGCTGCATAGCTGCCTGGTGATGAATCTCCACACCTGTACAGGCTGTACAATCATTTTCAAAAATTGTTCAAGGAAATACTGAACCCTATGCTAAATTTGTAGCAAAGCTGGTAGATGTAGTCAACAAGACATTAACACAATCTGATCTTATAGAAATGCTTATTCTAATTTTTAATAATGCTAACAGTGAATACAAAAAGGCTTTATGTTCAATAAAGGCAAATGGAAGTACTTTACAGGATTATATAAAAACATGCTAAAACATTGGGCCTAATACCTATAAAATGAACCTTCTTGCAACTGTTCTAAAGGGACATAGTCCTGTTGTTGATATTTAAATTGCTTTAAATGTGAGAAACCAGGTTATATGAAAAAGATTGCAGAGCTAAAATTAGTGTAAGATCTCCATTTAGTGGCAATAATAAATCAATAGCTACACGTGTGAGTCTAAAATTCCAAAAGGGTTACACTGGGCCAAGGAATGCCATTCTAAATATCATAAAAATGGTTATCTGATTAATAAGTCAGGAAACATCCAAGCAGGCCGTGCTCTTTATCCTAAGATAAAATGACTAGTTATTAAAACAAAGAAAAATGTGAAACAAAAACTTAAAAAATACAAAAAGTGCAAATGGCTTGTGGAAAAAGAATGTTCATTGTCAAAACTAAGTAAGATTTAAGCAGTCTACCTAAAACAATTTAAAAGCCTTAATGTCAAACAATGTAATAATATAAAAAACTTTTATTCTTTCTCAAAATTTCTGATGTGAGTAGTCTGTTCTGGTAAAGTTTACAAACTTTTTTTCCGAAATAATCAGTATGCAATAAAGAAAGTCTGTTTTATTAAAATAGCTTCTTTTACTTTAATCTTATCATTTCCAAGGAGAAACAGGTCTTATCACTTTTAAAAAGAACACAATGTTCAAACTTGCTTTCTCACAGTCAAATCCTGCAACATAGCTTTTATTTCAAACTGTCACATATAAGTTGGTCTTCAAACTAAAAAAATAAGTAAAATACTGAAAATAGCTAATTTCATGTGATATAAGTTGAATGAAGTATATAATACTGTTGTATAATTAAAAGAAATTTTCTAATTTTATACCAATTAAAGTTATATGAATAAAAAGTTCATATGAATACTTTAAAAGTGTATAAAATTCCTGAAAATATAATAAAGTTTCAATATAATAGTAAATAAAATATAATGTTATTAATCACAATTTTTAGTTATAACTACAAGAAGAAAGCAGCCATTAAAAGCTGCCAGGGTAGTGCATAACAGTAAAAAATAGTAAAATAAAATAACACCTCTGCAGCATGTAGTGGTCCCAAATATTGCTATTTTTTGGCAAAAAAAATTATATCCATATATGTCACTCTCACTTTGTTTTAAAACTTGCTAAAGCTTTCTTTAATATTTTCTTAAACAAGTCAAGCCAGCCCAAATACCCCTTCCTGTAAAGTAGCCAACAATAAATCAAGTTTATATTCAACACTGTAAGGAACAGCCCCAATTCTAAGTATAATGTTAACAATAAAACCAATGCAAGTATTAAAATTACAAGTTCATGTATTACCCCACAGCCCAAATAGGAAATACTAATTTGTTTTTACCTATGCCTCAATCTATACAAAATAAAGAAATTGAGGTCATACTAATTATGCTATTAAGAATCTTAGATGTTTAAAATATAAAAGTTTATTCATTGGATGTCTGTTGTTGTATAATCTACTATAGATAAGAATTATGTATAATACACTTAAATATTAATCAAAACCTAAACACAATACATTGCATACTTATGTAATTTAATAACTTGTATATTACACATAAATGTGTTTTATTAAATGTATAAGTAAATCTCTTATTTTGAGTTTTGACAGTCCTGAAACTAAATGTATTAAAAAACAAGTCTGGCAAGTATTGTTCAAGCCTAAAAGTAAAGCATCATACAGAAAACTTTGTTAATCAACAAACCAATGCCTTGCTAGTTAACACTTTTCACATTTCAGGAAAAATATTGGAAATTAAAATAGTAAGCACATCAAGGAAGTTTTGTAACAAATTTAAAAAGGTAAAGTGCATTTCAACAAGTGATGTATACCTCCCTGGTGGAGCTGGCCACTCTCCAAGGGATTGATGCATAAACCTTAAAATGTACTGTCCAGAGAGTGTTGTGTTCATTTGTGAGGAGGCTGGCCCTTTCCTTGGGAATTAGCAAAATACTCACAAGTTGGCATCTATAGTATCAAATTCATTAATCCTAAACACAGTCAACCAAAACTCTAGTATCAGTTGCTACTTCAACACTTCCCAGCTAAAAACTAATATTGTCAAGTATTTATATAAGACTGCTCTATTTATCTGTCATTCTGTAACTTTGTTTAATATTGACTTAATCTTTTAATTAGTTATGTTATTTGTTTCTCACCATAATTGTCAATATAAGCTTATTAAACTAAATATATATTAACATTTACCTTGTATCAATCCAGGACTCTAACCAAAAATAAGCCAAGTAGATCAGTGTATTCCCTGATTCAGTAAGCCTATGAATGTATGTATACTTATTATAAAAAATTAACAGTTAAACCTCTATTTATAAATGCTACAAAAACAAAAAAGTGGGAAATGGTGAGGTGCAAAAACAATTATGTCAAGTATTATTTACAATAAATTTATTAAGCAAAAGGTCAAAATCATATACATCATCAGCAGAGCATTTCTTGCAAAAATAAGGCAAAAATACAGAAACAATTATTGGACAACTAGTTTATTGAAAGCATAAAGATAATAATCAATGGGAAAAGGTAGAAATTAAGTTAGGATAAAGGATCGAGGTTTTGCTCTTATCATTACAGATAAAGGAGATCAGCTTTGGGTCCTGTCCAGACATCTGAAACCTAGACTTAAACAAGCTGAAGAAGCTGACACAAGAAACAGAAAAGATGATAACTTCTAAATGTCAGAATGTCACTCTAACACAGTTATTCTTTGCTATGCTTACCTTGACAACCTCAGTAGATATTAGTGCACCGTCACATAATTATACATATTGAGCTTATATTACTAATTCACCTCTTTTAGAATTTTTGACTTGGGGGGACAAATCCTACCATGTTTATATTAATTAGACTTTTCATTTTCTTGGGCCCATTGATTCTCACCTTCCTCTAAAACCTGAGGAGGAAGGGAAATTTATTGAAAATTTAACCTTGCCTTTTCTTGAATGGCCTATCTGCATAGGATCCATCGATCCATGTATGCAGCCCCAAAATCATAGTACAAAGCAATAAATGGCATACATGCCATGTTTCCTCTGAGGTTGTGCTCTTTAATTATTCCTATAGCATTGTAATGAATTGGGCCCTTATAGGGATACCAAAACCTGATATAAACACAACCATAAGTTTAAAAAATTAATAATTCAACAAAAACAACTAATGAAAGCTATCATTATTTTTGGAATTTTGGGGAGTCATAAGTATAAATACATCACTAAATTGAACTCATCAGGGAAGATTTATCCCACGACTATGGGATACTTAACAAAACTAAATAGTATTTGTGAAAATTATTTGTGGGAACTAGCCCAATTTTTGAATGGCAAGGCAGTAAAACTAATATTACCAGTTTAAAAAGAAAATTCACATAATTTCTTACAGTATGTGTACGGGATCCCATTGTTTTTATAGTTGGAAGAGTGAGCATGAATCAAACATGTTTTCTCTGCAGCAATTTCTCCCTTTACACTTGTGTATCAAAGTCTGTTTTACAGGAAAGTTCTACTGTGGCATCATGGAATATGGCTTCAGGTTCACATGAATCGCTGCTGGCAATCTTCCCCTGAGAACCAAATCTTTTGGCATTTTCTAAATTATTATTTGAAAAGAGCCAAATGTTTAATTAGATTAATTATAGCTGCTGTATTAGGGCATATAGGTATTATTACAGCTGCTGCTGTGACAGAAACTGCCCTACTTGAGACTATCCAAACATGACAATATGTTAGAAATTGGCATAAAAATGCTAGTGAGCTATGGCATAATCAGGCATATATTGATGGGCAAATTAATAATAGGGTTAATGACTTAGAGATGGCTGTTACACAAATGGAAGATCAGGTATATAATGTAAATTTAAAATGAGGTTTGAAGTGTGATTGGAATGAAAGTGCTTTTTGTATCACTCCTCTCCCATACAATGATTCCCGTTTTGAATGGGAAAAAATTAAAAATCATTTAATAGGTCATCAAACAAATTTATCTATAGAAATTACAGATTTGCAAAAAAGGATTTTAAGAATGTCTCAGAATCAACTTATTACACTTTCAGGTAGCAAATTTTGGCAATCAGTGACAGATCAATTAAATAAAATAAACCCCTTACATTGGTGGAAATCAACCTCTGTACTTGCTAACTTCAGTGTGGTGATAATTGGTGGTCTGCTACTCTTAAATTTATTAGGAGGTATTCACAAAGCCCTGCTGTCCCACATAAATAGGGCTGAAAACTAGCCATGTCTTTGATTGTGCTTAAAACCCTTGAATCTCAAACTCCTGTCCATGGAGTTGGCTGGTGGACAGGGAGGGGTAAGACGTTCAGAGAAGGACAACCTAAGACTGGCATAGTCACCCTGGACAAAAAACATAAAAGGGGGAATTGTTGGAAAAGATGCTGAGAGCCAGAGCATAAAGTGTTAAGCATTTAAATAGCATGTTTACTGGCTGAGAAACATTAGTAAATGTCTCCAAGGACACTGCATACTGCAAACATCAGTAGGAGGAGGCAGAGCAGAATGAACACACCATTAAGATGTTATGGCCTGAATTTCAAAGAAAGATTGTCTGCAAACACAGAAACAAGTGGTGCTCTCATGTACCAAGCTGAGGAACTAGTGAAGGATGCCCTACTTTTGTTATCAGCTTTGTAGTATAAAGAGCAGCCTCAGCCTAAAGAAATTTGCCTGCATTACACCTGGAGTGAGGTCCCCAGATCCCAAACTTTCTTTGAATCATTCCTGGCACCATCTGCCTCCAAGGTGAATTAAAAGAATCTGTGTTCAATTTCTTACCACTAATTTATGCATCAGAACTCGAGATTTCTCTTAGTTTATGTAAAGATGGGCTTTCCACTTATTTCAAATTATCCTGGTTGTTTTCACTGGTTCTTCAATCCATTACAATCTGGGTAAGCATTTAAAAAATTACCGTTTTAAAAATAATGCTGCCCATTATCATAGCATTTTCTTCTAAGGCACCCCAACCGTTTATATTTTTTCAGTTTCTTCGCCTGATTCTGATGTGGATTCAAGTTTAACAGCCACTGGACTACAGTGGCCTGCCTTCTACTTAACTCCAATTTTCCTTATTATTTTAAATCAGAAATTATCCTTTCATAATTAGATGATATACTTCTAAACTCAAGTATTTTAAGAAGTTTGAAAATTTATTTATATTCTTAAGTTGCACTCCAATATTTTTCTCATACATGATAGGGTGTGGGATGGATGAAAGTAAAGAATGCATGTATTTACAAACAGAAATGTGTACCCAAAAATCTGCCAATGCAGATATTACTGAGGAAGGAGAAATGGGGGTTTCAGCTAGAGAAGGAATTTGACTCTTTGTCATGATACACATAATTTATTTTCATACTCTTCACATGGATAATTTGGTTATAAGTTAAAGGAAATTATGAAAATAGTACACAATAAATCAAACAAAGTGGTTGGTTTGGATATATTGATTTGTATCTGCAACATTACTGGGTTGGGGGGGCACTTCCCATTACCTTTTGCTAAGAGTGTCCCCTATAAATTAAAATTGCTCACTCCCCTCGGCCCTCTCCCAAGCTGACTGGACTGGTGGAGGCCTCCCACAGCAAGAGTGAGCACAGAGCATGAGAAGCATGGACACGACCATGTGAAGGCCACACTGCTCCCCACACGTGTCCAGTTAGAGGGCAGTTAGCCCCAAAGTAGAAGACGGACTTCCTGCTGATTACTCCCACGTGAAGATGTACTAAAGTGACTCACATCACTAAATGAGGCTGTGAGTGTTGAGCAAGACATTTCCCGGTCCTACTTTGCACATCCAGAACCTATGATGATGCTTTTCATTGGGGGTCTGAGAGTTTGTTACCTAAACAGGACATTCCCTCTCTGGCTTGGGGAACTGCAGTGAACATTTGTTACATTCCAGCTTCTTCAGTTTTTCCTCAGTTACTTCCTTCTGACCCCTCTGTTCTTTCCTGGGATTGAAGAGGTCTGCATCATTTTCAACAGTGTTAAAAATGTGTTGGAAATTTAATATTTAATTAGTCTGAGAAATACCTGGCATCTGGACTCTCTGAAGTTTTCTGCAAACATTGCACTATCTCACAACCTCACTTCTATTCTTGTCAGCCCCAAGTCCCAGGACTTTCTCAGATTCCCATACTATTTATTAGGGTCACTGGCCTAATGTTGCTCATTCTGGTAATGTTATTGCTCTCCCCAATGCTGTAATGTGAATTTTGACATTTCCTACCTGACACCAACAGTTTTCATCTTGGCATTGCTCTTTCTTTAGCTGCCCCAACATTGGAGAAAGTGAATGTAGAACTGGAAGCAGGAGACCTGAGTCTATGCCTGAGACCCAGAGGGTCAATGTTGGAGGCCTAGGGAAGGAGGGTAGGGCAAAAGGAGGAGGAGCAGGGAGTCTCTGTGTGCCCTGACTCCTCTGCTGCACCAGACCCCAGGTCCCACGCTCTTATTTGCCCCTGCCCACCTGGCCAACCCCTGCCTGAGGCCAGTATATCATACTGGGGTATCTGTCACTTTAGACTACTCCCCAAACCACGTGACTCTCCTGCATGAATCCCTGTCTTTCAGTCCTTGCTGGCCAAGTACACTTCCTCCCCATCTTACTAGTACTCATTCCTGCCTAGTCTGGAGGCACCCACAATTTACAGGTGAATTCACTGGGCAGCAAATCACATTGCCATTTGGGAAAGAGCAGCTCTTCAACACTGTGTCCCTAGATATTTGAGTTTTACAAGCACTACCAATGCAAAATACCAAAAATAAGTTGGCTTCTGTTGGAATATATTAGGGTTAAAGCTTACAGTTCTGAGATTGTGAAAATGTCCAAATCAAGGCATCATCAAAAATGCTGTCTTAACAGTGGTCAGATGCTGCTGGACTCCTGGCAAGGCAAAATGTTGGGCCTGCCTATTTCTCTGCCTTCTCTTCCAAACTCACTTTCTCCCTAAGTTCACCAGTGGGCCATCAGGCACAATTGCTCTCACCTCGCCTTCTACTCTGGTCTGGATGTCTTCAGCTTCAAGCTGCTCCATGACTCTAACCCCTGGCCTCTCCCTCAGCATTCAGGGTTTCTGTGTCTCTCCACAGCTGTAGGAGATCCTGGAGCCCTCTCCCACATGGCAGGGTAAACATGGCAGCAATCTTTCTCTTTGTGTTCCATGTATGTAAGACTTCAACACAATGATTGGGGTACATCCTGGTGCCTGAAATCTAATCAGGGGCCCTTAACTAAACTAAGGCAATCTAACAAAAAATGACCTAATCAAAAGGTCCCTTATCTGACTCTAACCACAATGTCCTACATACAAAAGGCTTATAAACACAAGAATGGTTCAATAAGAACATACATTTCCGGAGTCCACACAAAATTCAAATAAGGGCATTAACCCAGGGCATAGGGATCAGGAGGGGTCTGCTAAGTCTGGGAGAAATTGGAACTCATGAAGTATTGGCTATACTTTGGGTGTGGCCATCATTGAGCAAATGGGGTGTTGACCACCATTACACTGGTCCCTAGAATCTTTCCAAGAAGAACTCAATATACTGTACTTTCTCCACCAAATCTTAGCTCCAAAATCAGGCGTGTGACTTGAGAAGTGTGCCATTATTCCCCCCCCAGAGCCAGAGTGCACAGATTATGCCTGGGTGGTGGTGGAGAAGGAAGCAGACTGTAAAACTGAATGCTCCTAAAATCTTCTCCAAAGAACTGATTACATTTATAGCAGAATGGAGAAATTCAAACAAAAGGGTCCTCACAAAATCAGTGGAGATCATCGACGGCCTGAGATTTAATTCATCTCAATCCTTCTGGAAGAAGTGAAATAAATACATTTACAGATGAGTAAAAACTAATAGTTTGCTAGCAGCAACTCACTTAAAAAGAAATGTAAAAGAATATTCTTCTGTGTATGTAAGGAATATTGGGAATCCTTCAGCCACGAATTAAATCTCATTGAGTATGAAATATTCATACATTAGTTAGTATTGTAATGAACATGAAAATTCTTTGTAATGAATATGGGAAAATTCAAACTAGATAGAAACCATATGAGTGTCCTGAATGTAGTCTGCTCTTTACAATCATTTTTTACTCCTCATTTTTAAAGCCATACAGGAGAACAAAGATAAAAATGTCATACATGTGGGAAAGTTTTCAACCTCACAGAAAACCTCTTTATTCATCAGAAAATTCTTACTGAAGAGAAATCATATATATTTGGGAAAGCTTTAATTCAAATGTCAAATCTCAGATACAAGAGATTTCCTACTGCCAAGAAACCGTATGAATGTAGGACATGTGAAAAAGCCTTTAGGTACAAATCATATCTCACAGAACATAAAAAACTCATTTTGGAGAGAAACAAAATGAATGTAAATAATGCAGAAAAGCCTTCAGTCAAAAGTAATAGATCATCAGAGCATTCAGTCTGGAGAAAGACCGTATATATGCAATGAATGTGGAAAAGCCTTCAACCAGAAGGAAAACTCCATTAACCATCTGAGAATACCTACTGGAGTGAAACCCTATGAATGTGATGGATGTAGAAAGCTTTCATTCAGAAATCATGCCTCATTACACACCAGAGAAGACACACTGGAGAGAAATCCTCTATATGTAAAAATGTAGGAAAGCCTTCAGAAGCAAATCAAATCTCACTGACAAGGAGAAAATTCATAGTGGAGGGAAACACTATATATGTAAGGAATGTGGACTAGCCATCAGCCAGAGGCAGTATCTCATTATGCATTTCAACATTCATTCTGGAGAGAAATCCTGTGAATGTAATGAATGTGAATCTCCAAAGAATCTCCACCTCCAGTCTGTGGAATGTGTTGCCAATATTTTAGGGAAGCGGCTGTGACTGTGCAATTCAGGATGTCTTTCTCCTCTTGGAAAAATGCACTTGCAGTTTGTTCTGAGATCTGCTCCTCCCACATCTTCTTCCACACTCATCTGTGTTCAATTTGTAACCACTAATTTATGCATCAGAACTGGAGATTTCTCTTAATTTATGTAAAGATTAGCTTTCCACTTATTTCAAATTCTCCTGGTGATTTTCACTGGTTCTTCAATTCTGGGTAAGCATTTGAAAAATTACCATTTTCAAAATAATCCTGGCGATTATTATAGCATTTTCTTTCTTTTTTTTTCTTTTTTATGTGGGTAAAAATGAAAATTTTCACAATACATACTAATATTTGTAAAGTGATATATAAATATATATGCACATATGTGTATTTGCTTACATGAATGGTATATATATATTTAAAAGTTGCTTAGATTACCTAAATATTACACAGAAATTACAGGGATTCCCATGTTCCCCACCTCCCACACCTCCCTCTTCATCCCACACAAACATCATTTATCAGTGTCGCACATAACCCGCAATGGATATACACATCCTGGTGCCTTGTCACCAAGAATAGACCACATTTCACATCTTAGACCACACTCACTCCCACACAGTTCTGCATGGTATATGCTGATGTAAAATGGCCTACATCCATCACCGCAATGCCACTCAATACAGCCTCTAAGTCCCGAAAAATCCCCTGTATTTCAACTGCCATTTCCCTCCCTGCCCTGAAAGTGTTCAGTGGCCACCAGCTCCACCTCTCTGTTATAATTTCTTCCCGTGCTTGAATCACATTATGTGTACAAAAGAATACCATTAAGTCCACTTTAGTCCATAGCTCTTCCCCCAATCCTGAGGGGACAAGGATGATGATATCCTCTCCACCTCTAAGTGAGAGAGGGCTTATATCCCATGGATACAGTGGATGGGATTATCCTACCTGTAGCTGCAGAGCATCTCCATTCCCTGGGATGGCCATTGCCCATCGTCAACTCCCCTCAAGGAGACTTGGATGTGTCCATTGGGCTGTAAGTTAGGTGCTGCTGCTCCACCAAGATTCCATGCACAGCTGGCACATAAGTAAACCAGAGGCTCTAGTCTCTGGAAGTCCACCTGAAAACTCCATCATCACATATAGGTTTGAATAGAAGGGACTGATGGTCCATGTGCAGGGAGGACCTATTTGAGTCTAACCCTGTCACTCTCAGGAGTACAGATTCCAAAGCAGAGCCCAATAATAAGGCATCAATCTCTGGGGCTATCCACACTTATTAGGACCTGGGTGTCTCCAGAGTCTTCAGGAGCCCCTCTGTGTGGGATGATATCCACTTTGGTGTTCTATGAGATCCTACAGAGTTGTGCATAAGTGTTACCTCTGGAAAAACCTCCCGACTCTCTTTGAAGTTTCTTAGCCACCTGAACTGATTTATTTTTACCTTTTGCCATTTATTCAAGGTCTTTTTACAATCATGTTGCCATTTGGCACTTGCTATTAACCCCTCATTGCCAGGGAGGCTCATCCATGGGTGTCATGTCCCATGTTGGGGGGAAGGTAATGCATCCATATGCTGAATTTGGCTTACAGAGAGGCCACATTTGAGCAACAAGGAGGCTCTCAGGTGGCAACCATTAGGCACCCCATAACATTAGGCAAAGTTTCAATTACAAGAGCAAACACTCATAAAGTTAGTCATCAATAACAAGAACCCACCGGTGGGCCATCCTCTTTTGCCAGACACTGCTCCTGCACTCAGTAGACTGTTGCTGCTCCATTGGAGAATGTGGCAGAGCTCTCCATGCTGGGAATTCAGAATCTCTCATTTATAGAGTTATTGTCTATCCACCATGACCATGCCCCTTGTACATTTGAAAAATTTCATATATCTTTCATGTATATTCATATGAACTTACTCCCATGAATCCCCCATCCCAGACACCCCCCACCAATGATCCTCTGCAGCCCACATTGTAACCATTCTGTGATCTAAACCGTCATTGAACATGAAGCCCATATAATAACCAAATACAATTAAAAGGAAAAAGAAATAATAATGATAAGCTTAAATGCAAGATATTAGTACAAGGAAACTCAGAAGAGAAAAACTAAACTTAAAATAAAATATAATTTGTGGATAGGGACATTCAAAAACTGGGAAAAAAACAAAAAAATCCTTTAAAAATTACTCTTTTTTCCTTTATCATTGTATTATCGATGTCTAGTGTACCATGACACCTTCCCCCCTCTCATTCCCAAGTGTTTCCCAAATTTTTATTTAAATTTCAAAGAAGTTTTAGGTCACAGCAAAGTGACACACACAATATTAGAGACTCCCACATACACAACCTCCCTCTCCCTTTCCCACCCTATATTAAAACCTTTGTTTTTTATCGATGTTAACGTTTATATAACTATTATACAGATAGTAAAATGTAGCAACTAAATATTGTCAGTGGTTTACAGTATAGTTTACAATTTAGACGGTACAGTTTAATAATTTTTTATGATATTTACCATGTCCTGTGTAAATTACTGCAAGGTAATGAAAAACCTTTCCCATGACCACTAAATACCCCACTTGATCTTCACAGTTCCTTCCTCCCCATCCCACTGGAGCATATGACACTCCCCTGTCTTGACTCATGGAATGACAAGATTCATAGTTACATGCCCTGGCCATTCCAACCTGCCATTCCTAATCTACCCAACTGTGAACCCTGTACCACCAAACCCAATAATGCCACTACCCATCTGTCCTATCCTTCAATAAGCAACTATACGCTATTCCTTTACCATAGATCATGTCCATATGGGTGATGGCTCAAAGCGTACTCTTCTCTTTCTCTCCCTTGTTAACCTATCTTTCAGACAATGGTTCTCAGAGACTGCTCACTTTCCTCAAGTCAAATCAGAGAGGTCATATAATGTTCATCCTTCAATGCCTGGCTTGCTTCACTCAACATAAGGTCTTCAAGTTTCATTCACATTATTCCGTGTGTTAGCACTTTATTCCTTCTTACAGCTGAGTAATATTCCATTGTATGTATGTACCACATTTTGCTTATGCATTCATCTGCTGATGGGCACCGGGGCTGATTCCAAATTTTGACAATGATGAACAATGCTGCTATGGGCATTGTTGTGCATAGATCTGTTCATGTCTTTACTTTCAGTTCTTCTGGGTATATACCCAGCAGTGGAATTACTGGATCATATGGAAGATCTATTGCTAGTTTACTGAGGAATAGCCAAACAGTCCTCCACAGTGGCTGGACCATTCCACTATCCCACCAGCAGTGGATAAGGGTTCCTATTCCTCCACATCCTCTCCAACACTCAGAGTCTGCTGTTTTATAATAGCTGCCATTCTGATGGGTGTAAATGGTATCTCATTGTAGTTTTGATTTGCATTTCCTTGATAGCAAGTGATGTTGAGCGTTTTTCATGTGCTTTTTAGCCCTTTGTATTTCTTTCTTGGATGTTGGTAAAGATGCTGAGCACCAGAGCATAAACTGTTAAGCATTTAAAAAGCATGCTTGCTTGCAGAGAAACATTAGAAAATCTCTCCAAGGACACTGCATACTGCAGACATCAGTGAGAAGAGGCAGAGTGATTTGAACCCAATACTAATATGTTATTGTCTGAATTTCCAAGAAAGATTGTTTGGGAACACAGAAACACACATCACTCTCATGTACCAAACTGAGGAACTATTGAAGGACACCCTACATTTGTTATCAGCTTTATAGTATAAAAAGCAGCTTCAGCCTAAATAAACTTGCCAGCATTCCACACGGAGTGAGGTCCACTGATCCTAATCTTTCTTCAGATCATTTTCAGCACCGTCTACCTCAGATGGCAGCCAACATGTGGTGTGAATAGTCTTTTCTGTGGATCAGTGCCATGGAAACAAAGACTGCTGGGTTGGGCAGTCCTTGCATTCTTTGGTGAGTCAAATTATCTTGATAATCAGGGTAATGGGTAATCAGTCAACTCAATTAGAGGAACATTCCCAAGTTTTGAAGACCCTGTTAAAGAATACAGGGGTATCTGTGATGACCCTAGAGTTATTAAAACTCTTTTCTCTTGCACAGAAACATTGTTATGTATGGTCTTTGTATTGTCTTATTTCTGTTGCTCTTGAACCATTACAGTCTCATGAAAATGAAGATATTAAAATGGATACTGCTATTGCTAACACTGTAGCAGAACAAGCTAATGATGATATTAATGAAAATATATATGAAAAATTAATGAACTGGCAAAAACAAATTAACTCATATCTAATAAAAAGAGAAAAAAAAAAAGTAAAAAGGAGTTTATGAAACTTTTCCAGTGGTCATTAAGCTGTCAGCTCCAAAAGTTGATTTATTGTTTTTTGAACCAGTGTTTGTTCCTCCTAAGGTATCTACTGATCCATTTTTTACAACATTTGATGACCCTCCAACATCTTCTGTTTTTGTGCCATCACCATCCTCTTCAATCATGTAAAGTTTAACACAGGGAAATAGAGAAAGAAATTCAGAGGCTATGCATTTTTTTTTACTTTTACAGTAACAGTAACTCAAATTCCAGTGGATGCTAACAATCACCACGGGGGTGTACAATATGAGCATGCTCCTATTCCTTTTAAAACTATCAAAGAATTAAATCAAGCATGCACTCAATATGGTGTAAATTCTCCTTATACTCAAGAATTGGTGCAAGGAATGGCACAAGCAAACAGATTAATACCCTGGGACTGGGATTTGTTCGCTCAAGCTGTTCTTAACTTAGGAGAATTTTTACAATTTAAACTTGTTAGGCTGATGAAGCTAATATTGTAGCAAGACAAATTCAACAGCAAAATCCATCAGTACCTATTACAGCTGAAGAAATATTACGAACAGGTCAATGGGCTGGAATTCCTTGCCAAGCTCAGTATGATGATATTGCCATTGTACAAGTGTGATTGTGCTGCCTAGCTGCCTGGGGACAAATCTTCACCCTTGCACAGGCTGTACAATCATTTTCAAAAATTTTTCAAGGAAATAATAAACCCTATGCTGAATTTGTAGCAAGACTGGCAGATGTAGTGAACAAGACAGTAACTCAATCTGATCTTAAAGAAATGCTTGTTCTAAGGTTGGCTTTTGATAATGTTAACAGTGAGTGTAAAAAGCCTTTCTGTCTGATAAATTCAAATGGAAGAACTTTACAGGATTATATAAAAACATGCCAAAACATTGGGCCTAATACCTATAACATGAACCTTCTTGCAGCTGCTCTAAAGGGACGTATTCCTATGATTAATAATTTAAATTGCTTTAAATGTGGGAAGCCAGGTGATATGAAAAAAGATTGCCAAGACAAACCGAGTGTAAGAGCTACATTTAGCAGCAATAATAAATCAGTAACTAGTCATGTGTGTCCAAAATGCCAAAAAGGTTTACATTCTGCCAAGGAATGCCATTTTAAATATCATAAAAATGATAGTCACATTAAGACATCAGGAAACTTCCAAGTGGGCCTTGCTCAAGGCCCTCAGACAAATAATATGAGCACATTTCCCAGCCTTGCTCAAATTTACCTTGTCAGCAACAGAGCAATTCACTCCAGCCTGTAACAGAAATTAAGGGTTACCAAAAGCAGTACAGCTTTCATTCCTTCCTCAGCGAAACTAAGTTTATTACTCCTTCCCTGAGTATACTCAAAATTAAGAATAGGAATTAAAAGGCCTATAGCAGAAATCTGAACTTTGAACCTAAGTGTGCTCCTAAAGAGTAGTAAACCAAAATATACATATTAAATATCTGTATAAACTGCTAAATTAGAGCTTAACTGTATTTATGCTGTTTAAATTGTCCTGGTGGGTTGCTGATTACGAAAAAAGGTGTTTCAAAGAACAAGCTTATATATTACAGGCAACACAGATTCCAGAAGAAACCTTAAAAACAGTAAAATCAAAGATGGGAAATAATGGAGGGCTTGAAGACAGCCATACCAAAGGAGTGAAAATTATGGGTCAAATTAGTAAGCCTTATGATTCTGTTAGTGTGTCATAATTCTTTTTGTATTTGTCTGTTTGTTCAGTGTCAGTGTATATTTTGATACCTCCTGATGGTAATATTAAATTGAAAAATGAAGATTATTATGAGCTCTATTCAAATGGCCAAAAATTATATAAGCACTTATATTAATAAATAAATATGGATATTAGTTTAAAATAATAAAAATTGTTTTACTCAAATTAAATCATTATCCTAACAAGATTGTTTAATGTTGATGGTAATTATATGTTGTCAGAAGTTTGCTTGGAAGTAGTTTCCAAAATCATTGTGGTAAGTTAAGTATGGAAGGTATAAAGAATGTGCTTTTATTATTAAAGAAAAGAAAGTAATTTTATCCTAAGATAAAATTACTAGTTATTAAAACAAAGTAAAATGTGGGACAAAACCTGAATAAATATAAAAGTGCAAAATTTTTGTGAATAAGGAATTTTTGTGGTCAAAGCTAAGTAAAATTTCAGCAGTCTATCTATAAAAATTTAAAAGTTTTAATGTCAAACAATGTAATAATATAAAGTTAAAGTTTTATTCTTTCTCAAATTTTCTCGTCAGTAGTCTGTTTTAGTAAAAGTTTATAAAGTTTTTCTCCTCAATAATCAGTATGCAATAAAGAAAGTCTGTTTTATCAAAATATCTTCTTGTATTTTAATCTTATTATTTCCATAAAGAAACCTTCTTGTCACTTTTAAAAAGAACACAATGCTTGAACCTGCTTTCTCAAAGTCAAATCCTGAAAAATAGCTTTTATTTCAAACTGTCACAAATAACTTGGTCTTTTACCTAAAAAAAAAGTAAAATACTAAAAATAGTTAAGTTCCTGTGATATCAGTAGAATGAAGCATTTAAAACTGTGGTTTAATTAAAAGAAATTTTGTAATTTTATAACAATTAAAGTTTTCTAAATAAAAAGTTCATATGAATATTTTAAAGGTGTATAAAATTCCTGAAAATATAATAATGTTTCAATATAATAGTAAATAAAATAAAATATTATTAATCATAATTTTTAGTTATAACTACAAGAAGAAAGCAGCCATTAAAGGCTGCCAGGATAATGCATAACAGTAAATTATAGTAAAATAAAAGAAAACCACTGCAGCATGCAGTGGTCCCAAATATTGCTAAAATGTTGCAAAAAATTAATATCCAGTTATATCATTATCACTTTGTTTTAAATCTTGCTTAAGCTTTCTTTAATATTTTCATAAACAAGTCAAGCCAGACCACTTTCCCATTCCTGTAAAATAGCCAACAATAAATCAAGTTTATATTCAACACTGTAAGCAACAGCCCCAATTCTAATTATAATGTTAACAACAAAACCAATGCAAGTATTCAAATAAAAAGTTAGTGTATTACAACACAGTCCAAATAGGAAATACTAATTTGTTTTTACCTATGCCTCAAACTATACAAAATAAAAACAATTGAGGTCATTCTAATCATGCTACTAAGAATATTAAATACTTGACAAATAAAAGTTTATTCATTGGATGTCTGTTGATGTATAATCTACTGTAGTTGTGAATTATGTATAATATACTTAAATACTAATCAAAACTTCAATACAATACATTGCATAAATAAATAATTATTAAATTATGTATGTTACACATAAAGGTATTTTATTAAGTATATATATCAATCTTTTGTTTTAAATTTGAACAGTCCTGAAAATAAATATCTTTTTAAAAAAAGTTTAGTAAGTATTGTACAAGTCTAAAAGTGAAGCATCATGCAGAAAACTTTGTTAATCAACAAACCAATACCTTGCTAGTTAACACTTTTTACATTTCAGGAAAAATATTGGAAATTTAAAATAGTAAGCACATCAAGGATGTTTTGTAACTAATTTTTATAAAAAGTGCATTTCAACAGGTGTTGTATTCCTCCCTTGGGGAGCTGGTCACTCTCCCAGGGATTGATGCATAAACCTTAAAATGTACTGCCCAGGGAGTGCTGTGTTCCTTCCTGAGGAGGCTGGCCCCTTCCTTGGGAATTAGCAAAATACTCACAAGTTGCCCTCTAGAGTATCAAATTCATTAATCCTAAAAAAAGTCAACCAAAACTCTAGTATCAGTTGCTACTTCAACACTTCCCAGCTAAAAGTTAAATATTGGTAACTACATATATAAAACTGCTCTATTTATCTGTCATTCTGTAACATTGTTCAATATTGATTTAATCTTTTAATTAGTTATGTTATTTGCTTCTCTCCTTAATTGTCAATATAAGCTTATTAAATTAAATATATAGTAATATTCATCTTGTATCTATCCAGGACTCTAGCAAAAAATAAGCCAAGTATATCAGTATATCCCCTGATTTAGTAAGCCTGTGAATGTATGTATACTTATCATGCAAAATTAACAGTTAAATATCTATAGATTCTACAAAAACAAAAAAAGGGGAAATGCTGAGGTGCAAGTACAATTATATCAAGCATTATTTACAATAAATTTTTTATGCCAAATGTCAGAGTCATATACATCAGCAGCAGAGCACTTCTGGCAAAAAACAGTGAAAATAATACAGAAACAAATATTGCACAATTAGTTTACTGAAAGCATAAAAGGGGTAATCAATGGGATAAAGCAGGAGTTAAGTAATGATATAGGGTCGAGGTTTTCCTCTTATCATGACAGATAAAGGAGAACAACTTTGGGTCCCATCTAGATGTCTGAAACCTAGACATAAACAAGTCAAAGAAACTGACACAAAAAGTAGAAATAGTGGTAACTTCTAAAACGCAGAATGTCACTCTAACACAGTTATTCCTTGCTATGCTTACCTTGACAACACAGCAGTAAGTAGTGCACTTTCCAATAATTATACATATTGGGCTTATATTACTAATTCACCTCTTTTAGAATTGTTGACATGGGGGGACAAATCCTACCCTGTTTATATTAATCAGTCTTTTCATTTTCCTGGCCCATTGATTCTTGCCTTCCGGTAAAACCTAATGAGGAAGGGAAATTTATTGAAAATTTAATCTTGCCTTTACTTGAATGACCTAACTTCATAGGATCCATTGATCCATGTATAGAGCCCAAAAATCATAGTACAAAATGATGAATGGCATATATACCATATTTGATCTGCAGTTGTGCTCTTTAATAATTCCTATAGAATTGTAAAGAATCGGGCCCTTATATGGATACTGAAACCTAATGTAAACACAACCATAAGTTGAAAAATTAGTAATTCAACAAAAACAACTAATAAAAGCTATCATTATTTTTAGAATTTGGGGGATGTCATAAGTATAAATACATCACGAAATTGGACTCATCAGGGAAGATTTATCCCAAAACTATGGGACACTAAATGTAACAAAAGTAAAAGTTATTTGTGGAAATTATTTTTGGGCACTAGCCCAATTTTTGAATGACAAGGCAGTAAAACTAATATTACCAGTTTAAAAAGAAAATCCACTTAATTTCTTAAAGTATGTGTACAGGATCCCATTGTTTTTATAGTTGGAAAAGTGAGCATTAATCAAACATGGTTTTTCTGCAGTAATTGCTTTCTTTACACTTGTGTATCAAAGTCTGTATTACAGGAGATTTCTACTGTGGTTCAAATAGGATGACGGTGTCATGGAATATGGCTTCTGGTTCGCATGAATCACTGCTGGCAGTCTTCCCCTGAGAGCCAAATCCTTTGGCACATTATAAGTCATTATTTGCAAAGAACCAAACATTTAATTGGATTAATTATAGCTGCTGTAGTAGGGCTTATATGTATTATTACAGCACCTGCTCTGGCAGGAACTGCCCTACATAAGAATATCCAAACAAAAAAATATATTAGATATTGGCATCATAATGCTAGTGAGTTATGGCATAGTCGGGCTATATTGCTGAGCAGATTAACAATAGGCCTAATGACTTAGAGATGGCTGTTACATAAATGGGAGGTCAGGTAGATAATCTAAATTTAAAACAAGGTTTGAAGTGTGATTAGATTGAAAGAGTTTTTGTATCACTCCTCTCCCATACAATGATTCCCATTATGAATGAGAAAAAAATTAAAAATCATTTAGTAGGTCATCACACAAATTTATCTATAGAAATTACAGATTTGCAAAAGAAGAGTTTGAGCATGTCTCAGAATCAACTTACTACACTTCCAGGTAACGAATTTTGACAATCAATGACAGATCAATTAAATAAAATACACCCCCTACAATGGTGGAAATCAACCTCTGTACTTGAGAACTTCAGTGTGGTGAACATTGGTGCTCTGCTACTCTTAACTGTATTAGGAGGCATTCACAAAGCCCTGCTGTCCCATATTAACAGGGCTGAAAATGCCAGCCATGCCAATAACTTGATTCTACTTAAAACCCTTAACTCTCAAACCCCTGTCCATGGAGCTTGGCTGGTGGCCAGTGATGGATAAGACCTTCAGAGGAGGGCAACCTATGACAGGCACAGTCACCCTGGACCAAAAACAAAAAAGGTGGAATTGTTGGAAAAGATGCTGAGAGCCAGAGCATAAAGTGTTAAGCATTTAAAAGCATGCTTGCTGGCAGAGAAACATTAATAAATATCTCCAAGGACACTGCATACTGCAAACATCAGTAGGAGGAGGCAGAGCAGAATGAACACACCACAAAGATGTTATTGTCTGAAGTCCCAAGAAAGATTGTCTGGGAACACAGAAACAGGCAGTGCTCTCATGTACCAAGCTGAGGAATTAGTGAAGGACGCCCTACTTTTGTTATCAACTTTGTAGTATAAAAAGCAGCTTCAGCCTAATTAAACTTGCCTGCATTCCACATGGAGTGATGTCCCCTGGTCCCTAACTTTCTTTGGATTATTCCAGGCACCATCTACCTCCACGTTGAATTACAGCAGCCTGCTTTATACTTCACTCCAATTTTCCTTAGTATTTTAAATCAGAAATTATCCCTTCATAATTAGATTATATACTTTAATATCAAGTATTTTAAGAAGTTAGAAAATGTATTCATATTCTTAAGTTGTACTCCAAAATTTTTCTCATGTGTGAAAGGTGTGGGATGGATGAACCTAGAGAATGTATGTATTTATAAACAGAAATGTGTTTGTAACAAAAGGCTTGTGAGTGAAGCTATATCCACTTCCACAACAGTACAGACTTAAGATGAAGACAGAGAATGTAAGAAGTTCAGAAAATATGTTCTCTGACTGCAAGCATTGTTTCCTCAAAATAACACTTCTATGAATGGAACTTTACTTTGAAGGAATTTGTATCACGTATACCTAAGAATGAGGGAATCTATGTAAGGTTAAAGACTGAAGACAATGGTTTTGCCAGTTTGACCCACAAGGTGATCCACCCTTTTAGGTGTAATGAGTGTGAAGTTTTCTTGGAAATTCAAACTCGAGATACCAAAGAATTAATCCTTCAGAGAAACCATTTGGCATTTCATGAATTAGGAAAGCTAGAGTTACATCAAAGAAACATGCAGGATTAAAGGAATATTGGAAATCCTTCATCCAAGCATTAAATCTCATTGAGCATGAAATATTCATAAATTAGATAATATGGTAATGAATATGGGAAAGTTTTCATCTGAAAAAAAAAAAAACCTCATGGAATATGAGAAAATTCACACTAGAGAGAAACCATATGAGTGTCCTGAATGTAGTCTGCTATTCAGAGTCAATTTTTACTCCTCATTTTAAAAGCCATACTAGGGAACAAGCATAGAAATGTTATACATGTGGGAAAGTTTTCAACCTAAAGAAAACCTCTTTATTCATCAGAAAGTTCTTACTGAAGAGAAATCATATATATGTGGGAAAGTTTTAATTCAAATATCAAATCTCAGGTACAAGATGTTTCCTAATGCAAAGAAACCCCATGCATGTAAATCATGTGAAAAAGCCTTTTACGTTCAAATCATACCTCACAGAACATGAAAAAACTCATAGTGGACAGAAAAAAAAAAAGAATGTAAAGAATGTAGAAAAGCCTTCAAGCAAAAGCAGTAGTTCATTAAACATCAGAGCATTTATTCTGGAGAAAAGCCCTATATATGCAATGAATGTGGAAAAGCCTTAATAAAAAGGAAAATCTCAGTAACCATCCAAGAATACATACTGGAGAGAAACCCTATGAATGTGATGGATGTGGGAAAGCTTTCACTCAGAACCCAAATTTCCTTACACACCAGACAAGACAAACTGGAGAGAAACCTTATATGTGTAAGTAATGTAGGAAAGCATTCAGTAACAAATCAAATCTCACTGACCATGATAAAATTCATACTGGAGGGAAACCCTATATATGTAAGCAATGTGGAATAGCCTTCAGTCAGAGGCAGTAGGTCATTAAACAGTACAACATAATTACTGGAGAGAAACCCTGTGAATGTAATGAATGTGAATCTCCAAAGAATCTCCACCTCCAGTCTGTGCAACTTGTTAGCAATCTTTTAAGGAAGCAGCTGTGACTGTGCAATTCAGGATGTCTTTCTCCTCAGGAAAAGAGCACTTGCAATTTGTTCTCAGATCTGCTCCTCCCACATCTTCTTTCACACTCATCTGTGTTCAATTTGTTACCACTAATTTTTGCATCAAAACTAGAGATTTCTCTTCGTTTATGTAAAGATGGGCATTCCACTTATTTCAAATTGTCCTGGTTGTTTTGACTGGTTCTTCAGCCCATTACATTCCGGGTAAGCATTTAAAAAATTATCATTTAAAAAATAATGCTGTCCATTATTGTAACATTTTCTTCTGAGGAACCGCGACCATTTATATTTTTAATGTTTCTACAGCTGATTCTGATATGGATTCAAGTTTAACAGCCACAGAACTACAGTGGCCTGCTTTCTACTTCACTCCAATTTTCCTTATCATTTTAAATCAGAAATGATCCTCTCATAATTGGTCAATATACTTCTAATCTCAAATATTTTATGAGGTTAGAATATTTGTTTATATTCTTAAGATGTACTACAATAATTTTCTCATATGTGATAGGGTGTGGGATGGATGAAACTAGAGAATGCATGTATTTACAAACAGATATGTGTACACAAAAGAATATGCCAATGAAGAAAATTCTGAGGAAGGAGAAATGGGGATTGAGGCTAGAGAACGTAGTTTGCTGTTTGCCATAACAGACATGAAATTTTTTCTACTCTTTGCATGGATAATTTGGTTATAATTTTTAAAAAAGTATGAAAATAGTACACAATGAAATCATACATAATGGTTCATTTGAAGATATTGATTTGTATCTGCAACATTACTCGGGGGGCAGTTCCCCACACCCTTTGCAAATTCAGTCTCCCATAAAGGAAAATTGTTCACTCACCTCGGCCCCCTCCCCAGCTGCCTGGATGGGTGGAGGCCTCCCTAAGCAAGAGTGAGCATGGACCACAAGGAGCATGGACATGACTGTGTGAAGGCAACACTACTTTCTACACATGTCTGGTTAGAAGACTGTTAGCATCACCAGAGAAGATGGACTTCCTAGGGCTTAGTCCACAGTGAAGACCTGCTAGAGTGACTCACATCACTAACTGAGGCTGTGATTTCTGAGCAGAGCTTTCTTCTGGTCCTCCTTTGCACACCCACAACCTATGATGATGGTTTTCATTGGGGCTCTAGGAGTTTGGTTCCGAAACACAACAGTCCTTCTCTGGCTTGGGGAACTGCAGTGAACACTTGTTACATTCCTGCTTCTTCAACTGTTCATCAGGTTCTTCCAATCCAAACTCTACATTCTCTTGTGGAATTGAAGATGTCTGCATCATTTTCAAATCTGTTAAAAATGTGTTGAAAATTTTATATTTAATTAGTCTGAGAAATATCTGGCATCTGCACCCTCTGAGGTTTTCTGCAAACATGACACTATCTCACAACCTCACTTCTATTTTTGTCCACCCTAGGTCCCAGGACTTTCTGTGATTCCCGTGCTATTTATTAGGCTCACTGGCCTAAAGTTGTTCATTGTGGTGATATTATTGCTGTACCCAATGCTGTAATTGTGAATTTTGACATTTCCTTCCTGGCACCAACAGTTTTCATCTTGTTATTGCTCTTTCTTTGGCTGCTCCAAGATTGGAGAAGGTGAATGTACAACTGGGAGCAGGAGACCTAAGTCTGTGCCAGAGACCAGGAAGGGTACAGGAAGAGCAGCCTCCTCAGAGTGTCCATGCTGAAAGCCAAGGGAAGGAGGGAAGGGCAAAAGGAACAGGAGCAGGAAGTCTCCTCTCAGTGCCCTGACTCCTGTGCTGCACCAGACCCCAGGTCCCATGCTTTTATCTGGCTCTGCCCACCTGACAAAACCATGCCTGAGGCAGGTACATCATACTGGGGCATCTGTGTCTTTAGACAACTCCACAAACCATGTGACTCCCATGACTGACTCCCTGTCTTGCAGGAATTGATGGCCAAGAGCACTTGCCCATCCATCTTACCAGTACTCATTCCTGCCTAGTTTAGAGACACCCACAGTGTACAGGTGAATTCATTGGACAGCAGCATCAGTCTGCCATTTGGTTCAGGGCAGCTCTACAAACCTGTGTCTTTGGCTGTTTGTGTTTCCCAAGTGCTGCCAATGCAAAATACCAGAAATAGTTTGGCTTCTATTGGAATTTATTAGTGTTAAAGCTTACAGTTCTGAGGCTGTGAAAATGTCCAAATCCAGGCATCATAAAAAATGCTGTCTTAACAAGGGTCAGCTGCTGCTGGACTCCTGCCAAGGCAAAATGTTGGGCCTGCCTGTCTCTCTCTGCCTTCTCCTCCAAACTCACTTTCTCCCTGAAGTCCACAGTGGGCCATAAGACACAATTGCTCACACCCCTCCCTTCTTCTATGGCCTGGATGTCTTCAGCTTCATGCTGCTCCACGACTCCCTCCTCTGGCACCTCCCTCAGCCTCTCAGGGTTTCTGTGACACTCCACAGCTGTAGGAGTTCTTGGAGCCCTCTCCCACATCGCAGGGTAAACATGGAAGAACTCTCTCTGTGTGTTCCATGTATGTAGGACTTCAGCACAAAGTTTGGCATCCATCCTGGTGTCTGAAATCTAATCAGACACCCTTAACTGAATTAAAGCATCTAACAAAATGTGACCTAATCAAAAGGTCCCTTATCTGTATCTTATGAAATTTTCATACTTACACAATATTTACAGACATAGCGATGGGGTCCACATAAGACTCAAACAAGAACATTAAACAGAGCAAATGAGGGCATTAACCCAGGGCACAGGGATCAGGATGGGCCTCCTAAGTCCAGGAGAAATGGGAACTCATGAATCCATGGCTGTACTTTGGGTGTGGCCATTATTGAGCAAAATGGTGGGTGACCACCATTATACTGGTCCCTAGAATGTTCCCAAGAAGAATTCAATATACTGTGCTTTCTCCACCAAATCTTTGCTCCAAAATCAGCTGTGTAACTCAGAGACATGTGCCATTATTCCCATCCCCAGGGTCAGAGCACACAGAATTTGCATGGGCGGGGGGGGGGCAGGACACAGGTGGTAAAACTGAAAGCCCCTAATTTCTTCCCCAAAGAACTGATTACATTTACAACAGAATGGAGAAATTCAACCCTAAGGGTGCTCTAAAAAGCAGTGGAGATCTTTGAGGGCCTGAGATTTAATTCATCTCAATCCTTCAGGAATTACTGAAATAAATAGTTTTACAGAAGGTTCAAGATTCAGGATGGATTGAAGAACAATATCTGTTAGTTAAATTCATATATCTAAATGACTATTGAATGGATAAAGTAATAATGATATCTGTGGCATAGGACATCAATAAAGTGGTAAAATATACCATAAAATAATATATAGCAAAAGATGGGTAAATGGATATGTAGCAGTTTGATATTGTTATGAATTCCAAAAATAGATAGTGGATTATACTTGTAAACTGGTCTGTTAACCTGGACATGATTAAGTTATGATAAGGGCGTTAACTGGGCCACAGTCAATAGGGTGTTGTGCCCTGCCACTTGGTTGGTGGGGTCTCAAACATAAAATACATGGCAAAGAAAAGATTTGGAGTAGTTTTTGACATTGGCATTCTGATGAGCGAGGACAGAAGGCCCCAGGAAAAAGAGACAAGCCATTCACCTGATAGTTCACAGTTGGACTTGTGAAGAGAGGCAAAGCTTAGGGAGCCTCATAGTCTACAGCTGACCATGTGGAGGAAACAGAGAAGCTGAGCTCAGAGAGAATTGCAGCCCTGGGGAGAGAGAAACCCACAAAGCCTGAACCCTGGCAAATGTTGGCAGCTGTCTTGCTCCAACACGGGGTAACAAACTTTGGTGAAAGAAGAAACTTATGCTTTATGGCCTGTTAACTGTAAGCTTCTACCCCCAATAAATACCCTTTAAAAAGTCCCAGAGATTTCTAGTATTTTGCATTAGCACAACTTTGGCTGACTAATAAAGGATAGAAATGTTTTAAAATATGTTATTTGACCAGTCAATAATAAAAAATAAGTGCAGACTTTGAAAGGCAAGCAAAAGTGTTATAATTTACCTAGTAAACTTTAAAGAATATTAAATACTGCATCTCATCCAAGGAAATAGAAGGAAAAAAATGAACAAAAATAGTCAGTCCAAAACAAAGTATTCAGGATTTCCTCGGGTGCTATTTTGGCCTTTGTTCTGGGGCCACCTTACTCATGCATCTTTGGAAGCTGTACCTTTTTTATCTTTCAGAAGCCTGAAAGTTCCAGGGTTGATTTATGTGATGTTGTTTTGTCCCCATCATAAATCAAGTGATGTATCACTTCCCCATTTCCTAGTTATGAGGCCATGAAACTGGATGTGATGCTCATTTGAAGCAAGAAGATCCATGAATGATAGAACAAATAAAAAGGAGATATTTTTGAGCTTCCAAAATTGGATGCTTAAATGATGGACATTGGATATTTCATCTTTTCTAGGGAATACATTAAATGCTATAAATTGCCTTCAAAGCACTGCTTCTGCTGCACCCCACAAAATATGAAGAAGCATAGCACATTAAGAAGCAGTATGAACCATATATCAAAAGGCTTGTGAGTGAAGCTATATCCACTTCCACAACAGGACAGACTTAAGATGAAGGCAGAGAATGTAAGGAAGTTGGTAAAATATTTTCTCTGACTGCAAGCATTGGTTCCTCAAAATAACACTTCTATGAATGTAACTTCACTTTGAGGGAATGTTGTAATTCAGTGTGGAGGTAGATGGTGTCAGGAATGATCCAAAGAAAGTTTGGGACCAGGTGACCTCCCTCCATGTGGAATTCAGGCAAGTTTATTTAGGCTAAAACTGCTTTTTAAACTGCGAAGCTGATAAAAAAATTCGGGCATCCTTCACTAGTTTCTCAGCTTGGTGTATGAGCGCATTGCCTGTTTCTGTGTTCCCAGACAATCTTTCTTGGGAATTCAGACCATAACATCTTGGTGTTGTGTTCATTCCGTTCAGCCTCCTTCCTCTGATGTCTGCAGTATGCAGTGTCCTTGGAGACATTTACTAATGTTACTCGGCCAGCATGCTTTTTAAATGCTTACCCTTTATGCTCTGGCTCTCAGCAACTTTTCCAACAATTCCCCCTTTTTTGTTTTTTGTCCAGGGTGACTGTACCTGTCTTAGATTGTCCTCCTCTGAAGGTCTTACCCATTACTGGAAACCAGCCAAGCTCCATGGACAGGGGTTTGAGAGTCAAGTGTTTTAAGCAGAATCAAGTTATTGGCATGGCTGGCATTTTCAGCCCTATCAATGTGGGACAGCATTGCTTTGCAAATGCCTCCTGATAGAGTTAAGTGTAGCAAAACACCAATGATCACCACACCAAAGATAGCATGTACAGAGTTTGATTTCCACCAATGTAAGGGGTTTATTTTATTTAATTGATCTGTCACTGATTGCAAAATTTGCTACCAGGAAGCATAGTAAGTTGATTCTGATACATGCTCAAAATCCTTTTTGCAGATCTGTAATTTCTATAGATAAATTTGTGTGATGACCCATTAAATGAGGTTTAAGATTTTTCCATGCATAATGGGAATCATTGTGTGGGAGAGGTGTGATACAAAAGGCAATTTCATTCCAATCACACTTCAAACCTTGTTTTAAATTTAGATTATATACCTGACCTCCCATTTGTGTAACAGCCCTCTCTAGCTTATTAACCCTATTATCAATTTGCTCATCTATGACTATGATGAGCCTGACTATGCCATAGTTCACTAGCATTATGATGCCAATTTTTAACATATTGTTGTGTTTGGACATTCTCATATAGGTAAGTTCCTACCACAGCTGTGGCTGTAATAATACTTATAAGCCCTAATATGGCAGCTATAATTAATCCAATTAAATGTTTCCCTTTTTTCAAATAATGATTTAGAAAATGCCAAAGGATTTGGTTCTCGGGGGAAGACTGCCAGCAGCGATTCATGAGTTCTGGAAGCCATATTCCATGATGTCATCATCCTATTAGAACCACAGTAGAACTCTCTTGTAAAACAGATTCTGATACACAAGTATAAAGGGAGCAATTGCTGCAGAAAAACCATGTTTGATTAATGCTCACTGTTCCTACTATAAAAACAATGGGATCCCATACATATACTTTAAGAAATTAGGTTGATTTTCTTTTTAAACTCGTAGTATTAGTTTTACTGCTTTGCCATTCAAAAATTGGACTAGTTCCCAAAAATAATTTCCACAAAAAATTTTTAGTTTTGTTAAGTTTAGTGTCCCATAGTTTTGGGATAAATCTTCACTGATGAGTGCAATTTAGTGACGTATTTATACTTATGACATCCCAAAAATTCTAAAAATAATGAGAGCTTTCATCAGTTGATTTTGTTGAATTATTAATTTTTCAACTTATGGTTGTGTTTACAGTATATTTTGGTATTCCTATAAGGGCCCAATTCTTTACAATTCTATAGGAATTATTAAAGAGCACAACCTCAGATGAAACATGGTATGTATGCCATTTATCACTTTGTACTATGATTTGGGGGCTGTATAAATGGATCAATGGATCCTATGCAGTTAGGTCATTCAAGAAAAGGCAAGGTTAAATTTTCAATAAATTTCCCTTCCTCCTCAGGTTTTAGAGGAAGGTGAGGATCAATGTGCCCAGGAAAATGAAAATACTGATTAATATAAACAGGGTAGGATTTGTCCCCCCAAGTCAACAATTCTGAAAGAGTTGAATTAGTAATATAAGCCCAATATGTATAATTATTGGAAAGTGCACTACTTACTGCTGTGGTTGTCAAGGTACGCATAGTAAGGAATAACTGTGTTAGAGTGACATTCTGCCTTTTAGACATTACCATCTTTTCTGCTTTCTGTGTCAGCTTCTTCTGCTTCTTTATGTCTAGGTTTCAGACATCTGGACAGGACAAAAAGCTAGTCTCCTTTATCTGTAATGATAAGAGTAAAACCTTGACCTTATATCCTAACTTAACTTCGGCCTTATCCCATTGATTATTATTTTTATGCTTTCAGTAAACTAGTTGTCCAATATTTGTTTCTGTAATATTGCCTGATTTTTGCAAGAAATGCTCTGCTGCTGATGTATATGATTCTGAATATTGGCTTAAAAATTTATTGTAAATAATGCTTGATATAATTGTACTCACGCATCACCATTTCCTCTTTTTTGTTTTTGTAGTATTTATAAAGGTTTAACGTTAATTTTTTATGATAAGTATACATACATTCACTGGCTTATTAAATCGGGGATACACTGATATACATGGCTTATTTTTCGCTAGAGTCCTGGATAGATGCAAGATAAATGTTAGTACATATATAGTTTAATAAGCTTATATTGACAATTGGGGTGAGAAACAAATAACATAACTAATTATTATATTAATTCAATATTGAACAAAGTTACAAGATGACAGATAAACAGAGCAGTCTTATATACACTTACCAATATTTAGCTTTTAGCTGGAAAGTGTTGAATTGTTGAAGTAGCAACTGATACTAGAAATTTGGTTGACTGTGCTAGGGTTAATGAATTTGATACTATAGATGCCAACTCGTGAGTATTTTGCTAATTCCTGAGGAAGGGGCCAGGCTCCACAGGAAGGAACACACCACTCCCTGGGCAGTCATTTTAAGGTTTATGCATCAATCCCTGGGAGAGTGGCCAGCTCCCACAGGGAGGAATACAAAACCTGTTGAGAATCACTTTATTATTTTAAATTTGTTACAAAACATCCTTGATGTGCTTACTATTTTAATTTCCAATATTTTTCCTGAAATGTGAAAAGTGTTAACTCGCAAGGCATAGGTTTGCTGATTAACAAAGTTTTCTGTATGATGCTTTACTTTTAAGCTTGAATAATACTTGCCAGACTTGTTTTTCAATACATTTAGTTTCAGGACTGTCAAAACTCAAAATAAGAGATTTACTTATACATTTAATAAAACACATTTATGTGTAATATACAAGTTATTAAATTACATAAGTATGCAATGTATTGTGTTTAGGTTTTGATTAATATTTAAGTGTATTATACATAATTCTTATCTATAGTAGATTATACAACAGACATCCAATGAATAAACTTTTATATTTTAAACATCTAAGATTCTTAATAGCATAATTAGTATGACCTCAATTTCTTTATTTTGTATAGATTGAGGCATAGGTAAAAACAAATTAGTATTTCCTATTTGGATTGTGGGATAATACATTAACTTATAATTTTAATACTTGCATTGGTTTTGTTGTTAACATTTTAATTAGAATTGGGGCTGTTGCTTACAGGGTTCAATATAATCTTGATTAATTGTTGGATATTTTATAGGAAGGGGAATGTGGGCTGTCTTGACTTGTCTAAGAAAATATTAAAGAAAGCTTTAGCAAGTTTTTAAACAAAGTGATAGTGACATAACTGGATATTCATTTTTTGCATCAAACTACCAATATTTGGGACCACTACATGCTGCAGTGGTGTTATTTTATTTTAGTATATTTTACTGTTATACACTACCCTGGCAGCCTTTAATGGTTGCTTTCTTTGTGTAATTATAAATAAAAATTATGATTAATAACATTATATTTTTATTTAATATTATATGGAAACAATTATTAAATTTTCAGGAATTTTATACACTTTTAAAGTATTCATATGAACTTTTTATTCATGTAACTTTAATTGTTATAAAATTAGAAAATTTCTTTTAATTATACAGCAGTTTTAAATACTTCACTCAACTTCTATAACATGAACTTAACTTTTTTTTAGCATTTTACCTTTATTTGGGTAAAAGACTAACTTATATGTGAGTTTGAATTAAAAGCTATCTTTCAGGATTTTACTTTGAGAAAGCAGGTTTGAACATTGTGTACTTTTAAAAAGTGATTAGACCTGTTTATCTATGGAAAGAATAAGGTTAAAGTACAGGAAGCTATTTTGATAGGGTTAGGCTTAGGGTTAGAGTTAGGGTTAGGGTTGGTTAGGGTTAGGGTTATGGTTAGGTTTAGGTAAGGATTAGGGTTAGGGTTAGGTTAGGGTTAGGGTAGTGTAAGTGTTAGGGTTAGGGCTAGGGTTAAGGTTAGGGTTAGGGTTAGGTTAGGGTCAGGGTTAGGGTTAAGGTTAGGGTTAGGTTATGGTTAGGGTTAGGTTTAGTGTTAGGATTAAGGTTAGTGTTACAGTTAGCATTAGGTTAGGTTTAGTGTTAGGGTTAGTGTTAGGGTTAGTTAGGATTAGGGTTAGGTTTTTCATTAGGGTTAGTGTTACATTAGTGTTATTTAATATTAGGGTTAGTTTTAGGATTAGGATGAGTTAGGATTAGGGTACGGGTTCGATTTTGGGATTAGGGGTAGGGTTAATTAGTGTTAGTGTTAGTTTGAGGGTGAGGGTAAGTGTTAGAGTTATGGTTAATGTTAGGTTATGGACTAATAAACTTAGTTTCATCTGACGAATGATCGACATCTGTACTCCTTTTGGTATGCCTTAATTTCTGTTATAGGCTGGAGTGAACTTCTCTGTTGCTGACTTGGTAGATTTGTGCAAGGCTGGGAAATGTGTTCATATTGTTTGTCTGAGGGCCTTGAGCACGTGCCACTTGGTAGTTTCCTGACTTATTAATGAGAGTACCAATTTCTAGGATATTTAGAATGTAATTCCTTGACCCAGTGTAACCCTTTTGGCATTTCGGACACACATGAGTTGATATTGATTTATTGTTGCTTCTAAATGGGGCTCTTATGCTAGACTTGGCTTCCCAATATTTTTTCATATCACCCGGTTTCTCACATTTAAAGGAATTTAAATTATTATCAACAGGACTGCATCCCTTTAGAGCAGCAGCAAGAAGATTCATGTTATCGGTATCAGGCCCAGTGTTTTGGTATGTTTGTATATAATCCTGTAAAGTACTTCCATTTGCTTTTATCAGACATAAAGCCTTTTTACACTCACTGTTAGCATTATTAAAAGCCAACATTAGAATAAACATTTTTTTAAAGTTCAGATTGAGTTAATGTCTTGTTGACTACATCTACCATCCTTGCTACAAATTCAGCATAGATTTCATTATTTCCTTGCACAATTTTTGAAAATGTATGTACACCCTGTCCAGGGGTGGAGATTCATCATGAGGCATCTAAGCAGCACAATTGCACTTGTAAAATTGCAATATTATCATATTGAGCTTGGCGAGGAATTTCAGGCCATTGACCTGCTCCTAATATTTGCTCAGCAGTGATAGGCACTGGTGGATTTTGCTGTTGATTTCATCGTGCTACAATATTAGCTTCATCAGCCTACCTAGTTTTAAGTTGTAAAAGTTCTGCTGAATTAAGTACAACTTGAGTGAATAAATCCCAATCCCAGGGTATTAATCTGTTTTCTTGTGCCATATTTTGCACCAATTCTGAGTATAAGGAGAATCTACACCATATTCAGTGCTAGCTTTTTAAAAATTTTTGATAGTTTTAAAAGGAATAGGGGCATGCTTATATTGTACACTCCCTTGGGAATTGTTAGTATCTACTGGAATTTTAGTTACTGGTACTGGAAAAGTAAAAAAAAAAAATGCGTATCCTCTGAATTTCCTTCTCTACTTCCCTGTGCTATACTTTTCATAATTGAAGAGGATGGTGCTGGCACAAAAACAGAAACTTTTGCAGGTCATCAAATGTTGTAAAGAATGGTTAAGTAGATACCTTAAGAGGCACAGATGCTGGTTTAAAAGACAATAAATCATTTTTTGAGCCGATGGCTTATGGACTGCTGGAAAATTTGCATAACTTCCCTTTTACTTTTTTCTTTTTTTAGACATGAGTTTATCTTTTTTTGCCTGTTCATTTATTTTTTCAGATTTATTTTCATTAAAATACCATTAGCTTGTTCTGCTACAATGTTAGCAAGAGCAGTATCCATTTTAATATCTTCATTTTCATCTGAGTGTAATTGGTCAAGAGCAACAGAAAAAATACTATACAAAGACCATACATAACAATGTTTCTGTACAAGAGAAAAGAGTTCTAGTAACTCTAGGGTCATCACAGATACCCCTGTATTCTTTAACAGGGTTTTCAAAACTTGGGAATATTCCTCTAACCGAGTCAGCTGATTGCCTCTTACCCTGATGATCAAGATTATTTGACTCACTAAGAACATGCAAGAAATGTCTGATCCAGCATTCCTTGTTTCCACGGCACTTATCCAGAGAAAAGACTAGTTGTGCCCACTTTGGGTGCCATATGTTGTAATTCAATGTGGAGGTAGATGGTGCCAGGAATGATCTAAAGAAAGTTTGGGACCAAGGGACCTGACTCCATGTGGAATGCAGGGAAGTTTATTTAGGCTGAGGCTACTTTTTTGATTTTTACTGCAAAGCTGTTAACAAAATTAGGGCATCATTCACTACTTTCTCACCTTGGTACTTTAGAGCGCTGCCTGTTTCTGTATTCCCAATCTTTCTTGGGAATTCAGAAAATAACATCTTAGTGGTGTGTTCATTCCACTCTGCCTCCTCCCACTGATGTCTGAAGTATGCAGTGTCCTTGGAGACATTTATTAATGTTTCTCTGCAAGCAAGCATGCTTTTAAACACTTAACACTTTATGCTCTGGTGCTCAGCATATTTTCCAAAAAGGGAATTTGCACTATGCTTACTTAAGCATGACCGAATCTATGTAAGGAAAAAAGAATGAGGACAGTGAGTTTTGCCAGTTTGCCAGTACATGGTAGTACTCCCCTTTATGTGTAATGAGTGTGATGTTTTCTTGGAAATTCAACCTCAAGAGATTCCTGAGAATTAATCCTTCAGAGAATCCATTTGGGATTTCATAAATTTGGGGATGTGAGAGTCACATCAAACAAACACTCAGGAGTAAAACCCTGTGTATGTAAGGAATATTGGAAATCCCTCATCCAGGCATTAAATATCATTGGTCGTGAAATATTAATACATTAGTTAGTGTTGTAATGAACATGGGAATGTTTCCATCTGAAATAAAACCTCATGGAATGTGAGAAAATTCAAACAAGAACAAAACCACGAGTGTCTTGAATGTAGTCTGCTCTTTACAGTCATTTTTTACTCCTCATTTTGAAAACCATACAGGGGAACAAGCATAGAAATGTAATACATGTGGGAAAGCTTTCTATCTAACAGAAAACCTCTCTATTCATCAGAAAATTCTTACTGAAGAGAAATCAAATATATGTTGCAAAGCTTTAATTCAAATATCAACTCTCAGATACAAGAGATTTTCTACTGCAAAGAAACCATATGCATATAAGGCATGTGCAGAACCCTTTAGGTACAAATCATATTTCACAGAACATGAAAAACTCATAGTGGAGAGAAACAAAATGAATATAAATAATGCAAAAAAGCCTTCAGCCAAAAGCAATAGTTCATTAAACACCAGAGCATTCATTCTGGAGTAAAACCCTATATATGCAATGAATGTGGAAAAGCCTTCACCTAGAATTAAAACTTCATTAACCATCTGAGAACACATACTGCTGAGAAACCCAATGAATGTGATGGAGGTAGGAAAGCTTTCATTCAGAAACCAAGCCTCATTACACACCAGAGAAGACAAACTGGAGGAATGTAGAAAAGCCTTCATTAGCAAATCAAATCTCACTGATCATGAGAAAATTCATAGTGAAGGGAAACCCTATATATGTAAGGAATGTGGAATAGACTTCAGCCAGAGGCAGTAACTCATTTAACATTACAACATTGATACTGGAGAGAAACCCTGTGAATGTAATTAATGTGAATCTCCAAAGAATCTCCATCTCCAGTCTGTGCAACATGTTGCCAATCTTTTAAGGAATTGGCTGTGACTGTGCAATTCAGGATGTCTATTTCCTCTTGGAAAAATGCACTTGCAGTTTGTTCTGAGATCTGCTCCTCCCACATGTTCTTCCACACTCATGTGTGTTCAACTGTTACCACTAATTTCTGCATCAGAACTCGAGATTTCTCTTTGCTTATGTAAAGATTGGCATTCCACTTATTTCAAATTAGCATGGTTGTTTTCACTGGTTCTTCAATCTATCACATTCTAGTAAGTATTTCAAAAATCATCATTTAAAAAATAATGCTGCCCTTTATTGAAGCATTTTCTTATAAGGCACCCCAAACATTTATATTTTTTCAGTTTCTTCACCTGATTCTGATGTGGATTTAAGTTTTACAGGCACTGAACTAGAGTGGCCTGCTTTATACTAAACTCCAATTTCCTTATTATTTTAAATCAGAAATTATCCTTTCATAATTAGATGATATACTTCTAATCTCAAGTATTTTAAGGAGTTTTAGAAATTTTATTTATATTCTTAAGTTGTACTCCAATATCTTTCTCATATCTGACAGGGTGTGGGATGGATGAAACTAGAGAATGCATGTATTTAAAAACAGAAATGTGTACCCAAAAGAGTCTGCCAATTGAGATAATTCTGAGGAAGGAAGAATGGGGGCTGATGCTAAAGACAGAATTTTGCTGTTTTCCATAACAGACATAAATTATTTTTATACTCTTTGCATGGATAATTTGGTTATAATTTTAAAGAAATTATGAAAATTGTACACAATGAAATCATACATAATTGTTCCTTTGAAGGTATTTATTTGTATCTGCAACATTACTGGGGGGGAGTACTTCACCTCACCCTTTGCAAATACAGTCACCCAAAAAGAAAAAGTGCTTACTCCCCTCGGCCCCCTCCCCAGCTGCCTGGACAGGTGGAGGCCTCCTTCATCAAGAGTGAGTACGGAGCCCAACCAGAATGGACACAACAATGTGAAGGCCACCATGCTCTCTATACATGTCCGGTTAGAGGGCTGGTAGCCTCACAGAAGAAGATGGACATCCTGCTGCTTACTCCCCAGTGAAGCCC
This sequence comes from Tolypeutes matacus, assembly GCA_026826555.1. Lineage (NCBI taxonomy): Eukaryota > Metazoa > Chordata > Mammalia > Cingulata > Chlamyphoridae > Tolypeutes > Tolypeutes matacus. The sequence goes on along the minus strand of JAKSZT010054234.1, from coordinate 1,330,491 downwards.
GGCTGGAGTGGCTCACATTACTAAGTGAGGCTGTGAGTGCTGAGCAGGGCTTTCTCCATGTCCTCCTTTGTGGATCCAGAACCTATGATGGTGGTTTTCATTGGGGCTCTGAGAGTTTGGTTCCTAAACAGGATATTCCCTCTCTGGCTTGGGGGAACTGCAGTGAACACGTGTTACATTCCAGCTTCTTCACTTGTTCATCAGCTTCTTCCCATTCAACCCCTCCATTCTCTTCTGGGATTGAAGAGGTCTGCATAATATTCAACACTATTAAAAATGTGTTGAAAATTTAATATTTAATTAGTCTGAGAACTGTCTGTCATCAGCACCCTCTGAGGTTTTCTGCAAACTTTGCACTATCTCACAAACTCACTTCTATTCTTGTTAGCCATAGGTCTTATGACTTTCTGGGAATCCCGTTCTATTTATTAGGGTCTCTTGCCTAATGTTGCTCCTTCTGGTATTGTTATTGCTGTAGCCAATGCTGTAATGTGAATTTTGACATTTTCTTCCTGACACCAACAGCTTTCATCTTGGCATTGCTCTTTCTTTACCTGTCCCAAGATTGAAGAGGTGAACATAGAACTGGAAGCAGGAGACATGAGTCTGTGCTCATGTCTTACTGTAAGATCGGCCTCCTCAGAGGGTCAACACTGCAGGCCAAGGGAAGGAGGGAAGGGCAAAAGGAGCAGGAGCAGGAAGACTCTTCTGTGTGCCCTGACTCCTTTGCTGCATCAGACCCCAGGTCCCATGATTTTATCTGCTCCTGCCCACCAGACCAACCGCTGCCTGAGGCTGGTATATCATACTGGGGCTTCCATGATTTTAGACTATTCCCCAAACAATGTGATTTCCTTGGCTGACTCCCTATCTTGCAGGCCTTGCTGTCCAAGAGCACTTCCCCCTCCATTTTTACCAGTAATCATTCCTGCCAAGGATGGAGACATCCACAGTTTACAGGTGAATTCAATGGGCAGCAGAACACACTGCCATTGGGGAACGGGGCAGCTCTCCAATCCTTGTCCCTAACTGTTTGAGTTTGCCAAGCAGTGCCAATGTAAAATACCTGAAATAGGTTGCCTCTTATTGGAACTTATTAGGGTTAAAGCTTACAGTTCTGAGGATGTGAAAATGTCCAAATCAAGGCATCATTAAAAATGCTGTCTTAACAAGGGTCAGCTCTCATGGACTCCTGCCAAGGCAAAATGTTGGGCCTGCCTGACTCTCTCTGCCTTCTCATCCAAACTCGCTTTCTCACTGAGCTCAGCAGTGGGTCATCAGATGCAATTGATCACACCTCTCCCTTCTCCACTGGCCTGGATATCTTCAGTTTCAAGATGCTCCATGACTCCATCTTCTGGCCTCTCCCTCAACCTTTCAGGGTTTCTGTGTCTCTCCACAGCTGTAGGAGATCCTGGAGCCCTCTCCCACATGGCAGGGTAAACATGGCAGCACTCTTTCTCTGGGTGTCCCATGTATATAGGACTTCAGTACAATGATTGATGTCCATCCTGCTGCCTGAAAACTAATCAGAGGCCCTTAAGTAAACTAAAGCATTCTAAAAAAAGTGCCCTAATCAAAAGTTCCCTTATCTGAATTTAAACAAAATGACCTACATACAAAAGGCTTACATACACAGCAATGGGTTAGTAAGAACATACTTTACATACACAGCAATGGGTTAGTAAGAACACACAAGACTCAAATGAGGGCATTAACATCAGGCACAGGGATCAGGATGGGTATCCCAAGTCTGGGAGAAATGGCAACTCATGAAGCAGTGGCTATATAGAGGGTGGCCATCAATGGGCAAAATTGGGTGCTGACCACCTTTGCACTCGTTCCTAGAATAGTCCCAAGAAGAACTCAATATACTGTGCTTTCTCCACCAAATCTTAGCTCCAAAATCAAGTGTGTAACTCAGAAAGATGTGCCATTATTACCATTCCCAGAGCCAGAGGGCACATATTTTGCCTGGGAGGTGGGGGTGCAGGTATCAGGCTGTAAAACTGAAAACCCCTTATTTATTCTCCAAAAAACTGATTGCATTTTATAACAGAATGGAGTAATTCGACACTAAGGGTGCTCTCAGAAGCAGTGGAGATTGTGGAGGGCCTGAGATTTAATTTATCTCAATCCTTCAGGAAGAAGTGAAATAAATATTTTACAGATGAGTAAAAATTAATACTGTTTGCTAGCAGCAACTCACTTTAAATGAAATATAAAAGAATATTCTTCAGGCAGAAGGAAAATAATCTCAGAAGGTTCAAGATTCAGGATGGATTGAAGAATAATATCTGTTCATTAAATTATATATCTAAATGACTATTGAATGGATAGAGTAATAATGATATCCATGGCCTAGGACATCAATAAAGTGTTAAAATACACCATAAAATAATATATAGCATACGATGGGTAAATTTATATGTAGCAGTTTGATATCATTAAAATTTCAAAAGTAGATATTTGATTATGTTTGTAAACTGGTGTAACATCTGGGCATGAGTAATTTTGAGAAGGGCATTGGCATTGCCACAATTGGTGGAGTGTTGAGCCCCGCCCCTTGGTGGGTGAGGTGTCAAACATAAAAAAAAAAAAACATGTCAAAGCACAGAGGTGGAGTAATTTTTGATGTTGGAGTTCTGTTGAGCAAGGACAGAATGCCCTGGGGAAAAGAGACAAGCCATTCATCTGACAGTTCACAGCTGGCCTTGTGGAGAGAGGCAAAGCTTAAAGAGACACATAGTCTACAGCTGACCTTGTGGAGGAAACAGAGGAGCTGAGCCCAGAGAGAAATGCAGCCCTGAGTAGAGAGGAACCCAAGAATCTTGATCCCTGACAAATGTCAGCAGCTATCTTGCTCCAAGAAGGGCTAACAGACTTTGGTGTAGGAAGAAACTTATCCTTTATGGCCTGGTAAATGTAAGCATCTACCACAAATAAATCCCCTTTATAAAGATCAACAGATTTCTGGTATTTTTCATGAGCACCCCTTTGGCTGATTAATACAGGATAAAAAATGTTTTAAAATATATTATTCGGCAGGAGAATAACAAATAATAAGTGCAGATTTAGAAAGGCAAGCAAAAGTGTTATAATTTCTCTGGTAAACTTTAAAGCATATTAAATAGTGCATCTCATCCAAATGAATGGAAGAAAAAAAATTGAGGAAAAATAGTCCAAAACAAAGTGTTCAGGATTTCCTGGGTTGCCTTTTTGGCCTTTGTTTTGGGGCCAACTTATTCATGCATCTTGAAAGCTGCAAATTTCTTATCATTCAGAAGCCTGAAGGTTCCAGGATTGATTTATGGGATGCTACTTTGTCCCATCATAAATCAAGTGCAGTACCACTTCCCCATTTCCTAGTTATGAAGCCACCAAACTGGATGTGATGCTCATTTGAAGCAAGAAGAGCCATTAATGATAGAACAACTAAAAAGGAGATACTGTTGCATTTCCCAAATTGAATGTTTAGATGATTGATATTGGATCATTTCTCTTTTCTAATGAATGCATTCAATGCTATAAATTTCCCTCTAAGCACTGATTTTGCTGCACCCCACAAACTATGAAGAATCATACGACATTAAGAAGCAGAAAGATCCAAATAACCAAAGCCTTGTGTGTGAAGCTATATCCACTTCCCCAACAGTAAAGAGTTCAGATGAAAGCAGAGAATGTAAGAAAGCTGGGAAAATATTTTCTCTGACCACAAGCATTGTTTCCCAAATAACACTTCTATGAAAGTAACTTCACTTTGAAGGAATTTGCATCATGCATACCTAAGCATGAGTGAATCTATGTAAGGAAAAAAGAATGAAGAAAATGAATTTTGTCAATTTGCCCCACAAGGTAGTCCTCCCCTTTGAGTGTATTGAGAGTGAAATTTTCTTGGAAATTCAACCTCATGAGATGCCTGAGAATTAATCCTTCAGAGAAACCATTTGGCATTTCATCAATTTGGGAAATCGAGTGTCACATCAGAGGAACATGCAGTTGTAAAACCCTGTGTATTAAGGAATATTGGAAATATTTCAGCCAGGCATTAAATCTCATTGAGCATGAAATAGTCATACATTAGTTAGTATTGTAACGAACATGGGAATGTTTCCATCTGAAAAAAAACCTCATGGAATATGAGAAAAATCACACTAAGGAGAAACCATATGAGTGTCCTGTATTTAGTCTGGTCTTTACAGTCGATTTTTACTCCTCATTTTAAAAGCCATACAGGGGAACAAGCATAGAACTGTAATCCACGTGGAAAAGTTTTCAACCTGACAGAAAACCTCTTTATTGATCAGAAATTCTTACTGAAGATAAATCATATATATGTGGAAACTTTTATTCAAATGTTAAATCTCAGATACGAGAGATTTCTTACTGCAAAGAATCCCTATGCATGTAAGGCATGTGAAAAAGCTTTGGGTAAAAATAATATCTCAAAGAACAAGAAAAAACTCATAGTGGACAGAAACAAAATGAATGTAATGAATGCAGGAAAGCCTTCTGCCAAAAAGAATAGATCATTAAACATCAGAGCATTCATTCTGAAAAAAAAACCCCTATATATGCAATGAATGTGGAAAAGCTTCAATAAGAAGGAAAACCTCATTAACCTTCTGGGAATATATACTGGAGAGAAACACTATGAATGTGATAGATGTGGGAAAGCTTTCTTTCAGAAATCAAGCCTCATTACACACCAGAGAAGACAAACTGGAGAAAATTCCTATATGTAAGGAATGTAGGAAAGCCTCCAGTAGCAAATCAGATCTAACTGACCATGAGAAAATTCATAGTGGAGGGAAACCCTATATATGTAAGGAATGTGGAATAGCCTACAGCCAGAGGCAGTGTCTCATTAAATATTACAACATTCATACTGGAGCAAAACCCTCTGAATAATGAATGTGAATCTCCAAAGAATCTAAACCTCCAGTCTGTGCAACTTGTGGCAAATCTTTTAAGGAAGCAGCTGTGACAGCAATTCAGGATGTCTTTCTATTCTTGGAAAAGTGCACTTGCAGTTTGTTCTGAGATCTGCTCCTCCCACATCTTCTTCCACACTCATCTGTGTTCAATTTGCTACCACTAATTTATGCATCAAAACTCGAGATTTCTCTTAGTTTATATAAAGAGGGGCATTCCACTTATTTCAAATTATCCTAGTTGTTTTCACTGGTTCTTTAATCCACTACATTCTGCTTAAGCATTTATAAAATTACCACCTTTAAAAATAATGCTGCCCATTATTGTAACATTTTCTTATAAGGCACACCAACCATTTAAATTTTTTCAGTTTCTTCAACTAATTCTTATGTGCACTCAAGTTTAACAGCTACTGAACTACAGTGGCATCTTTCTACTTACCTCCAATTTTCCTTATTATTTTAAATCAGAAATGATCCTTTCATAATTAGGCATTATACTTCTAATCTCAAATATTTTATGTGGGGGTGGGCAACATGGGAATCCCAGTGGGTTCCGTGTAATATTTTGGGAATCTAAGCACCTCTTAAAATATATTTATATATATACATAAATAACATTTTTGTAAGCAAATGCACATATATGCATACACATTTATATATCATTTTGCAAATGTTGGTATGTATTGTGAAAATTTTGATTTTTACCCACAATGAAAATATATATATATTTTTTGTGAAGTAAGAAAATTTATTTATATTCTTAACTTCATAAGTCCAAGATTTTTCTCATATGTAATAGGTTGTGGGATGGATGAAACTAGAGAATGCATGTATTTACAAACAGAAATGTGTAACCAAAAGAATCTGTCAGTGCACGTAATTCTGAGAAAGGAGGAATGGGGGTTGAGGTAGAGAAGGAATTTTGCTGTTTGCCATGACAGACATAAATTATTTTTATACTCTTTTCATGGATAATTCGGTTATAATTTAAAATAAATTATGAAAGTAGTACCCAATGAAATCATACAAAGTGGTTGACTTGAAGATAACAATTGGTATCTGCAACATTACTTGGGGAGCACTTCTCCTCACCCTTTGCAAATACAGTCACACAGAAAGGAAAAGTACTCACCCCATCAGCCCCCTCCCCAGCTGTCTGGATGGGTGGAGGCCTCCCTCAGCAAGATTGAGCACTGAAAACTAGGAGCATGGGCGCGACCATGTGAATGCCCCACTGCTTTCTACACTTGTCTGGTTAAAGGGCTGTTAGCACCATAGGAGAAGATGGACTTCCTGCTGCTTACTCCCCAGTCAAGACCCGCTAGTGTGACTCACATCACAAAATGAGGCTGTGAATGCTGAGCAGGAGACTCTCTCCCTGTCCTCCTTTCTGCATCTGGAACCTATGATGATTGTTTTCTTTGGTCCTCTGAGAGTTTGGTTCCAAAACAAGACATTCCTTCTCTGCCTTGGGGGAACTGCAGTGAACACGTGTTACATTCCAGCTTCTTCAGTGTTCATCAGCTTCTTCCCATCCAACACCTCCGTTCTCTTCTGGGATTGAAGAGGTCTGCATCATTTTCAACACTGTTAAAAATGTGTTGAAAATTTAATATTTAATTAGTCTGAGAAATATCTGGCATCTGTACCCTCTGAGGTTTTCTGCAAACATTACATTATCTCACAACCTCACTTCTACTCTTGTCAGCCCTAGGTCCCAGGACTTTCTGGGATTCCTGTACTATTTATTAGGGTCACTGTCCTAATGTTGCTCATTCTGGTGATGTTATTGCTGTAGCCAATGTTGTAATGTGAACTTTGACATTTCCTTCCTGACACCAAGAAGTTTCATCTTGGCATTGCTCTTCCTTTAGCTACCCCAATATTGGTGAAGATGAATGTAGAACTGGAAGTAGGTGCCCTGAGTCTGTGCCTGAGTCCCTGGAGGGGTAAAGTAAGAGCAGCCACCTCAGAGTGTCCGTGCTGGAGGCCAAAGGGAGGAGGAAAGGGAAAAAGGAGCAGGAGCCAGAAGTATCCCTCTGTGCCCTGACTCCTCTGCTGCACCAGACCCCAGGTCCCATGCTTTTATCTGCCCCTACCTACCTGGCCAAACCCTGCCTGTGCCAGGTACATCATAGTGGAGTATTTGTGACTTTAGAATAGTCCCCAAACCATGTGAATCCCATGCAAGTCTCCCTGTCTTTTTGGCCTTGCTGGATAAGAGCACTTCCCCCTCTGTCTTACCAGTATTCATTCCTGCCTACTCTAGAGTCACTCACAGTTGACAGGAGAATTCATTGGGCAGCAGCATCACACTGCCATTTCGGAGCAGGGCAGCTCTCCAATCCTGTGTACTTAGTTGTTTGAGTTTGCCAAGCACTGCCAATGCAAAACACCAGAAATATGTTGGCTTTTATTGGAATTTATTAGGGTTAAAACTTACAGTTCTGAGGCTGTTAAAATGTCAAAATCAAGGCATTATAAAAAATGCTGTCTTAACAAGGGTCAGCTGCTGCTGGACTCCTCCCAAGGCAAAAAGTTGGCCCTGCATGTCTCTCTGCCTTCTCCTCCAACCTCACTTTCTCCCTGAGCTCAGCTGTGGGCCGTCAGACACAATTATTCACACCTCTCCCTTCTCCTTATATTTAGATCTTTGATCCATCTTGAGTTGATTTTTGTATAAGGTGTGAGATGGTATTCTTCTCTCATTCTTTTGGATATGGATATCCTGTTCTCCAAGCACCACTTGTTAAAGAGGACATTCTCTCCCAACTGAGTGGGCTTGGTAACCTTGTGGAATATCAAATACTGTATATGCGAGAATCTATATCAGAACTCTCAATTCGATTCCATTTGTCAGTAGGTCTATACTTGTGCCAATACCATGCAGTTTTGATCACTGTAGCTTTGTAATATGTTTTAAAGTCTGGTAATGTGATACCTCCAACTTCATTTTTCTTTTCCAATATATCTTTGGCAACTCGGGACCTCTTTCCTCTCCAAATATACTTTGTGGTTAGTTTTTCCAGTTCCTTAAAAAATACAGTGTTGATTTTTATTGGGATTGCATTAAATCTGTAGAGTAGTTTGGGAAGTATAGACATCTTGGTGATGTTTAGTCTTCCTATCCATGAACAGGGAACATTTTTCCATTTATCTAAGTCTTCTTTGATTTCCTTTAACAGTGTTGTGTAGTTTTCTGTATATAAGTCCTTTACATGTTAATTTAAATTTATACCTAGGTATTTGATTCTTTTGGTTAGTATTGTAAATGGCATTTTTTTCTTGATTTCCTCCTCTGATTGCTCGTTTTTGGTGTACAGAAATGCTACTGATTTTGAGCATTGATCTCATAGCCTGCAACATTACTGAACTCCTTTATAAGTTCCAGAAGCTTTGTTGTAGCTTTCTCTGGGCTTTCCATGCATAGGATCATGTCGTCTGCAAATAACAAAATTTTTACTACTTCTTTTCCAATCTGGATGCCTTTTATATACTTTTCTTGACTCAGTGCTCGAGCAAGTACTTCTAAGACAATGTTAAATAAGAATGGTGATAGTGGGTATCCTTGTCTTCTTCCCGATCTCAGAGGAAAGGCTTTTAGGATTTCACCATTGAAGATGTGTTAGCTTTGGGTTTTTCATATATACCCTTTATCATATTCAGAAAATTTCCTTCTATTCCTATCTTTTGCAGTGTTTTTATCAGGAAAGTGTGCTGCATTTTGTCAAATGCTTTTTCTGCATCTATAGAAATGATCATGTGTTTTTTTCTTTCAGTATGTTTATGTGGTGTATTTCATTGATTGATTTTCTTATATTGAACCTTCCTTGCATATCTGAGATGAAAGCCACTCGGTCATAGTGTATAATCCTTTTGATGTGTTGTTGAATGCAATTAGCAAGTATTTTGTTGAGGATTTTAGCATCCAGGTTAATTAGAGAAATTGGTCTGTAATTTTCCTTTCTAGTGATATCTTTGTTTGGTTTTGGTATTAGGGTAATATTGGATTGTAAAATGAGTTAGGCAATATTCCTTCTATTTCTATTCTTTGGAATGGGCTAAGTAGAATTGCCATTAGCTCTTTCTGGAATGTTTGGTAGAATTCAGCTGTGAAGCCATCTGGTCCTGGGCTCTTCTTAGCTCGGAGGGTTTTGATGACTGAGTCTATCTCTTTACTTGTAATTGGGCTGTTGAGTTCATCAATTTCTTCTTTCATCAATGTAGGCTGTTTGTGAGTTTCTAGAAACTTGTCCATTTCCTCTAAATTATCATTCTTGTTGGCATATAATTTTTCAAAGTATCCTCTTATGATGCTCTTTATTTCTGTGGGGTCAGTTGCCATATCCCCTTGCTCCTTCCTTATTTTCAATATTTGCATCTGTTCTCTCTTTTTCTTTGTTTGTCTGGCTAAGGGATTGTCAATTTTATTGATATTCTTGAAGAAACCAGCTTTTGGTTTTGTTTATTTTTTCTAGTGCTTTCTTATTCTCTATTTCATTTAGTTCTGCTCTAATCTTTGTTATATCCTTCTTTCTACTTCCTTTAGGTTTAGTTTGTTGTTGTTTTTCCAATTGCTCCTAGTGTGCAATTTGGTCTACAATTTTAGCTCTTTCTTCTTTTTTAATATATGTATTTATGGTATGAACTTCCGTCTCAGGACGCCTTTGGCTGCATCTGATAAGTTTTGCCATGTTGTGTTTTCATTTTCATTAGTTTCAAGGTAGTTATTGATTTCTATTGAGATTTCCTCCTTCACCCACTGTTTGTCTAAGAATGTGTTGTTTAACTTCCATATGCTTGTGCATAACCAGTTTCTCTGGCCCTTAGTGATTTCCAATTTAATTCCTTTGTCATCAGAGAAACTACTTTGTATAATCTCAATCTTTGTGAATTCATTGAGAGTTTTTCTGTGGCCTAGCATGTGGTCTGTCTTGGAGTATGATCCATGTGCACAGAGAAGAATGTGAATCCTGATGTATTTGGGTATATTTTTCTGTATATCTATTAAGTCCTGGTCCTCTAATATATTGTTGAGAGCCTTTGTTTCTTTGTTGATTCTCTGTCAAGATGTTCTGTCTCATGACGATAATGGTGTATTAAAGTCCCCTGCTATAATTGTAGAGGCATTTATTTCTCCACTTAGCTTTTCCAGAGTTTGCCTCATGAATTTTGTGGCACTGCGATTAGGTGTGTAAATGTTTATGGTAGTTCTCTCTTATTGAGAGATTACCCCATTTACTAATATATAGTGTCCATATTTGTCTCTTACAATAGTTTTTCATTTAAAGTCTATTTTGTCTGATATTAGTATAGATACTCCTGCCCTTTTATGGCTATTGTTAGCTTGTAAAAGTGTTTTCCAGCCATTTATTTTCAGTCTCCTTGAATCCCTGGGTCAAATGTGGGTTTCTTCTAGACAGCATATAGATGGATCGTATTTCTTTATCCATTCTGCCAATCTGTGTCTCTTGAGTGGTGAATTTAATCCATTGACATTCAGTGTTGTTACTCGCAATGAATTTCTAACTTCAGCCATATTTTCTTTGGATTAATGTATGTCATATATTGTTTTGTTTCTGTTTTTGTCTTTTTAGTTGTTTTTAAACTCTCCTAACTCTTGGTTTTTCCTTTCAACTTGTAGAAATTTCTTTAGTATTTCTTGAAGTGCCAGTTTCTTATTGACATGCTTTCTTAATTTCTGTTTATCTGTGAATATTTTGAACTCTCCGTCATTTTTGAATGCCAGTGCTGCTGGATACAGAATTCATGGCTGGAAGTTTTTTTCTTTTAGTACTTTGACTATGTCATACCACTGTCTTCTTTCCTTCACGGTTTCAGATGAGAAATCAGCACATAATCTTATTGTGAATCCCTTGTATGTGATGGTTTTCTTTTCTCTTGCTGCCTTGAGTATTTTCTCTTTGTCTTGAGCATTGGACATTTTGACAAGTATATGTCTTGGAGTTAGTCTGTTGGGATTTATACTGTTTAGGATGTGCTTTGCTTCCTGGATCTGCCCATCCATCTCTCTCAATAGGGTTGGGAAGTTTTCAGCCATTATTTCCTTCAACACTCCTTCTGTTCCCTTTCCCTTCTCTTCTCCTTCTGGACTGTCCATAATGCAAATGTTTGCGTGTTTTGTGCTGTCAGTTAAACCCCTGAGTCCCTGCTGGATCTTTTCTATTTTTTTGGTCTATCTGTTCTACTATCTGTTTGATTTCAGCTGTATTGTCTTCCACATCACTAATTCTTTCTTCTGCCTGTTCAAATCTGCTGTTATGTGAATCCAGCATCTTTTTGATTTCTTGGTTTTGCCATTGATCTCCTTCATATCTGTTATCTTTTTGCATATGTATAAAATTTCTTCAGTATGCTCTCCCAGTGTCTTCTTTATATCCTTAATCTCTTCCTTCACTTCATTTAGTTGTTTCATGATATTTGTTTGGTAATGTTTGATTAGTTGTTTGATGTTCTGCATATAATTCTGGTTTTTAATTTGTTCATTTGAGTGGTCCATGTCTTCCTGTTTCTCAGTGTGGATTATAATATTTTGTTGCTCTCTAGTCATCATTTTATCTTGCTGGGTTTATTCAGTTGATTAGCTTCTCTCTCTCCTCTAGAGGTTTATTTATTTGGTGGTTCTGTGTGTGTGTTAAGTTTTCTCTTTGATACTTTTTCTTCTTATTTTGTTTTCTTGCTTCTTTCTATGGTACATTGAAGGCAAAAATTTAGTGCCATAATGATTAAAAGATGTGAGAAAAGAAGAAGGATAATAGTATTGATAAAAGTTAGAAGAGGGGCCAAATAGGACTTGATGAAATGAATATTTAACTTATGTAGGCAGTGTACTGTAACAGGAAAAAATGTGGAGTACCTATAATGGACTGAGGAACCAAATAGGGGGATATATATATAATGATTTAGGCTAGAATGATGAGGAGGTAGAGAAAGAGTAAAGAAAGTTCTAAAAGGAAAATGCTAATATTAATAAAATAAGAAGAAAACAAAATAGATAGAATAGAAATTGTCACCCTTAATTTGTTGGCTAATGAAAAACGTAGTGTCTTAGAACCACAACAGAAAGTGGAAGGCAGAGAGATTAAAGAAGGATAAGAGATAGCTTGGGATACAATATCAATATAGATAGAGAATGGGAAATTGCTGAAGAAGAAGAACAGCAAAGAAGAGGTAAGCTAGGAACACCTAATTTTTAAAAAATGAAGGAAAACAGAAAGCTGGGGGGAAGAGGAAAGAAAAGCAAGAGACAACAAATAAACAGTGAAAAACCAAACAACCACACTAGCAACCAATCAAACAAAGCTAAGGAGTAAGTGTCCTTCTAGGGTCCTTGTGGATCTTCTCAGCCTGCTTCTGTTTTCCAATTTTCCTTCCGGGTACTATCTGCAGGTTTTGAGGCAGATTTTCAGTATTAAACTAAATTAAGAACAGGAGTTCATTTTTTAAAGTGACTCTCTCCTATTTTGGGGGGGGTGGATATAAGGGATGCAAAAGACGTTCTATGCTAGATCACCTCCTTCACCGAGTGGACCTTAATTAGGCTCATGAAAACTAATCAAGCCCTTCCCACTTCCTGGCCTCCCCAATATAGTGAAGCTATGATGCTTGTCAGTGCAGAATGATGAAATTTGCTGACTCCACCCCCTCTGGGGCCAGGCCTCAGTGTCAGCGGACTGATTGGTAAATCAGGTTTTCTCAGCAGATTCGCCTCTCCCCTCAGCCTGGTGCTGTTTCAAGCCAGTTTATCTGATCCCCAAAGCTATGAGGGGGTCCAGACAGCCAAATCCACAGAAGTTAAACCCCTCTATACCTTCTATCAGAGCCCTCTCTCCCTCAGAGTATGCTGCCTCAAACTGGGAGCATGAGTAATGGTTGCAAGATTCATGGTTCAAACCAGCCACTTCCCTGTGGGTGGGGCTCAGCCGTCTGTGTTAACTACCATAGGCAGGCTCAAAACTCAAGAATCTCCACCGATCACTCCACGCTGTTGATCTGTCTGCTGCTATGTGACCCAAGCTTCTCACTTCATGTGCCCACAGCACAGACCATTGGGCAAGGCACTGCCCACAATTGGCCATCCCTAGAGAGCTCTTCACTGAGTATCCTCCTAAACTGATGCTATCTTGCCTCTCTCCTGTAGCATTTTCTTTTAAGGCACCCCAACAATTTATATTTTTTTAGCTTCTTCACCTGATTCTGATGTGGATTCAAGTTTAACAGCCACTGAACTACAGTCACCTGCTTTCTAATTAACTCCAATTTTCCTTATTATTTGAAACCAGAAATGATCCTTTCAAAATTAGAATATATACTTCTAATCTCAAGTATTTTAAGAAGTTTGAAAATATATTTATATTTTTACGTTGTACACTAATATTTTCCCATATGTGATAAGCTGTGGGATGAATGAAACTAGAGAATGCATGAATTTACAAACAGAAATGTGTAACCAAAAGAATATGCCAATGCGGATAATTCTGAGGAAGTAGGAATGTGGGTTGAGGCTAGAGAAAGAATTTTACTGTTTGCCATAAAAGACATAAATTATTTTTATACTATTTGCATGTATAATTTGGTTATAATTTAAATGAAATTATGAAAATAGTACACAATGAAATCATACAAAGTGGTTGATTTGAAGATAGTGATTGGTATCTGCAACAATACTGGAGGGGGGCTCTTTCCCTCACCCTTTCCAAATACAGTCACCCATAAAGGGAAACTGCTCTCTTTCCTGAGCACCCTCCCACTCTGCCGGGATGGGTGAAGGCCACCCTCAGCAAGACTGAGCATGGAGCATGAGGAACACGGACACGACTATGTGAAGACCACAATGCTCTCTACACGTGTCTGGTTAGAGGGTTGTTAGCTCCACAGGAGAAGATGGACTTCCTGGTGCTTAATCCCCAGTGAAGACTGGCCAGAGTGGCACATATCACTAACTGAGGCTGTGAGTGCTGAGCAGGGTGTTCTCCCTATTCTCCTTTGTGGATCCAGAACCTATGATGATGGTTTTCATTGGTGCTCTGAGAGTTTGTTTCCAAAAAGGACAGTCCCTCTCTGGATTGGGGGAACTGCAGTGAACACATGTTATATTCCACTTTCTTCAGTTGTTCATCAGCTTCTTCCCATCCAACCCCTCCATTCTCTTCTGGGGTTGAAGAAGTCTGCATCATTTCAACACTGTTAAAAATCGGCACCCTCTGAGGTTTTCTGCAAACATTGCCCTCTCACATAACCTCACATCTATTCTTGTCAGGCCTAGGTTCCAGTTCTTGCTGGGATTTCTTTACTCTTCATTAGGGTCACTGGCATAATGTTGCTCATTCTGGTGATGTTATTGCTGTAGCCAATGCTGTAATGTGATTTTTGACATTTCCTTCCTGTCACCAACAGGTTTCATCTTGGCATTGCTCTTTCTTTAGCTACACCAAGGTTGGAGAAGGTGAATGTAGAACTGGAAGCCACAGACATGAGTCTGTGCCTGAGAACCAGGAGGTGTACAGTAAGAGGAGCCTCCTCAGAGGGTCATCGCTGGAGGACAAGGGAAGGAGGGAATGACAAAAGGAGCAGGGGCAGGTAGTCTCCTCTCTATTCCCTGACAACTCTGTGCACCAGACCCCAGACCTGGCCAACACCTGCCTGAGGCCAGTACATCATACTGGAGCATCTGTGACTTTATACTAGTCCCCAAACCATGTGACTCCCCTGCCTTAATCCCTGTCTTGCAGACCTTGCTGACCAAGAGCACTTCCCCTTCTGCCTTACCAGTAGTCATTCCTACCTAGTGTGGAGACACCCACAGTTTACAGGTGAATTCCCTGGGCAGCAGCATCACTCTGCCATTTGGGAACAGGGCAGCTCTCCAAACCTGTGTCCTTAGCTCTTTGAATTTGCCAAGAGCTGCCAATGCAAAAATACCAGAAATAGGTTGGCTTTTATTGGACTTTATTAGGGTTAAAGCTTACAGTTCTGAGGCTGTGAAAATATCTAAATCAAGTCATAATTAAAAATGCTGTCTTAACAAAGGTCAGATGCTGCAGGACTCCTGTCAATGCAAAATGTTGGGTCTGCCTGTCTCTTTCTGCCTTCTCATCCACAGTCACTTTCTCACTGAGCTCAGCATTGGGCCATCAGAGGCAATTGATCACACCTCTCCCTTCTCCACTGGCCTGGATGTCTTCGGTTTTGAGATGCTCCATTACTCCAGCCTCTGGCTTCTCCCTCAGCCTCTCAGGGTTTCTGTGTCTCTCCACAGTTGTAGGAGATCCTGGATGCCTCTTTCATATGGAAGGGTAAACATGGCAGCACTCTTTCTCTCTTTGTTCCATGTATGTTGGACTTCAGCACAATGATTCGTGTCCATCTGGTGCATGAAATCTAATCAGAGAACCTTACCTAAACTAAAGCAATCTTAGAAAAATTGACTAATCAAAAGGACCCTTATCTGAATCAAACCAAACTGTCCTACATACAAAAGGCTTACACAAACAACCATCAGTTAGTAGGAACATACTTTTCTGGGGTCCACACAAGACTCAAACAAGGTCATTAACCCAGGACACAGTGATCAGGAGGGGTCTCCCAAGTCTGGGAGAAATGGGAACTCATGAAGCAGTGTCTGTACTTTGTGTGTGGCCATCATTGAGCAAAATTGTGTGCTGGCAACCATTGCATTGTTCCCTAGAATGGTCCAAAAAGAACTCAATATACTGTGCTTTCTCAAACAAATATTAGCTCCAAACTCAGGTGTGTGACCCAGAGAGGTGTGCCATTATTCCCATCCCCAGAGCCAGAGTGCACAGATTTTGCCTGCGGGATGGGGTGGCAAAACAGGCTGTAAAACTGAAAGCCCCTAATTTCTTCTCCAAATAATTTATTACATTTACAACAGAAGGGAGAGATTCAACCATAAGGGTACTCTCAAAAGCAGTGGAGATAGTAGAGGCCCTGAGATTTAATTCATCTCTATTCTTCAGGAAGAAGTGAAATAAATACTTTTACAGATGAGTAAAAACTAATAAAGTTTGCTAGCATCAACTGACCTTAAAAGAAATGTAAAAGAATATTCATCAGGCAGAAAGAAAATAATCTCAGAAGATTCAAGATTCAGGATGAAGAATAGTATTTGTTAATTAAATTCATATATCTAAATGACTATTGAGTCGATAAAGTAATAACAATATCTGTGGCCTAGGACATCAATGAAGTGTTAAAATACACCATAAAATAATATATACCATAAGATGGGTAAAAGGATCTGTAGCACTTGGATATCGTTATGAATTCCAAAAATAGATAGAGAAGGATGCTTGAAAACTGGTCTGTTAATCTGGGTATGATTAATTTATGAAAACGGCATTGATTGGACCACAGTCGGTTGGGTGTTGAGCCCTGCCCCTTGGTGGGTGGGGTCTCAAACATAAACACACATGGCAAATGGCAGAGCTTGAGTAGTTTGTGATGTTGGAGTTCTGATGAACAAGGACAGAAGGCCCCTGGGAAAAGAGACAAGTCATTCACCTGACAGTTCACAGCTGGCCTTGTGAAGAGAGGCAAAGCTTAGAGAGCCTCATAGTCTATGGCTCACCTTGTAGAGGAAATAGAAGAGCTGAGCCCAGACAAAAATGAAGCCATGGGAATACAGGAACCCAAGAAGACTGAACACTGGCAAATATAGGCAGCTGTCTTGTTCCAAGACTGTTTACAGACTTTGGTGACTGGAGAAATTTATGCTTCAGGGCCTGGTAACTATAAGCTCCTACCCAAATATATACCCTTTACAAAGCCCAACAGATTTCTGGTAGTTTGCATCAGCACCCCTTTGGCTGACTAATACAGGATATAAAATGTTTTATTTTTATTTTTTTCCCTTTTAAGATTATATTTTATTATTGACTCAGTTGATACCAGAAATAAGCACAGCTGCATAAGAACTGTGTTTCTAAGGCACTTTAATGAACATAAGAACCCAAGGAGCTAACACTGCACTTTACAATCTCTGAGCACTGATCAATGTTCTTCTTAATCCTGTAGAAATTCTCCACATATTCAGAACGCCCTAAAAGTTCCACAAAATCTTCATCATGGGTGATAACCACAAGCTGGAAGTTACGTTGCTGTGAGCGACTTTTTATTATCTCAACCAGAGCATGTGCAAGAGATTCAATGTTTTCTCGGTCAAGATTTGTTGTTGGCTCATCCAAGGCAAGGATGCCACAGTTCAAGCAGAACGTTTCAGCCAGGGCTAGGCGAATGATGAGAGAGGCTAATACTGGGCAACTCTCTGTGTCCATTTCCTGCCCTCTTCTCATCCTTCTCCTCCTGTCTTCACTGGGATTCGATCCTCGGAATCCCCGATGTTGGAGAGAAGCATCCTACCACCTGTGCCACCTTAGTTCTTGGTTTTTCGGTGTGTCTTGTCTTGGCTCTCCCTGTGTCACTCTCCTGTTATGTCATCATCTTGCTGCATGCCTCGCGGGGCCTAGCAGCTCACCCGTTCACAGGGCCTGGTGGCGCCTTCTATATATTTTTTTAATTTTTACCGGGAGGTCCTGGGGATCGAACCCAGGTCCCTCCATATGGGAGACGGGCACCCAACCACCCGAGCCACATCTATCCCCCTGCTATATCTCTTAAGGTTGACCAAACATACCCAAAGTTATAGTCTGTTCCCATACAGGATGGTCATATAATAAATCTGGCTTAGTTTATCACCAGGATTCTAAAAACCAGACCGAGGGAGAAAAACTAGGTCTAGAGACACATGCATGGTTTCTAATATAGCAAATGTTTAGCCTACCCTGATTATCACAAAATCAGGTCAGCGAGAATATTTGCATTAAAATGTTTTAAAATACATTATTTGTCAAGTCAATAACAAATAATAAGTACAGATTTTGAAAGGCAACCAAAAATGTTATAACTTTCCTGGAAAAGTTTAAAGAATATTAAATAGTGCATCTCATCCAAATAAATAGAAGGAAAAAAAATGAACAAAAATAGTCACTCCAAAACAAAGTGTTCAGGATTTCCTGGGTTGCCATTTTGGCCTTTGTTCTGGGGCCACCTTACTCGTGCATTTTGGAATCTTCACCTTTCTTATACTTCAGAAGCCTGAAGGTTCCATGGTTGTTTTATGGGATGCTGTCTTCTCCCCATCATAAATCAAGTTCTGTATCACTTCCGCATTTCCTAGTTATGAAGTCACCAAACTGAATGTGATGCACATTTGAAGCAAGAAGAACCATGAATGATAGAACAAATAAAAAGGAGATATTGTTGCACTTCACAAATTGGATGCCTAGATGATTTATATTGGATCTTTCCTTTTTTCTAATTAATGCATTCAATGTTATAAATTTTGCTGTAGCACTGCTTTTGCTACAATCCACAAACAATGAAGAAGCATAGGACATTAAGATGCAGAAAGAACCACATAACCAATCGTTTGTGAGGGAAACTATATCCACAGCCACAAAGTACAGACTTAAGAAGAAGGCAGAGAATGTAAGAAAGTTGGGAAAGCATGTTCTCTGACTACAAGCATTGTTTCCTCAAAATAACACTTCTATGAATGGAACTTCACATAGAAGGTATTTACATCATGCTTACCTAACCATGAGGGAATCTATGCAAGGAAAAAGAATGAAGACAATGAGCTTTGCGAGTTGCACACATGATAGACCTCCCCTTTAACTGTAATGAGTGTGAAGTTTTCTTGGAAATTCAACCTCATGAGATACCTGAGAATTAATCCTTCAGAGAAACCATTTGGGATTTCATGTATTTGGGAAAGCTAGAGTCACATCAAAGAAACAAGCAGGATTAAAAGCCTGTGTATGTAAGAAATATTGGAAATCCTAAGCCAGGCTTTAAATCTCATTGAGGATGAAATATTCATACATTAGTTAGTATTGTAATGAACATGGAAATGCTCCCATCTGAAACAAAACCTCATGGAATATGAGAAAATTGAAACTAGAGAGAAACAATATGAGTATCCTGAATGTAGTCTGCTCTTTACAGTCATTTTTTTACTCCTCATTTTAAAAGCCATACAGGGGAACAAGCATAGAAATGTAATATATGTGGGAAGTTTTCAACCTGACTGAAAACCTCTTTACTCATCAGAAAATTTTTACTGCAGAGAAATCATATATATGTGGTAAAGCTTTAATTTAAATGTCAAATCATCAGATACAAGAGATTTTCTACTGCAAAAAATCCCTATGCGTATAAGGCACGTGAAGAAGCCTTTAGGTACCAATCATATCCTACTGAAAAGGAAAAAACTCATAGTGGACAGAAACAAAATGAATGTAAAGAATACAGAAAAGCCTTCAGCCAAAAGCAATAGTTCATTAAACATCAGAGCATTCATTCTGGAGAAAACCCTATATATGCAATGAATGTGGAAAAGCCTTCAACCAGAGGGAAAACCTCATTAACCAGCTGAGAATACATACTGGAGAGAAACCCTATGAAAATGATGGATGTTGGAAAGCTTTCATTCAGAAATCAAGCCTCATTATACACCAGAGAAGACAAACTGGAGAGAAACCCTATATCTGTAAGGAATGTAGGAAAGATTTCAGGAGAAAATAAAATCTCACTGACCATGAGAAAATTCTTAGTGAAGGGAAACCCTGTGTATGTAAGGAATGTGGAATAGCCTTCAGCCAGAGGCAGTATCTCATTAAACATTTCAGCATTCATACTGGAGAGAAACCCTGTGAATGTAATGAATGTGGATCTCTAAAGAATCTCCACCTCCAGTCTGGGCAACTTGTTGGCAATCTCTTAAGGAAGCTACTGTGACTGTGCAATTAAGGATGTATTTCTCCTCTTGTAAAAGTACCCTTGCAGTTTGTTCAGAGATCTGTTCCTCTCACATCACCTTCCACATTCATCTGTGTTCAAATTGTTACCACTAATTCCTGCATAAGAACTCGAGGTTTCTCTTAGTTTATGTAAAGATGGGCTTTCTACTTATTTCAAATTATCCTGGTTGTTTTCACTGGTTCTTCAATCCATTACATTCTCGATAAACATACTAAAAATTACCATTTTTAAAATAATGCTGCCCATTAATGTAGTATTTTCTTATAAGGCACCCCAATAATTTATATTTTTTGTTTCTTCACCTGATTCTGATGTGGATTCAAGTTTTACAACCACTGAACTACAGTGGCCTGCTTTCTGCTTAACTCCAATTTTCCTTATTATTTTAAACCAGAAATGATCCTTTCATAATTAGATGATGTACTTCTAATCTCAAGTATTTTAAGAGGTTAGAAAATTCATTTATATTCTTTAGTAGTACTCCAATATTTTCTCATATGTGGTAGGGAGCTGGATGGATGAAACTAGAGAATGCATGCATTTATATATAAAAATATGTACCCAAAGAATCTGCCATTGCAGATAATTATGAGGAAGGAGGAATGTTGGTTGAGGCTACAGAAGGAATTTGGCTGTTTGCCATAAGAGACATAAATAATTTTTATACTCTTTGCACAGATAATTTGTTTATAATTAAACAGAAATTATGAAAATAGTACACAATAAAATCATACCAATTGGTTGATTTGAAGATATTGATTTGTATCTGCTACATTACTGGGGTGGGGCAAACTTCCCCTCACCCTTTTCAAATACAGTCACCCATAAAGGAAAAGTGCTCACTCCCCTAAGCTCCCTCCCCTGC
The DNA here is from genome assembly GCA_026826555.1 of Tolypeutes matacus. Taxonomy (NCBI): domain Eukaryota; kingdom Metazoa; phylum Chordata; class Mammalia; order Cingulata; family Chlamyphoridae; genus Tolypeutes; species Tolypeutes matacus. The sequence continues at coordinate 1,309,824 of JAKSZT010054234.1, read as the reverse complement.
TGCCTGGACTGGTGGAGACCTCCCTCATCAGGAGTGAACACCTAGCATGAGGAGCATGGACATGACCTTGTGAAAGCCACACTGCTCTCTACACTTGTTAGGTTAGAGGGCTGTTAGCACCACAGGAGAAGACTTCCTGCTGCTTATTCCCCAGTGAAGACCCGCTAGAGTGACTCACATCACTAACTGAGGCTGAGTGCTGATCAGGGCTTTCTCCCTGTCCTCCTTTATGCCTCCACAGCATATGATGATGGTTTTCATTGGGGCTATGAGACTTTGGTTCCCAAACAGGATGTTCCTTCTCTGAATGGGGAGAACTGCAGTGAACACGTGTTAAATTCTAGTTTCTTCAATTGTACATCATCTTCTTCCCCTCCAACCCTTCCATTCTCTTCTGGAATTGAAGAGGTCTGCATCATTTTCAACACAGTTAAAAATGTGTTGAAAATTTAATATTTAATTAATCTGAGAAACATCTGGGATCTACACCCTCTGAGGTTTTCTGCAATAATTGCACTATTTCACAACCTCAATTCTACTCTTGTCAGTCCTAGGTCCCAGGTCTTTCAGGGATTCCTGTACTATTTATTAGGGTCACTGGCCTTATGTTGCTCATTCTGGTGATGTTATTGCTGTAGCCAATGCTGTAATGTGAATTTGACATTTCCTTCCTGACACCAAAAGGTTTCATCTTTGCATTGCTCTTTCTTTATCTGCCCCAAGATTGGAGAAGGTGAATGTAGACCTGGAAGCAGGAGACCTGAGACTGTACATGAGACCCAGGAGGGGTACAGTAAGATTAGCCTCAACAGATGGTCCACGCTGGAGGCCAAGGAAGGAGGGAAGGGCAAAAGGAGCAGGAGTAGAAAATCTCATCTCTGTGCCCTGACAACTCTGCTGCACCAGACCCAAGGTCCCATGCTTTTATCTGCCCCTGCCCACCTGGCCAACCCCTGCCTGAGGCAGGTACATCATACTGAGTCATCTGTGACTTGAGACTAGTCCCAAACCATGTGACTCCCAAGCCTGAATCCCTGTCTTTCAGTCCTTGCTGGCCAAGAGACTTCCCCTTCCATCCTAAGAGTACTCATTCACACCTAGTCTGGAGCCACCCACAGTTTACAGGTGAATTCACTGGGCGGCAGCATCACACTGCCATTTTGGAACAAGGCATCTCTCTAAACCTGTGCCCCTAGCTGTTTGAGTTTGCCAAGCACTGCCAATGCAAAAAAACAGAAATAGGTTGGCTTTCATTGGAATTTATTAGGGTTAAAACTTACAGTTCTGAAGCTGTGAGAAATGTAAAATTAAGGCATCATTAAAAATGCTTTCTTAACAAGGATCAACTGCTGCTGGACTCCTGCCAAGGTAAAATGTTCACCCTTCCTCTCTCTCTCTGCCTTTTCATCAAAACTCACTTTCTCCCTGAGCTCAGGAGTGGGTCATCAGAAACAATTGTTCACACCTCTCCCTTCTCCTCTGGCCTGGATGTCTTCAGCTTCAAGCTGCTCCATTACTCCCACCTCTGACCTCTCCCTCATCCTCTCAGGGTTTCTTTGTCTCTACAAAACTGTAGGAGATCCTGGAGCACACTCACACATGTCAGGGTAAACATGGCAGCAGTCTTTCTCTGTGTGTTCCATGTATGTAGGACTTCAGCACAATGATTGGGGTCCGTCCTGGTGCCTGAAATCGAATCAGAGGCCCTTAAGTAAACTAAAGCAATCTAACAAAAGTGACCTAATGGGAAGGACCCTATCTGAATCTAACCAAAATGTCCTACATACAAAAGTCTTACACACACAGGAATGGGTAGTAGGAACATACATTTCTGGGGTCCACACAAGACTCAAACGAGTGTATTATCCCAGGGCACTGGGATCAGGAGGGATCTCCTAAGTCCAGGAGTAATGGGAACTCATCAAGGAGTGGCTGCACTTTGGGTGTGGCCATCATTGTGTAAAATTGAGTGCTGACCACCATTGCATTGGTCCCTAGAACGGTGTGAAGAAGAACTCGATATACTGTGTTTTCTCCACCAAATCTTAGCTCCAAAATCAGGTGTGTAACTCAGAGAGGTTGGACATTATTCCCATCCCCAGAGTCAGAGTACACAGATTTTTCCTGGGGTGTGGAGGAGCAGGAGGCAGGTGGTAAAACTGAAAGCCTCTAATTTCTTCTCTAAAGACATGATTACATTTACAACAGAATGGAGAATTCTAACCTAAGGTTGCTCTCAAAAGCAGTGGAGATCATTGGGGGCCTGAGATTTAATACATCACAATCCTTCAGGAAAAAGTGAAATAAATACTTTTACAGATGAATGAAAACTAATAAAGTTTGCTAGCATCAACGGTGGGCCACACTATGGGAGATGTTTGTGTTGGATGTGGTGGGAGGTGTGGGAGGTGGGCAGCATGGGAATCCCAGTGGGTTCCGTGTAATATTTTGGGTAATCTAAGCACCTCTTAAAATATATGTATATATATATAAAAAAAATAAAAATTAAAAAAAATTAAAAAAAATAAAAAAAAAAACTCACTTTAAAAGAAATGTAAAAGAATATTCATCAGGCAGAAAGAAAATAAAGTCAGAAGATTCAAGATTCAGGATGGATTGAAGAAAAATATGTTAATTTAATACATATATATAAATGACTTTTGAATGGATAAAATAATAATGATATCTGTGGCCTAGAACATCAATAAGGCATTAAAATACACCATAAAATAATATATGGGTAAATGGATATGTACCAGTTGGATATCGTTATGAATTCCAAAAATAGATACTGGATGATGCTTGTAAACTGGTCTGTTAATCTGGACATGATTAAGTTATGATAAGGCCATTGATTGGGCCACAGTCGGTAGGGTGTTGAGCCCCACCCATTGGTGGATGTGGTCTCAAACATTAAAAGACATGGCAAAGGAGAAAGCTTGAGTAGTTTCTGATGTTGAAGTTCTGATGAGCAAGGACAGAAGGCCCCGGCTAAAATAGAAAAGCCATTCACCTGACAGTTCACAGCTGGCCTTGTGGAGAGAGGCGAAGCTTAGAGAGCCTCATAGTCTACAGCTGACCTTGTGGAGGAAACAGAGTAGCAGAGCCCAGCAAAAAATGCAGTGTTGGGAGAACAGGAACACACGAAGCCTGAACACTGCCAAATATTGGCAACTGTCTTGCTCCAAGATGGGTTAACACACTTTGGTGAAGGAAGAAATTTAAGCTTTATGGCCTGGTAACTGTAAGCTTCTACCCCAAATAAATACATGTTACAAAGACCAATAGATTTCTGGTAATTTGCATTAGCACCCTTATGGCTGACTAATACAGGATATAAAATGTTTAAAATACATTATTTCACAAGTAATTAACAAATAATAAGTGTAGATTTGGAAAGGCAAACAAAAGTGTTATAATTTCCTCAGTAAAATTTAAAGAATATTAAATAGTGCATCTCATCCAAATAAATAGAAAAAAAAATTGAACAAAAACAGTCAGTCCTAAACAAAGTGTTCAGGATTTCCTGGTTTGCCATTTTGGCCTTTGTTTTTGGGCCACCTTACTTGTGCATTTTGAAAGCTGCACCTTACTTATCCTTCAGATGCCAGATGGTTCCAGTGTTGATTTATGGTGTGTTGTTTTGTCTTCATCATAAATCAAGTGAAGTATCACTTCCCCATTTCCTACTGATGAAGTCACCAAAGTGGATGTGATGCTCATTTGAATAAAGAAGAGCCATGAATGATAGAACAAATAAAAAGGTGATATTGCTGCCCTTCCCAAATTGGAAGCCTGGAAGATTGATATTGGATCTTTCCTCTTTTGTAATGAATGCATTCAATGCTAACAATTTCCCCGTACCACTGCTTATGCTGCACCCCACAAACTACGAAGAAGCATAGGACATTAAGAAACAGAAAGAACCACATAACAAGAGGCTTGTGAGTGAAGCTATATCCACTTCCACAACAGGACAGACTTAAGATGAAGACAGAGAATGTAAGAAACTTGGGAAAATATGTTCTCGGACTGCAAGCATTGTTTCCTCAAAATATCACTTCTATGAATGGAACTTCACTTAGAAGGTATTTGCATCATGCTTACCTAAGCATGAAGGAATCTATGTAAGGAAAAAATAATGAAGAGAATGAGTTTTGCCAGTTTGCCCACATGGTAGTCCTCCCCTTTAAGTGTAATGAGTGTGAAGTTTTCTTGGAAATTCAATCTCTTGAGATACCGGAGAATTAATCCTTCAGAGAAAACTTTTGGAATTTCATGAATTTCGGAAATCTAGAGTCACATCAAAGAAAGATGCAGGAGGAAAACCCTGTATATGTAAAGAATATTGGAAATCATTCAGCCAGGTAGTAAATCTCATTGAGCATGAAATATTCATTTATCAGTTAGTATTGTAATGAACTTAGGAATGATCCCCTCTGAAAGAAAATCTCATGGAATATGAGAATATTCAAACTAGAAAGAAACCATATGAGTATCCTGAATGTAGTCTGCTCTTTACATTCATTTATTTCTCATCATCTTAAAAACCATACAGGGGAACAAGCACAGAAATGTAATATATTTGGGGAAATTTTCAATCTGAAAGAAATCCTCTTTATTCATCAGAAAATTCTTTCTGAAGATAAATCATATATATTTGTGAAAGCTTTAATTCAAATGTCAAATCTCAGATCCAAGATATTTCCTACTGTGAAGAAACCCTATGCATGTAAGGCATGTGAAAAAAGCTTTAGGTACAAATCATATCTCACAGAACATGAAAAAGCTCATAGTGGACAGAAACAAATGGAATGTAAAGAATGCATAAAAGCCTTCAGCCAAAAGCAATAGTTCATTAAACATCAGAGCATTCATTCTGGAGAAAAACCCTATATATGCAATGAATTTGGAAAAGTCTTCAATCAGAAGGAAAACCTCATTAACCATCTGAGAATAAACACTGGAGTGAAACCCTATGAAAATGATGGATGTGGGAGAGCTTTCATTCAGAAATCAAGCCTAATTACACACCAGAGAAGGCAAACTGGAGAGAAACCTTATACGTGTAAGGAATGTAGGAAAGCCTTCAGTAGCAAATCAAATCTCACTGACCATGAGAAAATTCATAGTGGAGGGAATCCCTATATAGGTAAGGAATGTGGAACAGCCTTCTACCAGAGGCATTATCTCATTAAACATTACAACATTCATACTGGAGAGAAACCTTATGAATGTAATGAATGTGAATCTCCAAAGAATCTCCACTTCCAGTCTGTGCCAATATTTTAAGGAAGCTACTGTGACTTGCAATCCAGTATGTCTTTCTCCTCTTGGAAAACTGCACTTTCAGTTTGCTCTGAGATCTGCTCCTCCCACATCTTCTTCCACACTCATCTGTGTTCAATATGTTACCACTAATTTATGCATCAGAAATCGAGATTTCTCTTCATTTATGTAAAGATGGGCTTTCCACTTATTTCAAATGATCCTGGTTGTTTTCACTGGTTCTTCAATCCAGTACATTCTGGGTGGGAGGTGGGCAACATGGGAATCCCAGTGGGTTCGTGTAATACTTTAGGAAATCTAAGCACCTCTTAAAATATATTTATATATATATAAATAACATTTTTGTAAGCAAATACACAAATATGCATATATATTTTTATATCATTTTACAAATATTGGTATGTATTGTGAAAATTTTGATTTTTACCTACAATAAAAAATAAATAAATAAATAAATTTCCATTTAAAAAATAATGCTGTCCATTATTGTAGTATTTTCTTATAAGGCAGCCCAATCATTTATATTTTTTCAGTTTCTTCACCTGGCTCTGATGTGGATTCAAGTTTAATAGCCAGTGAACTACTGTGACCTGATTTCTACTTAACTCCAATTTTCCTTAGTATTTTAAATCAGAAATGATCCTTTCATAATTAGATGATATACTTCTAATCTCAAGCATATTAAGAAGTTAGAAAACTTATTTATATTCTAAGGTTGTACTCCAATATTTTTCTCATATGTGGTATGGTGTGGGATGGATGAAACTAGAGAATGCATGTATTTACAAATAGAAATGTGTACCCAAAAGAATCTGCCAATTGAGATAATTTGAGGAAGGAGCAATGGGTGTTTAGGCTAGAGAAGGAATTTGGCTGTTTGCAATAACAGACATAAATTATTTTTATACTTTTGCATGGATAATTTGGATATAATTTAAAACAAATTTTGAAAATAGTTCACAATGAAATCATACAAAGTGGTTGATTTGAAGATAATGATTTGTATCTGCAACATTACTGGGAGGGGGTACTTCCCCTCACCCTTTTCAAATATAGTCTCCCATAAGGAAAAGTGCTCACTCCCCATGGCCCCCTCCCCAGCTGCCTGGAGAGGTGGAGGCCTCCCTCAGCAAGAGTAAGCACGGAGTTCCAGGAGCATGGAAGCGACTGGGTGCAGGCCACAGTGCTCTCTACACGTGTGCAGTTAGAGGGCAGTGAATACCACAGGAGAAGACAGACATCCTGCTCTTTACTCCGCAGGAAGGGCCCGCTAGAGTGACTCACATCACTAAGTGAGGCTGTGAGTGCTGAGCAGTTCTTTCTCCCTGTCCTCCTTTCAAAATCAAGGACCTATGATGTTGGTTTCCAATGGTGATCTAAGAGATTGGTTCCCAAACAGGACATTCCCTCTCTGGTTTGGGGGAACTGCAGTGAACATGTGTTACATCCCAGCTTCATCAGTTTTTCATCAGCTTGTTCCCATCCAACCCCTCCATTCTCTTCTGGAATTGAAGAGGTCTGCATCATTTTCAACACTGTTAAAAATGTGCTGAAAATTTAATATTTAAGTAGTCTGAGAAATATCTGGCTTTTGCTCCCCCTGAGGTTTTCTGCAAACATGGCACTATCTCACAACTTCACTTCTATTCTTGTCAGCCCTAGTTCCCAGGGCTTTCTGGGATTCTCATACTATTTATTAGTGTCACTGTCCTAATGTTGCTCATTCTGATGATGTTATTGCTGTAGCCAGTGATGTAATGTAAATTTTGGCAGTTCCTTCCTGACACCAGCAGGTTTCATCTTGGCATTGCTCTTTCTTTAGCAGCCCCAAGATTGGAGAAGGTGAATGTAGACCTGGAAGCAGGAGACCTGAGTTTGTGCCTGAGACCCAGGAGGGGAACAGTAAGAGCAGGCTCCTCAGAGGGTCAAAGTTGGAGGCTAAGGGAAGTGCAAAAGTAGTAGGAGCAGGAAGCCTCCTCTCTGTGCCCTGACTCCTCTGTTGCACCAAGACCAAGGACCCATGCTTTTATCTGCACCTGCCCACCTGGGCAACCCCTGCTTGGGGCATCTGTGACATTAGACTTGTCCCCAAACCATGTGACTCCCTTGTCTGTCTCCCTAACTTGCAGGCCTTGCTGGCCAAGAGCACATCCCACTCCATCTTACCAGTATTCATTCCAGCCTAGCCTGGAGAAACCCACAGTTTACAGGTGAATTCACTGGGCTGCAGCATCACACTGCCATTTTGGAACAGGGCAGCTCTCCAACCCTGTGTACCTAGCTGTTTGAGTTTGCCAAGCACTGCCAATGCAAATTACCAGAAATAGGTTGGCTTTTATTGGAATTTATTATGGTTAAAGCTTACAGTTCTGAGGCTGTAAAAATGTCCAAATCAAGGCAGCATCAAAAATACTGTCTTAACAAGTGTGAGCTGCTGCTGGACTGCTGCCAAAGCAAAATGTTGGGCCTGCCTGTCTCTCTCGGCCTTCTCCAAACTCACTTTCTCCCTGTGCTCAGCAGTGGGCCATCAGACACAACTGCTCACACCTCTCCCTTCTCCTCTAGCTTGGATGTCTTCAGTTTCAAGCTGCTCCATGACACCACCCTCTAGCCTATCCCTCAGCCACTCAGGATTTCTGTGTCTCTCCACATATGTAGGAGATCCTGGAGCCAAATCCAACATAACGGGATAAACATGGCAGTAATCTTTCTCTGTGTGTTCCATGTATGTAGGACTTCAGCACAATGATTGGAGTCCATCCTGGTGCCTGAAATCTTATCAGAGGCCCTTTACTAAACTAAAGCAATCTAACAAAAAGTGAACTAATCAAAAGGTCCCTTATCAGAGTCCCACATACAAAATGTCCCACATACAAAAGGCTCTCACACACAGAAATGTTTTAGTAAGAACATACTTTTCCAGGGTCCACACAAGGCTCAAATGAGGATATTAACTCAGGGCACAGGGATCAGGAGGGTTCTCCTAAGTCCAGGAAAAATGGGAACTCATGAAGCAGTGGCTGCTCTTTGTGTGTGGCCAACATTGGGCAAAATGGGGTGGTGATCACCATTGCACTGGTCCCTAGAATGACCCAAAGAAGAACTCAATAACCTGTGCTTTCTCCACCAAACATTTCCTCCAAAATCAGGTGTGTAACTCAGAGATGTGTGCTATTATTCCCATCCTGAGAACCAGAGCACACAGATTTTGCCTAGGTGGGGTGGGGTGGCAGAAAGCAGGCTGTAAAATTGAAAGCACCTAATTTCTTCTCCAAAAAACTGATTACATTTACACAGAATGGAGAAATTCAACCCCAAGGGTGCCCTCAAAAGCAGCAGAGATGATAGATGGCCTGAGTTTTAATTCATCTCAATACTTCAGGAAGAAGTGAAATAAATACTTTTACAGATCAGTAAAAACTAAAAAAGTTTGCTAGCAGCAACTAACTTTAAAAGAAATGCAAAAGAATATTCTTCAGGCAGAATGAAAGTAATCTAAGAAGGTTCAAGTTTCAGGATGGATGGAAGAAAAATATCTGTTAATTAAATTCATATATCTAAATGACTATTGAATGGAAGAAGTAATAACTATATCCATGGGCAAGGATATCAATAAAGTGTTAAAATACACCATAAAATAATATATAGCATAAGATGGATAAATGGATATGTAGCAGTTTGGTATCATTATGAATTCCAAAAATAGATATTGGATTATGCTTCTAACCTGGTCTGTTAATCTGGGAATGATTAAGTTATGATAAGGCCATCGACTGGGCCACAGTCAGTCGGGCATTGAGTCCAGCCCCATGGAGGGTGGTGTCTCAAACATAAAAAGACATGGTGAAGGACAGAGCTGGAATAGTTTTTGGATTTCTGATGAGCAAGGACAGAGACCCCGGGGAAGAGAGACATGCCATTCACCTGATAGATCACAGCTGGCCTTGTGGATAGAGGCAAAGCTTAGAGAGCCTCATAGTCTGCAGCTGACCTTTGGAGGAAACAGAGGAGCTTAGCCCAGAGAGAAATGAAGCCCTGGGAAGAGAGGAACCCAAGAATCCAGGACCCGGGCAAATGTCGGCTACTGTCTTGCTCCAAGATGGTGTAACAGACTTTGGTAAAGTAAGACAGTTATGCTTTTTTGCTTGGTAATTGTAAGCTTCGACCCCAAATAAATTCCCTTTATAAAGATCAAGAGATTTCTGGTGTTTTGCATCAGCACCCTTTTGGCTGACTAATACAGGCTATAAAATGTTTTAAAATACATTATTTGGCAAGTCAATAACAAATAATGAGTGCAGATTTAGAAAGAAAGTGAAAGTGTTATAATTTCTCTGGTAAACTTTAATGAATATTAAATCATGCATCTCAACTAAATAAATATAAGAAAAAAAAGTTGAACAAAAATAGTCAGTCCAAAACAAAGTGTTCAGGATTTCCTGGGTTGCAATTTTGGCTTTTGTTCTGGGGCCAGCTTACTCATACATCTTTGGAAGCTGCACCTTTCTTATCCTTCAGAAGCCTGAAGGTTCCAGGGCTGATTTATGGGGTGTTGTTTTGTCCCCATCATAAATCAAGTGCTGTATCACTTTCCCATTTCCTCGTTATAAAGTCATCAAACTGGATGTGTGGCTCATTTGAAGCAAGAAGAGCCATGAATGATAGAACAAATAAAAAGATGATGTTGTTCCTCCGAAATTGGATGCTTAGATGATTGATATTGGATCATTGCTCTTTGCTAATGAATGCATTCAATGCTACAAATTTCCCTCTTAGCTCTGCTTTTGCTGCACCCCACAATTTATGAAGAGAAATAGGACATTAAGAAGCAGAAAAAAACACATAACAAGAGGCTTGTGAGTGAAGGTATATCTACTGCCCCAACAGTATAGACTAAAAATGAAGGCAGAGAATGTAAGAAAGTTGGGAAAATATGTTCTCTGACCGCAAGCATTGTTTCCTCAAAATAACACTTCTATGAATGTAACTTCACTTTGAGGAAATGTTGTAATTCAACATGGAGGTAGACAGTGCCGGGAATGATCCAAAGAATGTTTGGGACCAGGAGACCTCACTCCATGTGGAATGCAGGCAAGTTTATTTAGGTTGAAGCTGCTTTTTTATACTACAAAGCTGATAACAAAATTAGGGCATCCTTCACTAGTTTCTCAGCTTGGTAAGTGAGAGCGATGACTCTGTGTTCCCAGACCATCTTTCTTGGGAATTCAGACCATAACATCTTAGTGTTGTGTTCATTCCCTTCTGCCTCCTTCCACTGATGTCTGCAGTATTCAGTGTCCTGGAGACATTTACTAATGTTCCTCTGCCAGCAAGCATGCTTTTTAAATTCTTAACAATTATGCACTGGCTATCAGCATCTTTTCCAACAATCCCCCCTTTTTTGTTTTTTGTCCAGGGAGACTTGCCTGTCTTAGGTTGCCCTCCTCTGAAGGTCTTACCCATCACTGGCCACTAGCCAAACTCCACGGACAGGGGTTTGAGAGTCAAGGGTTTTAAGCAGAATCAAGTTATTCACATGGCTGGCATTTTCAGCCCTATTTATGTGGGACAGCAGGGCTTTGTGAATGTCTCCTAATACAGTTAAGTGTAGCAGAGCACTAATGATTACCACACTGAAGTTAGCAAGTACAGAGGTTGATTTCCACCAATGTAAGGGGTTTATTTTATTTAATTGATCCATCACTGATTGCCAAAATTCGCTACCTGGAAGCATAGTAAGTTGAATCTGAGACATTCTCAAAATCCTTTTTTGCAAATCCATAATTTCTATAGATAAATATTTGTGATGACCCATTAAATGATGTTTACTTTTTTCCCATTCATAATGAGAATCATTGTATGGGAGAGGAGGGATACAAAAAGCAATTTCATTCCAATCACAGTTCAAATCTTGTTTTAAACTTAGATTATATACCTGATCTCCCATTTGAGTAGCAACCATCTCTAAATTATTAAGCCTATTAATAATTTACCTGTATATATATGCCAGACTATGCCATAGCTCACTAACATTATGATGCCAATTTTTAATATATTATTGTGTTTGGACATTCTCATGTAGGGCCAGCCACAGCAGCAGCTGTAATTATACTTATAAGCCCTAATACAGCAGCTATAATTAATCCAATTAAACGTTTACTTCTTTTCAAATAATGATTTAGAATGTGCCAAACGATTTGGCTCTCAGGGGAAGACTGCCAGCAGCGATTCATGAGAACTGAAAGCCATATTCCATGATACTATCGTCCTATTAGAACCACAGTAAAACAAATTCTGATACAAAAGTGTAAAGGGAGCAATTGCTGCAGAAAAACCATGTTTGATTAATGCTCACTCTTCCAACTATAAAAACAATGGGATTGTGTACACATACTTTAAGAAATTAAGTGAATTTTCTTTTTAAATTGGTAATATTAATTTTACTGCTTTGCCATTCAAAAATTGGGCTAGTACCCAAAATAATTTCCACAAATAATTTTTAGTTTTGTTAAATTTGGCATCCCATAGTTGTGGGATAAATCTTCCCAGATGAGTCCAATTTAGTGTTGTATTTACACCTATGATATTCCAAAAAATTGAAAATATTGATAGCTTTCATTAGTTGTTTTTGTTGAAATATTAATTTTTCAACTTGTGTTTACATTACATTTCAGTATCCTTATAAGGGCCTGATTATTTACAATTCTATAGGAATTATTAAAGAGCACAACCTCAGATGAAACATGGCATGTATGCCATTTATCACTTTGTAAAATGATTTTGGGACTGTATACATGGATCAATGGATCCTACGCAGTTAGGTCATTTTCAAAAAGGCAAGGTTAAATTTTCAATAAATTTCCCTTCCTCCTTAGGTTGTAGAGAAAGGCGAGGATCAATGGGCCCAGGAAAACAAAAAGAGTGATTAATATAAACAGGGTAGGATTTGTCCCCCCAAGTCAGCAATTCTAAAAGAGGTGAATTAGTAATATATGTCCAATATGTATAATTATGTGAAAGTACACTACTTTCTGCTGTGATTTTCAAGGTAAGCTTAGCAAATAATAACTGTGTTAGAGTGACATTATGCCTTTCAGAAGTTACCATCTTTTCTGCTTTTTGTGTCAGCTTCTTTGGCTTGTTTATGTCTAGGTTTCAGACGTCTGGACGAGACCCAAAGCTGGTCTCCTATATCTGTAATGATAAGAGCAAAACCTAGACCCTATATCCTAACTTAACATCTGCCTTACCTTGTTGATTATTATTTTTATGCTTTCAGTAAACTAGTTACCCAATATTTGTTTCTGTATTTTTGCCTGATTTTTGACAGAAATGCTCTGCTGCTGACCTTTGGCTTAAAAATTTTATTGTAAATAATGCTTGATATATTTGTACTCACACCTCACCATTTCCCCCTTTTTTGTTTTTGTAGCATTTATATAGGTTTAACTGTTAATTTTTTATAAGTATATCTACATTCACAGGCTTACTAAATCAGGGGATACACTGATATACTTGGCTTATTTTTGACTAGAGTCCTGGATAGATAAAAGATAAATGTTAATATATATTTAGTTTAATAAGCTTATATTGACAACTAGAGTGAGAAACAATTAACATAACTAATTAAAAGATTAAGTCAACATTGAACAAAGTTACAGAACTACAGATAAATATAGCAGTCTTATATATACTTACCAAAATTTAGCTTTTAGCTGGGAAGTGTTGAATTGTTGAAGTAGTAACTGATACTAGAGTTTTGGTTGACTGTGTTTAGGATTAATGAAATTGATACTATAGATGCCAACTTGTGAGTATTTTGCTAATTCCCGAGGAAGGGGCCAGCCTCCTCAGGAAGGAACACAACAGTCCCTGGGCAGAACATTTTAAGGTTTATGCATCAATCCCTGGGAGAGTGGCCAGCTCCCCCAGGGAGGAATATTACACTCATTGAATTGCACTTTATTTTTTTCTTAATTTTTTATGAAACATCCTTGATGTGCTTACTATTTTAATTTCCAATATTTTTCCTGAAATGTGAAAAGTGTTAACTTGCAAGGCATTGGTTTGTTGATTAACAAAATTTTCTGCATGATGCTTTACTTTTAGACTTGAACAATACTTGCCAGACTTGTTTTTTATACATTTAGTTTCAGGAATATCAAAACTCAAAATAAGAGATTTACATATACATTTAACAAAGCACATTTACATGTAATACACAAGTTATTAAATTACTTAAGTATACAATGTATTGTATTAAAGTTTGATTAGTATTTAAGTATATTATACATAATTCATAACCATAGTAGATTAAACAACAGACATCCAATGAATAAACTTTTATTTCTTAAGCATTTAAGATTCTTAATACCATAATTAGAATGACCTCAATTTCTTTAATTTGCCTATCATTTTAGGCATAGGTAGAAACAAATCAGTATTTCTTACTTGGGCTGTGGGGTAATACATTAACTTGTAATTTTAATAGTTGCATTGGTTTTGTTGTTAACATTATAAGTAGAATTGGGGCTGTTGCTTACAGTGTTGAATATAAACTTCATTTATTGTTGGCTCTTTTACAGGAAGGGGAACATGGGCTAGCTTGACTTGTTTAAGAAAGTATTAAAGAAAGCTTTAGCAACTTTTAAAACAAAGGGATAGTGACATAACTGGACATTATTTTTTGCAATAAACTAGCAATATTTGGGACCACTGCATGCTGCAGTGGTGTTATTTTATTTTACTATATTTTACTGTTATGTACTACCCTGGCAGCCTTTAATGGCTGCTTTCTTTGCGTAGTTATAATTAAAAATTATGATTATTAGCATTATATTTTTATTTAATATTATATGGAAACATTATTAAATTTTCAGGAATTTTATACACTTAAATTATTCATATGAACTTTTAATTCATATAACTTTAATTGTTATAAAATTAGAAAATTTCTTTTAATTGTACAACAGTTTTAAATACTTTGTTCAACTTATATCACATGAACATAACTATTTTTAGCATTCTACAATTTGTTTAATAAAAGACCAACTTATATGTGAGTTTGAAATAAAAGCTATCTTTCAAGATTTGGCAGTGAGAAAGCAGGTTCGAAAATTGTGTTCTTTTGAAAAATCATAAGACCTGTTTTTCTATGGAAACAATAAGGTTAAAGTAAAAGAAGCTATTTTGATAGGGTTAGGGTTAGGTTTAGGTTAGAGTTAGGGTTAGGGTTAGCGTTAGGGTTGTTAGGGTGAGGGTTAGAGTTAGAGTTAGTTAGGTTTAGGTCAAGGGTTAAGGTTAAGGTTAGGGTTAGAGTTAGGTTAGGTTTAGGGTTAGGATTATGGTTAGGGTTAGGCTTAGGCTTTGGGTTAGCTTTAGGTTTAGATCATGGTTAGGGTTAGGGTTAAGGTTAGGTTTAGGCTTAGGGTTAGCTTTAGGTTTAAATTATGGTTAGGGTTAGGGTTAGGTTTGAGGTTAGGATTAGGGTTAGGGTTAGGGTTAGGGTTAGTGTTAGTGTTAGGGTTAGGGTTAGAGTTAGGGTTAGGGTTTGCTTATGGTTTGGGTTAGGGTTAGGGTTAAGGTTAGGATTTTGGTGTAATAGACATAATTTCAGCTGAGAGAGGATCGACAACTGTACTCCTTTTGGTAATTTCCTTAAGTTCTGTTACAGGCTGGAGTTAACAGCTCTGTTGCTGACTGGGTAGATTTGAGCATGGCAGAGAAATGTGTTCATACTGTTTGTCTGAGGACCTTGAGAAAAGCCTGCTTGGAAGCTTCCTGATTTATTAATGAGACTATCATTTTTATGATATTTAGAATGGCATTCTTTGACCCAGTATAACCGTTTTAGCATTTCAGACACACACGAGTTGGTACTGATTTTTCTTTCCACTAAACAGAGCTCTTACAATAGTTTTGGCTTGGCAGTCTTTTTTTCATATGTCCTGGTTTTTCACATTTAAAGCAATTTAAATTATTATCAACAGGACTACATCTCTTTAGAGCTGCTGCAAATAGGTTCATGTTATAGGTATTATGCCCAACGATTTGGCATGTTTTTATATAATCCTCTAAATTACTTCCATTTGCCTTTATCTGACATAAAGCCTTTTTACACTCACTGTTATTATTATTAAAAGCCAACATTAGAATAAGCATTTCTTTAACATCAGATTGAGTTAATGTCTTGTTGACTACATCTACCAGCCTTGCTACAAATTCAGCATAGGTGTCAGTATTTCCTTGCACAATTTTTGAAAATGAATGTACAGCCTGTCCAAGCATCGTGATTCATCACCAGTCAGCTAGGCAGCACAATCACACTTGTAAAATGGCAATATTATAATATTGAGCTTGGCAAGGAATTTCAGCCCATTGACCTGCTCCTAATATTTGTTCAGCAGTAATAGGCACTGGTCAATTTTGCTGTTGATTTCATCATGCTACAATATTAGCTTCATCAGCCCACCAAATTTTAAATTGTAAAAATTCTGCTGAATTAAGAAAACCTTGAGCGAACAAATTCCAATCCCAGGATATTAATCTGTTTGCTTGTGCCATATATTGCACCAATTCTGAGTATAAGGTGAATCTACACATTATTGAGTGCTAGCTTTTCAAAATTTTTTTGGTATTTTTAATAGGAATAGGAGCATGCTCCTATTGGACACCCCCTTGGGGATTGTTAGCATCTACTGTAATTTGAGTTACTCCTACTGGAAAAGTAAAAAAAAAAAATGCATAGCCTCTGAATTTCCTTCTCTATATCCTGTTTTATACTTTTCATAATTGAAGAGGATGGTGCTGGCACAAAAACAGAAACTTTTAGAAGGTCATCAAATGTTATAAAGAATGGATTAGTAGATACCTTAGGAGGCACAAATGCTGGCTTGTAAAACAATAAATCATCTTTTGGAGTGGACAGCTTAATGACCACTGGAAAAGTTCCATAAATTCCCTTTTTATTTATTTCTTTTTTTAGACATGAGTTTATCTGTTTTTGCCTGTTCATTAATTTTTTAAGATATATTTTCATTAAAATTATCATTAGCTTGTTCTGCTACACTTGTAGCAATAGCAGTATCCATTTTAATATCTTCATTTTCATCTGACTGTAGTGGTTCAAGACCAAGAGAAATAAGACTATACAAAGACCATACATAACAATGTTTCTGTACAAGATAAAAGAGTTCTAGTACCTCTAGTTTCATCACAGATATCCCTGTATTCTTTAACAGGGTTTTCAAAACTTTGAAATAGTCCTCTAACTGATTCGACTGATTACCCATTATGCTGATGATCAAGATTATGTGACTCACCAAGAGAATGCAAGGAGCATTGGACCCAGCAGTCCTTGCTTCCATGGCACTTATCCAGATAAAAGACTAGTTGTGCCCCACGTTGGGTGCCATCTGTTGTAATTCAATGTGGAAGTAGAAGGTGCTTGGAGTGATCCAGAGAAAGTTTGAGACCAAGGGACATCACTCCATGTGGAATGCAGGCAAGTTTATTTAGGCTGAGGCTGCTTTTTATACTGCAAATCTGATGACAAAATAGGGCATTGTTCACTAGTTTCTCAGCTTTGTACTTGAGAGCACTGCCTGTTTCTGTGTTCCCAGACAATCTTTCTTGGGAATTCAGAAATTAACATCTTAGTGGTGTGTTCATTTTGCTCTGCCTCCGCCCACTGATGTCTGCGGTATGCAGTGTCCTTGGAGACATTAACTAATGTTTCTCTGCCAGCAAGCATGCTTTTTAATTTCTTAACTCTTTATGCTCTGGCTCTCAGCATTTTTTCCAACAAGGGAATTTGCATCATGCTTACCAAGCATGAGGGAATTGATGTAAGGAAAAAAGAATGAGGACAATGAGTTTTTCCAGTTTGCCCAACATGGTAGTCTTCCCCTTTATGTGAAAATTCTTGAAAATTCAACCTCATGAGATACCTGAGAATTAATCCTTCAGAGAAACCAGTTGGGATTTCATGAATTTGGGAATGCTAGTCACATCAAGGAAACATGCAGGGGTAAAACCTTGTGTATGTAAGGAATATTGGAAATCCTTCAGCCAGGCATTAAATCTCATTGAGCATGAAATATTCATACATTAGTTAGTATTGTAATAAACATGGGAATCCTTCAATATGAAAAAAAAAACCCTCATGGAATGTGAGAAAATTCAAACTAGAGAGAAACCATATGAGTGTCCTGAATGTAGTCTGTCTTTACAATTATTTTTTTCTCCTCTTTTTGAATGCCATACAGGGAGAAAAGCATAGAAATGTAATACATGTGGGAAACTTTTCAACCTAACAGAAAACGTCTTTATTCATCAGAAAATTCTTACTGAAGAGAAATCATGTATATGTGGGAAAGCTTTAATTCAAATGTCAAATCTCAGATACAAGATATTTCCTACTGCTAGGAAATGCATGTAAGGCATGTGAAAAAGCCTGTAGGTACAAATCATATCTCACAGAACATGAAAAAAACTCATAGTGGACAGAAACAAAATTATTGTAAAGAATGAGGAAAAGCCTTCAGCCAAAAGCAACAGTTCATTAAACATCAGGGCATTCATTCTGGAGAAAAACCCTATTTATGCAATGAATGTGGAAAAGCCTTCAACCAGAAGGAAAACCCCATTAACCATCGGAGAATACATACTGGAGAGAAGCCCAATGAATGTGATGAATATGGGAAAGCATTCATTCAGAAATCAAGCCTCATTACACACCAGAAAAGACAAACTGGAGAGAATCCCTATATATGTAAGGAATGCAGGAAAGCCTTCAGTAGCAAATCAAATGTCACTGAATATGAGAAAATTCATAGCGAAGAGAAACTCTATATATGTAAGGAATGTGGAATAGACTTCAGCCTGAGGCAGTATCACCTTAAACATTACAACATTGATACTGGAGAGAAACCCTGTGAATGTAATGAATGTGAACCTCCAAAGAATCTCCACCTCGTCTGTGCAAATTGTTGCCAAACTTTTAAGGGAGCAGCTGTGACTGTGCAATTCAGGATGTCTTTCTCCTCTTGGAAAAGTGCACTTGCAGTTTGTTTTGAGATCTGCTTCTCCCACATCTTCTTCCACACTCATCTGTGTTTAATTTGATACCACTAATTTATGCAGCAGAACTCTAGATTTCTCTTCATTTATGTAATGATGGGCTTTTCACTTATTTCAAATTATCCTGGTTGATTTCATTGTTTCTTCAATCCATCACATTCTGGGTAAGCATTTAAAAAATTATCATTTCAAAAATAATGCTGCCCATTATTGTAGCATTTTCTTATAGGGCACCCCAACCAATTTTAGTTTTTCAGTCTCTTCACCTGATTCTGATGGGGATTCAAGTTTTACAGCCATTGGACTACAGTGGCCTGCTTTCTACTTAACTCCATCTTTCCTTATTATTTTAAATCTGAAATGATCCTTTCATAATTAGATGATATACTTCTAATCTCAAGTATTTTAAGAAGTTAGAAATTTTATTTATATTCTTAAGTTGTACTCCACTATCTTTCTCATAACTTACAGGGTGTGGGATGGATGAAACTAGAGAAAGCATGTATTTAAAAACAGAAATTTGTACCCAAAAGGTTCAGCCAATGCAGACAATTCTGAGGAAGGAGGAATGGGGGTTGAAAGTAGAGAAGGAATTTGACTGTTTGCCATAACAGACATAAATTATTTTTATACTCTTTGCATGGATAATTTGGTTATAATTTAAAAGAAATTTGAAAATATTACACAATGAAATCATACAAAGTGGTTGATTTGAAGATATTGATTTGTACCAACAATATTATTGGGAGGGCACTTCCCCTCACCCTTTGCAAATACAATCACCAATAAAGGCAAAGTGCTCATTCCCCTCGGTCCCCTCCTCAGCTGCCTGGACGGGTGGTGGCCTCCCTCAGCAAGAGTGAGCATGGAGCACAAGGAGCATGGACGTGACTGTATGAAGGCCACACTACTCTATACACGTGTCTTGTGAGAGGGCTGTTAGCACCACAGGAGTAGATGGACTTCCTGCTGCTTAATCCAAAGTGAAGACCCGCTACAGGGACTCACATCTCTAAATGAAGCTGTGAGTGCTGAACAGGGCTTTCTCCCTTTCCTCCTTTTTGGATCAAGTACCTATGATGTTGGTTCTCATTGGGGCTCTGGTAGTTTGGTTCCTAAATAGGACATTCCCTCTCTGGCTTGGGGGAAGTGCAGTGAACACATTTTACATTCCGCTTCTTCAGTTGTACATCAGCTCTTCCCATCCAACCCCTCCGTTCTCATCTGGGATTGAAGAGGTCTGCATCATTTTCTACACTGTTAAAAATGTGTTGAAAATTTAATATTTGATTAGTCTGAAAAATATCTGGCATCTGTACCCTCTGAGGTTTTCTGCAAACATTACATTATCTCACAACCTCATTTCTACTCTTGTCAGCCCTAGGTCCCAGGACTTTCTGGGATTCCTGTACTATTTATTAGGGTCACTGTCCTAATGTTGTTCATTCTGGTGAAGTTATTGCTGTAGCTAATGCTGTAATGTGAAATTTGACATTTCCTTCCTGACACCAAGAAGTTTCATCTTGGCATTTCTCTTCCTTTAGCTACCCCAAGATTGGAGAAGATGAATGTAGAGCTGGAAGTAGGAGACCTGAGCCTGTGCCTGAGACCCAGGAGGGGTACAAAAGAGCAGCCACCTCAGAGTGCACATGCTGGAGGCCAAGGGAAGGAGGAAAGTGAAAAAGGAGCAGGAGCAGAAAGTATCCTCTCTGTGCCCTGACTCCTTTGCTGCACCAGACCCCAGGACCCATGCTATTTCTGCCCATGCCCACCTGGCCATATCCTGCCTGAGGCAGGTACATCATACTGGTGCATCTGTGACTTTAGACTAATCCCCAACCCGTGTGAATCCCCTGCCTGACTCCCTGTCTTGCAGGCTTTGATGATTAAGAGCACTTCCTCTCCATCTTACCAGTAGTCATTCCTGCCTAGTCTGGGGACACCTACAGTTTACAGGTGAATTCACTGGGAACCAGCATCACTCTGCCATTTGGGAACAGGGTAGTTCTCCAAACTTGTGTCCCTAGCTGTTTCAGTTTGCCAAGTGCTGCCAATGCAAAATACCAGAAATTGGTTGGCTTTTATTGGAATTTATTTGGGTTAAATCTTACATTTCTGAGGTTGTAAAAATGTCCAAATCAAGGCATCATCACTAATGCTGACTTAACAAGTGTCAGCTGCTGCTGGACTCCTGCCAAGGCAAAATGTTAGGCCTGCCTGTCTCTCTCTGCCTTCTCCTCCAAACTCACTCCCAGAGCTCAGCAGTGGGCCTTCAGACACAATTGCTCACACCTGTCCCTTCTCCTCTGGCCTGAATGACTACAGCTTCAAGCTGCTCCATGAGTCCAGCCTCTGTCCTCTCCATCACCTTCTCAGGGATAATGTGTCTCTCCACAGCTATAGGAGATCCTGTAGCCCTCTCCCACATGTCAGGGTAAACATGGTAGCACTCTTTCTCTGTGTGTTCCAAGTATGTAGGACTTCAGCAGAATGATTGGGATCCATCCAGGTACCTGAAATCTAACCAGAGGCCCTTAACTAAATTAAAGCATTCTATCACAAAGTGATCTAATTGAAAGATCCTTTATCTGAATCTAAACAAAATGTCCTACATACAAAAGTTTACGCACACAGCAATGGGTTACTAAGTACATATATTTCCGGCATCCACACGACTCAAATGAGGGCATTAACCTAGGGCACAGGGATCAGGAGGGGTCTCCTAAGTCTGGGAGAAATGGGAACTCATGAAGCAGTGGCTGTACATAGGGTGAGGCCATCATTGAGCAAAATGGAGTGCTGACCACCATTGCACTGGTTCTTAGAATGGTCCCAAGAAGAACTCAATATACTGTGCTTTCTCCACCAAATCTTAGCCCCAAAATCGGTGTGTAACTCAGAGAGGTGTGCCATTATTCCCATTCCCAGAGCCAGAGCCCACAGATTTTGCCCTGGGGGTGTTGGCGCAGGAAGCAGTCTGTAAAACTGAAAGCCCCTAATTTCTTCTCCAAAGAACTGATTGCATTTACAGCAGAATGGAGAAATTCTATGTTAAGGGTGATCTCAGAAGCAGTAGAGATCATTAATTAAGAGTTAATTAATATCAATACTTCAGGAAGAAGTGAAATAAATATTTTATAGATGAATAAAAACTAATATCATTTGCTAACAGGAACTAACTTTAAAAGAAATGTAAAAGAATATTCTTCAGGCAGAAAGAAAATGATCTCAGAAGGTTCAAGATTCAGGAAGGATTGAAGAAAATTATCTGTTAATTAAATTCATTTATCTAAATGACTATTGAATGGATAAAGTAATAATGATATTGGTGGCCTGGGACATCAATAATGTGCTAAAATACACCATAAAATAATAAATAGCATAAGATGGGTAAATGGGTATGTAGCAGTTTGATATCGTTATGAATTCCAAAAATTGACATTTGATTATGTTTCTAAACTGGTCTGTTAATCTGGGCATGATTAAGTTTTGATAAAGGGTTTGACTGAGCCACAGTCGGTAGAGTGTTGAGACCTGCCCAATGGAGGGTGGGGTCTCAAACATAAAAAGACATGGCAAAACACAGAGTTGGAGTAATTTTTTATGTTGGAGTACTGATGAGCAAGGACAGAATCCCTTGGGGAAAAGAGACGAGCCATTAACCTGACAGTTCACAGCTTGTCTAGTGGAGCGAGGCAAGGCTTAGAGCACTACATAGTCTACAGCTGACCTTCTGGAGAAAACAGAGATGCTGAGCCCAGAAAGAAACGCAGCCCAGAGTTGGGAGGAACCCAAGAAGCTTGATCCCTGGCAAATGTCAGCAGCTGTCTTGCTCCAAGATGGGCTAACAGATTTGGTGAAAGAAGAAATTTATGCTTTATGGCCTGGTGACTGTAAGCTTCTATTGCAAATGAATACCCTTTATAAAGACCAACAGATTTCAGATATTTTGCATCAGCACCCCTTTGGCTGAGAAATACAGGATATAAAATGTTTAAAAATTCATTATTTGGCAAGTCAATAACAAATAATATGTGCATATTTGGAAAGGCAAGCAAAAGTGTTATAATTTCCCAGGAAACTTTAAGGAATATTAAATAGTGCATCTCATCCAAATAAATAGAAGGGAAAAAAATGTATAAAAAGAATCAGTCCAAAACAATGTATTCAGGATTGCCTGGGTTGCCATTTATGCCTTTGTTCTGGGGCCAGCTAAATCGTGCATTTTGGAAGTTGCACCTTTCTTATCCTTCAGAATCCTGAAGATTCCAGGGTTGATTTATGGAGTGTTGTTTTGTCCCAATCATAACTCAAGTGCTGTATTACTACACCATTTCCTACTTATGAAGTCACCAAACTGAATGTGAAGCTCATTTGTAGCAAGAAGAGCCATGAATGATAGAATGAATAAAAAGGAGATGTTGTGGCACTTCCCAAATTGGATGCTCAGATAGTTGATATTGGATCTTTCCTCTTTTCTAATGAATGAATTCAATGCTATAAATTTCCCTCTAAGCACTGATCTTGCTGTACCACACAAAGTGTGAAGAAGCATAGGACATTAAGAAGCAATAAGAACCACAAAACAAAAGGCTTGTGAGCAAAGCTACATCCACTTCCACAAGAGTACACACTTAAGATGAAGGCAGAGAATGTAAGAAAGTTGGGAAAATATATTCTTTGACTGCAAGCACTGTTTCCTCAAAATATCACTTCTATGAATGTAACTTCACAGTGAAAGAATTTGCATCATGCTTACCTGAGCATTAGGGAATCTATGTAAGGAAAAAAGAATGAAGAGAATGAGTTTTGCCAGTTTGCCCCACATGGTAGTCCTCCCCTTTAAGTGTAATGAATGTGAAGTTTTCTTGGAATTTCAACCTCATGAGATACTTGGGAATTATTCCTTCAAAGAAACCACTGGGGATTTCATGAATTTTGGAATGCTAGAGTCACATCAAAGAAACATGCAGGAGTAAAACCCTGTGTATGGAAGGAATATTGGAAAATCTTCAGCCACGCATTAAATCTACTTGAGCATGAAATATTTACACTTTAATTAGTACTGTAATGATCATGGGAATACTTCCATCTGAAACAAAAACCTCATGGAATATGAGAAAATTCAAACAGAGAAACCATATGAGTGTCCTGAATGTAGTCTGTCTTTACAGTCATTTTTTACTCCTCATTTTAAAAGCCATACAGGGGAACAAGGATAGAAATGTAATACATATGGAAAAGTTTTCGACCTGACAGAAAAGCTCTGTATTCATTAGAATATTCTTACTGAAGAGAAATAATATATATGTAGAAAAGCTTTAATTCAAATGTCAAATCTCAGATCCAAGAGAATTCCCACTGCAAAGAAACCCTATGCATGTATGGCATGTGAAAATGCCTGTAGGTACAAATCATATCTCACAGAACACGAAAAATGCTCATATGGACAGAAACAAAATGAATTTAAGGAATGCAGAAAAGACTTCAGCCTAAAGCAATAGTTCATTAAACATCAGAGTATTCATTCTGGAGAAAAACCCTCTATATGCAATGAATGTGGAAAAGTCTTCAATCAGTAGGAAAATCTCATTAACCATCTGAGAATACATACTGGAGAGAAACCCTTTGAATATGATGGATGTGAGAAAGCTTTCATTCAGAAATCAAGCCTCATTACACACCAGAGAAGACAAACCAGAGAGAAAACCTATATATGTAAGGAATGCATTAATACCTTCAGTAGCAATTCAAATTTCACTGACCATGACAAAATTCATAGCGAAGGGAAACCCTATATATATAAGGAATGTGGAATAGACTTCAGCCTGAGGCAGTATCTCCTTAAACATTACAACATTGATACTGGAGAGAAACCCTGTGAATGTAATGAATGTGAGTCTCCAAAGAATCTCCACCTCCAGTATGTGAAAATTGTTGCCAATCTTTTGATGAGGCGGCTGTGACTGTGCAATTCAGGATGCCTTTCTCCTCTTCGAAAAGTGCACTTGCAGTTTGTTTTGAGATCTGCTCCTCCAACACCTTCTTCCACACTCATGTCTTCCTGGAAAAGATGCTCAGAGCCAGAGCATGAATGGTTAAGCATTTACAAATCATGCTTGCTGACAGAGAAACATTAGTAAATGTCTTCAAGGACACTGCATACTGCAAACATCAGTAGGAGGAGGCAGAGCAGAATGAACACACCACTAAGATGTTATTGTCTGAATTCCCAAGAAAGATTGTCTGGGAACACAGAAACAGTCAGCCTTCTCACGTACCAAGCTGAGGAACTAGTGAAGGACACCCTACTTTTGTTATCAGCTTTACAGTATAAAAGCAGCTTCAGCTTAAATATACTTTCCTGTATTCCACATTGAGTGAGACCCCTTGATCCTAAAATTTCTTTAGATCATTCCATGCACTGTTTAACTCCACATTGAATTACAACAGATGGCAACTACGTGGTGCATGGCTAGTCATTTCTCTGTATCAGTGCCATGGAAAGAAGGACTGCTGGGTAGGATGGTCCTTGCATTGTGTTGCTGAGTCAAATAATCTTGATCATCAGGGAAATGGGTAATCAGTCGACATGGTTAGAGGAATATTCCCAAGTTTTGAAAGCCCTGAAAATAATACAGTGGTATCTGTGATGACCCTAGAGTTACTACAACTCTTTTCTCTTGGACAGAAACATTGTTATTAACACACTTAGATGAAAATGAAGATATTAAAATGGATACTGCTATTGCTAAAACTATAGCAGAACAAGCTAATGATAATTTTAATGAAAATATATATGAAAAAATTAATGAACAGGCAAAAACAGATAAACTCATATCTAACTGAAAAAAGAAAAGAAAAAGGGAGTTTATGGAAATTTTCAGTGGTCATTAAGCTGTCTGTTCCAAAAGATAGTTTATTGTCTTTTTTTGTTTGTTTTATTTATTTATTTATTTGTTTTTTATTGTGGGTAAAAATCAAAATTTTCACAATACATACCAATATTTGTAAAATGATATATAAATATATATGCATTTATTACAAAAATGTCATATATATATATATATATATTTTAAGAGGTGCTTAGATTACCTAAAATATTACACGGAACCCACTGGGATTCCCATGTTGCCCACCTCCCACATCTCCCACCACATCCCACACAAACATCTCCCACAAATGTGGCCCACCACCCTCTATGGACTTACATATCCTGGGACCTTGCCACCAACCTTAGACCACAGTTCACATTGTAGACCACACTCTCTCCCACACAGTTCTGAGTGGTGTGTGCTGATTTAAAATGGCCTACATCCGTTGCCACAACGGTACTCAGGACAACCTCCAAATCCCAAAGAAGCCCCTGTATTTCAACTGCCCATCCCCTCCCTGCCCCAAAAGTGTCAAGTTACCACTGGCTCCACATCATTGTTATAATTTCTTCCATTGCTAGAATTACCATATGTGTACAACAGACTACCATCAAGTCGACTCTAGTCCATAGTTCTTCCCCCAATCCTGAGGGGACTGGGATGGTGATGTCCACTCCACCTCCAAGTGAGAGAGGGCTTATATCCCATGGATATTGTGGGTGGGATGATCCTGCCTGCATATTCAGGCCCTCTCCATTCCCTGGGATGGCTGTTGCCCATCATTGTCTCCTTGCCAGGTGACATGGATGAGTCCATTGTGCTGTAGGGTAAGAGTTGCAACTCCACCGAGATTCCACGCACACCTGGCACATAGGAAGGCCAGAGGATCCAGTCTCTGGAAGTATACCTAAAACTTCAGCATCACATATAGGTTTGAATAGAAGGGACTGATGAACCATGTACAGGGAGGACTTATTTGAATCCAATTCTGTCACTCTCAGGAGCACAGATTCCAAAATAAAGCCTGCAGATAAGACCTCAGTCTCAGGGGCTATTACCCACTTATATAGGACCTGGGTGTCTCCAGAGTTCTCAGGAGCCGCTCTGTGTGGTGTGATAGGCACTTAGATGTTCTATGAGCTCCTACTGAGGTGTGCGTAAGAGTTACCTCTGGGATGACCTCTCGACTATCTTTGAAGTCTCTAAGCCACTTGAACTCATTTGTCTTTACCTTTCCCCCCTTTTATTCAAGGTCATTTTCCAGTTGTGTTGTCAGTTGGCTCTTGGTATTAATCCCTCATTGCCAGGGAGGCTCATCCCCGGGAATCATGTCCCACATTGGGGGGAAGATAATGCAATCATATGTTGAGATTAGCTTAGAGAGAGGCCATATTTGAGCAACAAGGAGGCTCCCAGGTGGCAACCCTTAGGCACCCCACAACTTCAGGCTAAGTCTCAGTTACAAGAGCAAAGACTCACAAGGGTAGTCATCAATAAAAGAACACATCAGTGGCTTATCCTCTTTTGACAGACACTGTCCCTGCACTCAGAGGACTATTGCTGCTCCCTTGGAGACTGTGGCAGAGCTCTCCAGGCTAGGATTTCAGATTCCCTCATTTATTGTGATAGTCCACCCATCGTGACCATGCCCCATCTTTTGATCTTTTGAATGATTTTGTATATCTTTCATGTATATTTGGATGAACTAATTCCCATGAAAACCCCCTCCCAGACATCCCCCACCAATAATCCCCTGCTGTACCCATTGTAAACCTTCTGTGATCCAAAACCTCAATGAACATGTAGTCCATAAAATACACCCATCAGAATGGCAGCTATTAAAAAAACAGGAGACACTAAATGTTGGAGAGGATGTGAAGGAATAGGAACCCTCATCCACTGGTGGTGGGACTGCGGGATAGTCCAGCCACTGTGGAGGACAGTTTGGCAGTTCCTCAGAAAACTAACAATAGATCTTCCATATGATCCAGCAATTCCACTGCTGGGTATATACCCAGAAGAACTGAAAGCAAAGACACAAACAGATATATGCACACCAATGTTCATAGCGGCATTGTTCACCATTGCCAAAAGTTGGAATCAGCCCCGGTGCCCATCAACAGACGAATGGATAAGCAAAATGTGGTACATGCATACAATGGAATATTACTCAGCTGTAAGAAGGAACAAAGTGATAACACATGGAATAATGTGGATGAATCTTGAAGACTTTATGCTGAGTGAAGCAAGCCAGGCACTGAAGGATGAACATTATATGACCATGGAGCTTAGCTGCTGGCCAGTGACGGGAAGACCTTCAGAAGAGGGCAACCTAAGACAGGCACAGTCACCTGCACCAAAAACAAAAAAGGGCGAATTGTTGAAATAGATGCTGAGAGCCAGAGCATAAAGGGTCAAGCATTTAAAAACATACTTGCTGGCAGAGAAACATTAGTAAATGTCTCTAAGGACACTGCATACTGCAGACATCAGTGGGAGTAGGCCGAGCAGAAAGAATACACCACTAATATGTTTTTGTCTGAATTCCAAAGAAATACTGACTGGGAAGACAGAAACAGGCAGCGCTTTCAGGTACCTAGCTGAGGATCTAGTGAAGGATACCCTACTTTGTTATCAGCTTTGTAGTATAAAAAGCAGCTTTAGCCTAAATAAATTCCATATGCATTCCACATGGAGTGAGGTCCCCTGGTCCCAAACTTTCTTTGGATCATTCCTGGCACCATCAAACTCCATGTTGAATTACAATACTTGGAGAAGTGTCTTTTCAGGTCATTTGCCCATTTTTTTAAATGGGTTGTTTGTCTTTCTATTTTCAAGGTGTAGGATTTCTTTAGATATGCAGGATATTAGGCTCTTATCAGATATATGTTGCCAAATATTTTCTCCCATTGGGTAGGGTACCTTTTATTTTCTTAATAACATCCTTTGAGGTGCAGAAGTTTTTAATTTTCAGGAGATCCCATTTATCTATTTTTTCTCTTGCTGCTCGTGCTTTGGCTGTGAAGTTCATAAAACCATTTCTTATTAGAAGGTCCTGTAGATGCATTCCTACATTATCTTCCAAGGTCTTTGTGGTTTTGGCTCTTATATTTAGATCTTTGATCCATCTTGAGTTGATTTTTGTATAAGATGTGAGATGGTATTCTTCTCTCATTCTTTTGGATATGGATATCCAGTTCTCTAAGCATCACTTGTTAAAGAGGTCATTCCCTCCCAACTGAGAGAGCTTGGTAGCCTTGTCGAATATGAGATGACTGTATATGCCAGGATCTATATCAGAACTTTCAATTCGATTCCATTTGTCAGTATGTCTCTCCTTGAGCCAATACCATGCAGTTTTGATCACTGTAGCTTTGTAATATGTTTAAAAGTCTGGTAATGTGATACCTCAAACTTCATGTTTCTTTGTCAATATATCTTTGACAATTCGGGACCTCTTACCTTTCCAAATATATTTTGTGGTTAGTTTTTCCTCTTCCTTAAAGATATAATGTTGATTTTTATTGGGATTGCATTAAATCTGTAGAGTAGTTTGGGTAGTATAGACATCTTGATGATGTTTAGTCTTCCTATCCATGAAGAGGGAATATTTTTTCCATTTATTTAAGTCTTATTTCCTTTAACAGTGTTGTATAGTTTTCTGTATATAAGTCCTTTACATCTTTAGTTATATTTATTCCTAGGTATTTGGTTCTTTTTGTTACTATTGTAAATGGTATTTTTTCCTTGATTTCCTCCTCCAATTCCTTGTTATTGGTGTACAGAAATGCTACTGATAGTTGAGCATTGATCTTATAGCCTGGAACATAACTGAACTCCTTTATAAGTTCTAGAAGCTTTCTTGTAGCTTTCTCGTGGCTTTGTATGCATAGGATCATGTCGCCTGCAAATAATGAAATTTTTACTTCTTCTTTTCCAATCTGGATGCCTTTTATATCCTTTTCTTGCCTCAGTGCTCGAGCAAGTACTTCTAAGACAATGTTAAATAGGAGTGGGCACCCTTGACTTGTTCCAGATCTCAGAGGGAAGGCTTTAGGAATTAACTATTGAAGATGATGTTAGCTTTGGGTTTTTCATGTATTCCCTTTATCATATTCAAAAAATTTCCTTCTGTTCCTATCTTTTGCAGTGTTTTTATCAGCAAAGAGTGCTGTATTTCGTCAAATGCCTTTTCTGCATCTATAGAGATGATCATGTGATTTTTTTCTTTCAGTTTGTGTATGTGGTGTATTACGTTGATTGATTTTCTTATATTGAAGCATCCTTGCATACCCAGGATGAAACCCAGCTGGTCAAGCTGTATAATCCTTTTAATATGTTGTTGAATGTGATTAGCAAGTATTTTGTTGAGGATATTACCATCTTGGTTAATTAGAGAAATTGGTCTGTGATTTTCCTTTTTGTGGTATCTCTGTTTGGTTTTTGTATGACTGTAATGTTGGCATCGTAGAATAAGTTAGGCAATATTCTTTCTACTTCTATTTTTTGGAAGAGCTTAAGTAGAATTGGCATTAGCTCTTTCTGCAATGTTTGGTAGAATTCAGCTGGGAAGCCATCTGGTCTTGGGCTCTTCATAGTTGGGAGGTTTTTGATGACTGAGTCTATCTATTTACCTGTAATTGGACTGTTGAGTTCATCAATTTCTTCTTTAATCAGTGTAGGCTGTTGTACATTTCTAGAAACTTGTGCATTTCCTCTAAATTATCATTCTTTTTGGCATATAATTTTTCAATGTATCCTCTTATGATACTCTTTATTTCTGTGGGGTCAGTAGTGACATCCCCTTGCTCCTTCCTTATTTTGTGTATTTGTATCTATTCTCTCTTTTTCTTTGGTAGTGTGACTAAGGGTTTGTCAATTTTATTGATATTCTGGAAGAGCCAGATTTTGGGTTTGTTCATATTTTCTAGTGCTTTCTTGTTCTCTATTTCATTTAGTTCTGCTCTAATCTTTGTTATTTCCTTCTTTCTACTTCCTTTATGTTTAGTTTGTTGTTGTTTTTCCAATTCCTCCAAGTGTGCCATTAGGTGTTCAATTTTAGCTCTTTCTTCTTTTTTAATATATGTATTTATTGCTATGATCTTCTCTCTCAGGACAGCTTTTGCTATATCCCATAGGTTTTCATATGCTGTGTTGTAATTTTCATTAGTTTCAAAGTAGTTACTGATTTCTTTTGAGATTTCCTCCTTGACCCACTGCTTGTCTAAGAGTGTGTTGTTTAACTTCCATATCCTTGTGCCTAACCTGTTTCTCTGGCCCTTAGTGATTTCCAATTTCATTGCATTGTGATCAAAGAAGTTACTTTGTATAATCTCAATCTATCTGATTTCATTGAGAGTTTTTCTGTGGCCTAGCATGTGGTCTATCTTGGAGTATGATCTGTGTGCACTGGAGAAGAATGTAAATCCTGCCATAATCTGTGTATTGTTCTGTATGTTTATTAAGTCCAGGCCCTTTAATGTATTGTTAAGAGTCTTTGTTTCATTGTTGATTCTCCATCTAGATTTTCTGTCTAATGATGATAATGGTGTATTAAAGTCCCCTGCTATAATTGTAGAGGCAATTTCTCCACTTGGCTTTTCCAGAGTTTGCCTCATGAATTTTGTGACACTGTGATTAGGTGTGTAATTGTTTATGATTGTTCTCTCTTCTTGAGAGATTACCCCTTTTACAATATATAGTGTCCATCTTTGTCTCTTACAATAGTTTTGCATTTAAAGTCTATTTTGCCTGATATTAGAAGAGCTACTCATGCCCTTTTTTGGCTATTGTTAGCTTGTAAAATTGTTTTCCAGCCATTTACTTTCAGCTTCCTTGAATCCCTGGGTCGAATGTGGATTTCTTCTAGAGAGCATGTAGATGGATCATATTTCTTTATCCATTCTGCCAGTCTGTGTCTCTTGAGTGGCGAATTTAATCCATTAATATTCAGTTTATTACTCACAATGAATTTCTCACTTCAGCCATATTTTCTTTGGATTAATGTATGTCATACTTTTTATTTTTCTGTTTTTGTCTTTTTAGTTGTTTTTAAACTCTCCTAACTCTTGGTTTTTCCTTTCAACTTGTAGAACTTCCTTTAGTATTTCTTGAAGTGCCGGTTTCTTATTGACATACTCCCTTAATTTCTGATTATCTGTGAATATTTTGAGCTCTCCATTTTTTTGAATTCCAGTTTTGCTGAATACAGAATTTGTGGGTGCAATTTTTTTTCTTTTAGTACCTTGACTATGTCATATCACAGTCCTCTTTCCTCCATGGTTTCAGATTAGAAAGCAGCACTTAATCTTATTGTGCTTCCCCTGTATGTCATGGTTCTCTTTTTTCTTGCTGCCTTGAGTATTTTCTCTTTTCTTGAGCATTGAACATTTTGACATGTATATGTCTTGGAGTTACCCTGTTGGGATTTGTACTGTTTGGGGTGTGCTTTGCTTCCTGGATCTGCACATCCATCTCTCAATAGGTGTGGGAGGTTTCCAGCCATTATTACCTTCAACAGTCCTTCTCTTCCCTTTTCCATCCTCTTCTCCTTCTGAGATGCCCATAATGCTTATGTTTGTGTGTTTTGTGTTATCAGTTAAATCCCTGGGTCCCTGGTGGATTTTTAGTATTTTTTTGTCTATCTGTTCTAATAACTGTTTGATTTCAACTGTATTGTCTTCCACATTACTAATCCTTTCTTCTGCCTGCTCAAATCTGCTGTTATGTGATTTCAGCATCCTTTTGATTTCTTGGATTGTGCCATTGATCACCATCATATTTGTTATCTTTTTGTGTTTGTTTACAATTTCTTCAGAATGTTCTCCCAGTGTCTTCTTTATATCCTTAATATCTTCCTTCACTTCATTAAGTTGGCCCTTGATATTTGTTTGGGAATCTTAGATTAGTTGTTCGATATTCAGCATATATTCCTGGTTTTTAGTTTGTTCATTGGAGTGTCCATGTCTTCCTGTTTCTCAGTGTGGTTTGTAATTTTTTGTTGCCCTCTAGTCATCATTTTATCTTGCTGGGTTTATTCAGTTGATTAGCTTCTCTCTCTCCTCTCGAGTTTTATTAAGTTGATGGTTCTGTGTGTGTGTTAAGTGTTTTCTTTGACACTTTTTATTCTTATTTTGTTTCCTTGCTTCTTTCTATGTTACCTTGAAGGCAAAAAATTAGTGCCAGAGGAATCAAAAGATGTGAGAAAGGAAGAAGGATAATAGTAATATTGATAAAAGTTAGAAGAGGGGCCAAATAGGACTTAGTGAAATGAATATTTAACTTGTGTAGGCAGTGTAGAGTAATAGGAAAAAAAGTGTAATACCTACAATGGAATGGGAAACCAAATAGATTAATATATGTATATATAATAATTTATATGGCTGGAATGATGATGAGAGAAAGAGTAAAGAAAGGGCTAAAAGGAAAAAGCTAATATAAATAAAATAAGAAGAAAACAAAATAGAAAAAATGGAAATTGACACCCCTAAGTTGTGGGCTAATGAAAAAGCATCGTGTCTAAGAACCACAACAGAAAGCAGAATGCAGAGAGCTGAAGGAATGATAGGAGATAGCTTGGGATACAGTATCAATATAGACAGAGAATGGGAAATCACTGAAGAAGAAGAACAGCAAAGAAGAGGTAAGCTAGAAGCACCGAATTTTTTTAAAAATGAAGGAAAACAGAAAGCGGGGAGGAAAGAGGAAAGAAAAGCAAAAGACAACAAATAAACAGAGAACAACCAAACAACCCCACCAGCAAGCAGTCAAACAAAACTAAGGAAGAAGTGTTCCTTCTATGGTCCTTGCAGATCCTTTCAGCCTGCTTGCAATTATCAATTTCCCCTCAAGTTTCTATCTGCAGGTTTTGCGGCAGATTTTCGGTATTAAATTAAATTAAGAAAAGGAATTTATTTTTTAAAGTCACTGTCTTTTTATTTATTTATTTATTTATTTATTTTTGGCGATATAAGGGACCCAAAATAAGTCCTCTGCTATATCATGCCCTTCAATGAAGGGACCCTAAATAGGCTCATGGAAACTAATAAAGCCCTCCCCACTTCCTGGTCTCCTCAGGGAAGCTGAAACTGTCATTCTTGTCATTGGAGACCAATAAAATTGGCTGACTCTGTCCCTTCTGGGGCCAGGCATCAGTGTCAGTGGGCTGCTGGGTTAATCAGGTTTCCTTAGCAAATTCGCCTCTCCTCTCAGCCTGGCACTGTTTCAAGCTGGCTTATCTGCACCCTAAAGCTATGAGGGGGTCCAGGCAGCCAAATCCACAGAAGTTAAATCCCTCTCCACCTTTTGTCAGAGCCCTCCCTCCATCAGAGTATGCTCCCTCACACCGGGAGTGGGAGTTGCAGGTGCAGGATTAACAGCTCAAACCTGACATTTTCCCTGTGGGTGGGGCTCAGCCATCTGTGTTAAACACCATGGGCAGCCTCAAAACTCATGAATCTCCACCAATCACTCCATGCTGTTGATCTGCCTGCTGATAGAAGACCCAAGCTTCTCGCTCTCTGCACCCACAGCACAGACCCATGAGCGGGACCCTGTCAACAATCGGCCATCCCCAGACAGTTAGTCAGTGAGTATCCTCCTAAACTGATGCCATCTTGCCTGTTTCATGTAGCATTTTCTTATAAT
The DNA here is from genome assembly GCA_026826555.1 of Tolypeutes matacus. NCBI lineage: Eukaryota > Metazoa > Chordata > Mammalia > Cingulata > Chlamyphoridae > Tolypeutes > Tolypeutes matacus. Next base: position 1,275,934 of record JAKSZT010054234.1, on the reverse strand, counting down.
GCACCCCAAACATGTATATTTTTTCAGTTTCTTCACCTGATTCTGATGTGGATTCAAGTTTAACAGCAACAGAACTATAGTGGCATGCTTTCTACTTAACTTCAATTTTCCTTATTATTTTAAATCAGAAATAATCCTTTCATAATTAGATGATATTCTTCAAATTACAAGTATTTTAAGAAGTTAGAAAATTTATTTATATTCTTAAGTTGTACTCCAATATATTTCTCATATGTGATAGGGTGTGGGATGGATGAAACTAGAGAATGCATGGATTTACAAACAGAAATGTGTACCCAAAAGAATTTGCCAAAGCAGATAATTCTGAGGAAGGAGGAATGGAGTTTAGGGCTAGAGAAGTAATTTGGCTGTTTGCCATAACAGACATAAATCATTTTTATACTCTTTACAAGAATCATTTGGTTATAATTTAAAAGAAATTATGAAAATAGTACACAATGAAATCATACAAAGTGGATTATTGGAAATATTGATTTGTATCTGCAACATTACTGGGAGTGGAGGGAACTTCCCCTCATCCTTTGCAAATACACTCACCCATAAAGGAAAATTGCTCACTCCCCTCAGCCCCCCTCCCCAGCTGCCTGGATGAGTGGATGCCTCCCTCAGTAAGAGTGAGCACAGAGCACTAGGAGCATGGATGCGACTGTGTGAAGGCTACACTGCTCTCTACGTGCGTCCAGTTAGAGTGCTTTTAGCACCACAGGAGAAGATGGACTTCCTGCTGTTTATTCCCTAGTGAAGACCCATTAAAGTGACTCACATAACTAACTGAGGTTTTGAATGCTGAAAAGGGCATTTTCCCTGTCCTCCTTTGGGGATGCAGAACCTAAGATGATGGTTTTCATTGGGGCTCTGAGAGTTTGGATCCCAAATAGGACATTCCCTCTCTGGCTTTGGGGAACTGCAGTGAATACGTGTTACATTCCAGCTTCTTCGGTTCATCAGTTTCTTCCCATACAAACCCTCCAGTCTCTTCTGGGATTGAAGAGGTCTGCATCATTTTCAACACTGTTAAAAATGTGTTGAAAATTTAATATTTAATTGGTTTGAGAAATATCTGCCATCTGCACCCTCTGAGGTTTTCTGGAAACATTGCACTCTCTCACAACCTCACTTCTATTCTTGTCAGCCCTAGTTCCCAGGACATTCTGGGATTACTGTATTATTTAGTAGGGTCACTGGCATAATGTTGCTCATTCTGGTGATATTATTGCTCTAGCCAATGCTGTAATGCGAATTTTGACATTTCCTTCCTGAAACCAACATGTTTAATCTTGGCATTACTCCTTCTTTAGCTGCCCTAAGATTGGAGAAGTTGAAAGTAGAACTGGAAGGAGGAGACCTGAGTCTGTGCCTGAGACCCAGGAGGGGTACAGTAAGAGCAGCCACCTCAGAGGGTCAATGCTGGAGGCAAAGGTAAGGACAGAAGGGCAAAAAGAGCAGGAGTAGTAAGTCTCCTCTCTGTGCCCTGACTCCTCTGCTGAGGCAGACCCCAGGTCCCATGTTTTTATCAACCCCTGCCCACCTGGCCAACCCCTGCTTGAGGCAGGTACATGCCACTGGGGCATCTGGGACTTTATACTAGTACCCAAACCATGTGAATCCCCTTCTGGACTCCCTGTGTTGCAGGCCTTGCTGGCCAAGAGCACATTACCGACCACCTTACCAGTACCCATTCCTGGCCTAATCTGGAGACACCCACAGCTTACAGGTGAATTCACTGGGCAGCATCCTCACTCTATCATTTGGGAACAGGGCAGCTCTCTAACCCTGTGTCCCTAGTAGTTTGAGTTTCCCAAGCACTGCCAATGCAAAATACCAGAAATAGGTAGGGTTTTATTGGAATTTATTAGGGTTTAAGTTTACAGTTCTGAGGCTGTGAAAATGTCCAAATCAAGGAATCATAAAAAAGCTGTCTTAACAAGGGTCAGTTACTGTTGGGATCCTGCCAAGGCAAAATATTGGGCCTGCCTTTCTCTCTGCCTTCTCTTCAAGGCTCACTTTCTCCCTGAGCTCAGCAGTGGGCCATCAAACACAATTGCACACACTTCTCCCTTCTCCTCTGGCCTGAATGTCTTCGTGTTCAAGCTGCTCCATGAATACAGCCTCTGGCCTCTCCCTCAGCCTCTCAGGGTTTCTGTGTCTCTCTACAGCTGTAAGAGTTCCTGGAGCACTCTCCCACATGGCAGGGTAAACATGGCAGCAGTCTTTCTCTTTGTGTTCCATGTATGTAGGTCTTCAGCACAATGAATGAGATCCATCTTGGTGCTCGCAGTCTAATCAGAGGCCCTTAACTAAACTAAAACAATCTAACAAAAAGTGACCTGATTGAAAATTCCCTTATCTGAATCTAATCAAAATATCTTACATACAAAAGCTCTACTCACACAACAATGGCTTATAAGACCATAATTTTCTGGAGTCCACAGAAGACTCAAATGAGGGCATTAACCTGGGGCACAGGGATCAGGAGGGGTCTCCTAAGTTGGGAGAAATGGGAACTCACGAAGCAGTAGTGTACTTTGCTTATGCCCATCATTGAGCAATTTGGGGTGCTGACTACCATTGCACTGGCCCCTAGAATGGTCCCAAGAAGAACTCAATATACTGTGCTTTCTCCACCAAATCTTAGCTCCAAAATCAGGTGTGTAACTCAGAGAGGTGTGCCATTATTCCCATCCCCAGAGCCAGAGTGCAAAGATTTTGTCCGGGGGGTGGGGGACAGGAGGGAAGTTGAAAAAGAGAAAGACCCTAATTTCTTCTCCAAAGATCTGATTATGGGTACAACAGAATGGATAAAATGAACCCTAAGGGTGCTCTCAAAAGCAGTGGAGAGCATAGAGACCTGAGATGTAATGCATCTCAATCCTTCAGGAAGAAGGGAAATAAATAAATTTAAAATGAATAAAAACTAATAAAGTTCGCTGGCAGCAACTAACTTTAAAAGAAACATAAAAGAATATTCTTCAGGCAGAAAGAAAATTATATCAGAAGGTTCAAGATTCAGGATGGATTGAAAGACAATATCTGTTAATTAAATTCATATATCTAAATGACTATTGAATGGATAATGTAATAATGATTTCAGTGGTCAAGGACATCAATAAAGTGTTAAAACACACCATAAAATAATATATAGCATAAGATGGTAAATGGATATGTAACAGTTTGATATTGTTATGAATTCCAAAAATAGATATGGGATTATGCTTGTAAATTGGTCTGTTAATCTGGACATGATTAAGTTATGATAAGGGCCAAAGTCGGTAGGGTGTTGAGCCCCACCACTTCATGGGTGGGGTCTCAAACATAAAATACATTGCAAAGGACGGAGTTGGAATAGTTTTTGATGTTGGAGTTCTGATGTACAAGTACAGAAGGCCCTGGGGAAACGAGACAATGATTCACCTGACAGTTCACAGCTGGCCTTGTGGAGAGAGGCAAACTTTAGAGAGCCTCATTCTTTACAGCTGACCTTGTGGAGGAAACAAAGGAGCTGAGCCCACAGAGAAATGCAGCCCTAGGAAGAGAGGAACCCAAGAATCCTGATCCCTGGCAAATGCAAGCAGCTGTATTACTCCAAGACATGGTAAAAGCTTTGGTGAAGGAAGAAACTTATGCTTTATGGCCTGGTAACTGTAAGCTTCTAGACCCCCAAAATACCCTGTATAAAGACCAACAGGTTTCTGGTATTTTGCATCCACACACTTTGGCTGACTAATACAGAATATAAACTCTTATAAGATACATTATTTGGCAAGTCAATAACAAATAATAAGAGCAGATTTCAAAAGACAAGCTAGGTTTTATAATTTCCCGAGTAAACTTTAAAGAATATTAAATAATACATTTCTTCCAAATAAATAGAAGAAAAAAAATGAACAAAAATAGTCAGTCAATAAAAGTACTGAGGATTTCCTGGGTTGCCATTTTAGCTTTTGTTCTGGGGCCACCTTGCTCGTGCATCATTGGAAGCTGCACCTTGCTTATCACTCAGAAGCCTGAAGTTTCCAGGGTTGATTTCTGGGGTGTTGTTTTCTACCCATCATAAATCAAGTACTGTATTACTTCTCCATTTTCTAGTTATGAGGTAAACAAGCTGGATATGATGCTCATATGAAGCAAGAAGAGCCATGAATGATAAACAGATAAAAAGGAAAGATTGTTGTGCTTCCTTAATTGGACACTTAGATGATTGATATTGGATCTTTCCTCTTTTCTAATGAATACATTCAATGCTATAAATTATCCTCTAAGTACTGCTTTTGCTGAACCCCACAAACTATGAAGAAGCATTGGACTTTAAGAAGCAGAAAACACTACATAACAAAAGGCTTGTGAGTGAGGCTATATCCACTTCCACAACAGACTTAAGATGTTAAGTATAGACTTAAGATGAAGGCAGAGAATGTAAGAAAGTTGGGAAAATATTTTATCTGACTACAAACATTATTTCCTCAAAATAACACTCCTATGAATCTAACATCACTTTGAAGGAATTTGCATCATGCTTACCTAAGCATGAGGGAATTTATGTAAGGAAAAAAGAAAGAAGACAATGAGTTTTGCCAGTTTGTCCCACAAAGTAGTCCTCCTCTTTAAGTGTAATGAGTGTGAAATTTTCTCAGAAATTCAACATCATGAGATACCTGACAATTAATCCTACTGAGAAACCATTAGGGATTTCATGAATTTGGGAAAGCTAGAGTCACATCAAAGAAACATGCAGGAGTAAAACCTTGTATATGTAAGGAATATTGGAAATCCTCCAGCCAGGCATTAAATCTCATTGGGCATGAAATATTCACACAATAGTTAGTATTGTAATGATCATGGGAATGCTTCCATCTGAAACAAAACCTCATGGAATATGAGAAAATTCACACTAGAGAGAAACCATATGAGTGTCCTGAATGTAGTTGGCATTTTACAGTCATTTTTTACTCCTCATTTTAAAAGCTATACAGGGGAAAATGCAGAGAAATGTCAGACATGTGGGAAAGTTTTCAACCTAACAGAAAACACCTTTATTCATCAGAAAATTCTTACTGAAGAGACATCATATATATGTGGAAAGCTTTAATTAAAATGTCAAATCTCAGATACAAGAGATTTTCTACTGCAAAGAAACCCTATGCATGTAAGGCATGTGAAAAAGCCTTTAGGTACAAATCATGTCTCACAGAACATGAAAAAAATTCAAAGTGGACAAAAACAAAATGAATGTAGAGAATGCAGAAAAGCCTTCAATCAAAAGTAATAGTTCATTAAACATCAGAACATTCATTCTGGAGAAAAACATTATATATGCAATGAACGTGGAAAAGCCTTCAACCATAAGGAGAAACTCATTAACCATCTCAGAATTCATACTGGATAGAAACACTATGAATGTGATGGATGTGGGAAAGCTTTCATTCAGAAATCAAGTCTCAATACACACCAGAGAAGACAAACTGGAGAATAAACTTATATATGTAAGGAATGTATGAAAGCCTTCAGTAGCAAATCAAATCTCACTGACCATGAGAAAATTCATAGAGGCGGGAAACCCTATATATGTAAAGAATGTGAAATAGCTTTCAGCCAGAGGCAGTATCTCATTAAATATTACAATATTCATACTGGAGGGAAACCCTGTGAATGTAATGAATGTGAATCTCCAAAGAATCTCCACCTCAAGTCTGTACAATTGTTGCCAATCTTTTAAGGAAGCATCTGTGACTGTGCAATTCCAAATGTCTTTCTCCTCTTGGAAAAGTGCACTTGCAGTTTGTTCTGAAATCTGCTCTCCTCCCACATCTTCTTCCACACTCATCTGTGTTCAATTTGTTACAACTAATTTATGCTTCCAAACTCGAGATTTTTTAAAATTTATGTAAAGATGGGCCTTCCACTTATTTCAAATTATCCTGCTTGTTTTCACTGGTTCTTCAATCCATTACATTCTGGGTATGCATTTATAAAATTACCATTTTAAAAATATTGCTGACAATTATTGTAGCTTTTTCTTATAAGGCACCCAAACTATTTATATTTTTTCAGTTTCTTCACCTGATTCTGTTGTGGATTCAAGTTTAACTGCCACTGAACTACAGTGGCCTTCTTTCTCCTTAACTCCAATTTTCCTTATTATTTTAAATCAAAAATGATCCTTTCATAATTAGATGATATTCTTCAAATCACAAGTATTTTAATAAGTTAGAAAATTTATTTATATTCTTAAGTTGTACTCCAATATTTTTCTCATATGTGATAGGGTGTGGGATGGATGAAACTAGAGAATGCATGGATTTACAAACAGAAATGTGTACCCAAAGAATCTGCTAATGCATATTATATTGAGAAAGGAGGAATGGGGATTGAGGCTTCAGGAGTAATTTGACTGTTTGCCATAACAGACATAACTTATTTTTATACTCTTTGAAGGGATAATTTGGCTATAATTTAAAATAATTGATGAAAATTGTACACAATGAAATCTTACAAAGTGGTTGATTTGAAGATATTGATTAGCATCTGCAACATTGCTGGGGGGGCACTTCCCCTCACCCTTTGCAAATACTGTAGCCCATAAAGGAAAAGTGCTCACTCCCCTCTTCACCCTACTCAACTGCTTGGACAGGTGGAGGCCATCCTCAGCAACCTGAGCATGGAGCATGAGAGAATGGACACGAAAGTCTGAAGGCCACACTGCTCTCTACACGTGTCTGGTTAGAGGGCTGTTAGCACCACAGGAGAAGACGTATTTCCTGCTACTTAATGCTCAGTGAAGACCAGATAGAGTGACTCACATCACTAACTGATGCTCTGAGTGCTGAGCAGGGCTTTCTCCTTGTCCTCCTTTGTGGATCCAAAACCTATGATGTTGGTTTTCATTAGGGCTCTGAAAGTTTGTTTCCAAAACAGGACATTGCTACTGTGGCTTGGGGGAACTGCAGTGAACACATATTATATTCCAGTTTCTTCAGTTGTTCATCAGCTTCTTCCCATCCAACCCCTACATTCTTTTCTGGGATTGAGGAGGACTGCATCATTTTCAACACTGTTCAAAATGTGTTGAACATTTAATCTTTAATAAGTATGAGAAATATCTGACATATGCACCCTCTGATATTTTCTGAAAAAATTACACTATCTCACAACCTAACTTCTATTCTTGTCAGCCATAAGTCAAAGGACTTTCTGGGATCCCTGTACTATTTATTAGGGTCACTGGACTAATGTTGCTCATTCTGGTGATGTTATTGCTGTAGCCAATGCTGTAATATGAATTTGACATTTCCTTCCTGACACCAAAATGTTTCATCTTGGCATTGCTCTTTAGCTGCCCAAAGTTTGGAGAAGGTGAATGTTGAACTGGAGGCAGGAGACCTGAATCTGTGCCTGAGACCCAGGAGGGGTAGAGTAACAGTAGCCTCCTCAGAGGGTCCATGCTGGAGGCCAAGAGTAAGAGGGAAGAGCAAAAGGAGCAGGAGCAGGAAGTCTCCTCTCTGTACCCTGACTCCTCTGCTGAACAGACCCCAGGTCCCATGCTTTTATCTGCCCCTGCCCACCTGGCCAACCCCTGCCTGATGCAGGTTCCCTATACTTGGGCATCTGTGACTTTAGACTCATCCCCAAACCATGTGATTACCCTGCTTGACACCATGTCTTGCAGGTCTTGCTGGCCTAGAACACTTCCTCATCGGACTAAAGAGTATTTATTCCCACCAGTCTGAAGCCACCCTCAGTTTACATGTGAATTCACTGGGCAGCAGCATCATAGTACCATTTGGGAACAGGCAGCTCTACAACCCTGTGCCCCTATCTGTTTGAGTTTGCCAAGCGCTGCCAATGCAAAATACCTGAAATAGGTTGGCTCTATTGGAATTTATTAGGGTTAAAGCTTACAGTTCTGAGGCTGTGAAAAATGTAAAATCAAGGCATCATCAAAAGTGGTTTCTTAACAAGGATCAGCTGCTGCTGGACACCTGCCAAGGTAAAATATTCAGCCTGCATGTCTCTCTCTGTCTTCTCATAGAAACTCAATTTCTCCTGGACTCAGTAGAAGTACTCACACCTCTACCTTATTCCCTGGCCTGGATTTCTTCAGCCTCAAGCTGCTATATGACTCCTGCCTCTGACCTCTCCCTCAGCCTCTCAGGGTTTCTGAGTCTCTTCACAGCTATAGGAGATCATGGAACACTCCCCCACATGGCAGGGTAAATATGGCAACACTCTTTCTCTGTGTGTTCCATGAATATAGGGCTTCAACACAATGATTGGGGTCCATCCTGGTGCCTGAAATCTAATCAGAGGCCTTTAACTAAATTAAAGCAATCTAACAAAAATGACCTAATGGAAAGGACCCTTATCTGAATCTAACCAAAATGTCTGACATACAAAAGACTTACACACACAGCAATGGGTTAGTAGGAACTTACATTTTCAGGGTCCACACAAGACTCAAATGAGGGCATTAACCCAGGGCACCAGGATCAGGAGGATTTTCCTAAGTCTGGGAGAAATGAGAAATCCTGAAGCAGTGGCTGTAGTTTTGGTGTGGCTTCATTGAGCCAAATTGTGTGCTGACAACCATTGCACTGGTCCCTAGAATGGTCCCAAGGAAAACTCAATATACTCTGCTTTCTCCACCAAATCGTAGCTCCAAAATCTGCTGTGTAACTCAGAGAGTTGTGCCATTATGCCCATCCCCAGAGCCAGAGCCCACATATTTTGCTGGGGGGAGGTGGGGTGGCAGGAAACACACTGTGAAACTAAAAGCCCCTAATTTCTTCTCCAAAGAACCTATTACATTTACAACAGAATGGAGAAATTCTAATCTAAGGCTGCTCTCAAAAGCAGTGGAGATCATCGTGGGCCTGAGATTTAATTCATCGTAATCCTTCAGGAAGAAGTGAAATAGTTTTACAAATGAGTAAAATCTATTAAAGTTTGCTAGAAGCAACTCACTTTAAAAGAAATGTAAATGAATATTCATTAGGCAGAAAGAAAATAATCTCAGAAGGTTCAAGATTAAGGATGGATTGAAGAACAATATCTGTTAATTAAATTCATATATATATATATATATATATATATATATATGACTATTGAATGGATAAAATAATATGATATCCATGGCCTAGAACATCAATAAAGTGTTAAAATACACCATAAAATGATATATACCATAAGATGGGTAAATTGATATGTATCAGCTGGATATCATTATGAATTCCAAAAATAGATATTGGATGATGCTTGTACCTGGTCTGTGAATCTGGGTATGATTAAGTTATGATAAGGTCGTTGATTGGGCCACTGTTGGTAGGGTGTTGAGCCCTGCCACTTGGTGGGTGGGGTCTCAAACATAAAAGGACATGGCAAAGTAGAGATCTGGAGTAGTTTCTGATGTTGGAGTTCTGATGAGCAAGGACAGAAAGCCCCGGGGTAAAAAGACAAGCCATTCACCTGAGAATTCACAGCTGGCCTTGTGGAGAGAGGCAAAGCTTAGAGAGCTTCATAGTCTACAGCTGACCTTGTGGACGAAACAGAGGAGCAGAGCAAGAGAAAAATGCAACCCTGGGAAGACAGCAACCCAAGAAGCCTGAAGCCTGGCAAATATCAGCAGCTGTCTTGCTCCAAGATGGGGTAACACACTTTGGTGAAGGAAGAAATGTATGCGTTATGGCCTGGTAACTGTAAGCTTCTAACCCAAATAAATACCCTTTACAAAGTCCAACAGATTTCTGGTATTTTGCATCAGTACCTCTTTGGCTGACTAATACAGGATACAAAATGTTTTAAAATATATTATTTGGCAAGTATATAACAAATAATAAGTGCAGATTTGGAAAGGCAAGCAAAAGTGTTATAATTTCCTGGGTAAAATTTAAAGAATAATAAATAGTGCACCTCATCCAAATAAATAGAAAAAAATTGAACAACAATAGTCCAAAACAAAGTGTTCAGGATTTCCTGGGTTGACATTTTGGCCTTTGTTTTGGGGCCATCTTACTCGTGCATTTTGGAACCTGCACCTTTCTTATCCTTCAGAAGCCTGAAGGTTCCAGCCTTGATTTATGGGGTGTTCTTTTGTCCTCATAATAAATCAAGTGCTGTATAACTTCCCCATTTCCTACTTATGAAGTCACCAAACTAAATGTGATGCTAATTTGAAGCAAGAAGAGCCATGAATGATAGAACAAATAAAAAGGAGATATTCTTGCACTTCACAAATTGGATGCCTAGATGATTGATATTGGATATTTCTTCTTTTCTAATGAATGCATTCAATGCTATAAATTTTCCTGTAGCACTGCTTTTGCTGCACCTCACATAGTATGAAAAAGCATAGGGCATTAAGAAGCAGAAAGAACCACATAACAAAACGCTTGTGAGTGAAGCTATATCCACTTCTCCAACAGTACAAACTGTTGTACTGTACTGTTGGAGAAAGCAGGGAATGTAAGAAACTTGGGAAAAGATGTTCTCTTACTGCAAGCATTGTTTCCTCAAAATAACACTTCTATGAATAGAAATTCACTTAGAGTTATTTGCATCATGCTTTCCTAAGCATGAAGGAATCTATGTAAGGAAAAAAGAATGAAGAAAATGACTTTTGCCAGTTTGCCCACATGGTAGTTCCACACTTTGAATGTAATAAGTGTGAAGTTTTATTGCAAATTCTACCTCATGAGATACATGAGAATTAACCTTTCAGAGAACTCATTTGGGATTTCATGTGTTTGGGAAAGCTAGAGCTACATAAAAAAAAAACATGCAGGATTAAAATGCTGTGTATGTAAGGAATATTGGAAACTTCAGCCAGGCATTAAATCTCATTGAGCATGAAATATTCATATATTTGTTAGTATTGTAATGAACATCAGAATGTTTCCATCTGAAACAAACCCTCATGGAATATGAGAAAATTCAAATTAGAGAGAAACCATATGAGTGTCCTGAATGTAGTCTACTCTTTACATTCATATTTTTACTCCTCATTTCAAAAGCCATACAGGAGAACAAGCATAGAAATATAATACATGTGGGAAAGTTTTCAACCTGAAAGAAAACCTCTTTATTGGTCAGAAAATTCTTACTGAAGAGAAAAAATGTATATGAGGGAAAGCTTTAATTTAAATGTCAAATCTCAGATATAAGAGATTTCCTAATGCAAGTTCCCCTATGCATGTAAGACCTGTGAAAAAGCCTTTAGGTACAAATCATATCTTACCAAAAATGAAAAGACTCATAGTGGACAGAAATAAAATGAATTTAAAGAATGCAAAAAAGCCTTCAGCCAAAAGCAATAGTTCATTAATCATCAGAGACTTCATTCTGGAGAAAAATCCTATATATACAATGAATGTGGAAAAGCCTTCAACCAAAAGGAAAAACTTATTAACCATCTGAGAATACATACTGGAGTGAAAGCCTATGAATGTGATGGATGTGGGAAAGCTTTCATTCAGAAATCAAGCCTCATTACACACCAGAATAGACACAGCCTGAACATGCTCCACTAGTTCCACAAGCTCTACAGGCGTCCATGGGCTCCAAGTGTTCCACAAGCTTCCACAGGTACCACAGACTCCAAAAGCTCCAAGGATTTGCACCAGCTCCACAGCGATCCATGGGTTTTACAAGCTCCATAGCTCCACAGGCCTCCATGGGCTCCATGGGATCCACACGCCCCATGGGTGTCTCAGGCTCCATGGGTTCCATTGGCTCCACAGAATTCACCTGGTTCACAGACCCAAGGGCTCAATGTGCACCACTGATATCCACATCCACAGGCATCATGGCTCCACAGGCTCCTTGGGTCTGAACAGTCTCCACACCCTCCATGGGCCTCTCAGCCACCATAGATGGAACTGGCCTGCACAGCCTACACAGGTCTCCATCGGCTCTAGAGGCATCATTGTCCCAACAGGCTCCACAGTTTCCAATGTCCTGTGCAGGCTCAACAGGCTTCACAGCCTAAACTGGCCTACTTGGGCTCCACAAGTTCCAAAGCCACCACAATATTCCCAGTACTGCACAAGCTCCATGGTTTCCACGTGGTCTACAGGCCTGCACAAGCTCCACAGGCTACCCAATCACCAGAGTTTCCATGAGCTGCACAGACCCCACAGGCTTCATGGCCCAAAATGGGCTACACAGACTCCATAGGCCTCCACATGATTCTCAGCCTCCTCAGCCTCCACAGCCTCCACATGCTCCATGGGCCTACATAACCTCCATGGGCTCCATGGGCTCCACATTCCTCCATGGGCTTAACAGACACTGTCATCACTATGACCCTGCACAGGCTCCTTGGCCTCCATGAGATACATAGGCTCTGATGTCTCCACAGTCTCTGTGGATTCCATGGGCTCCATGAGCTACAGTGGCTTCACAAGTTCCACATGTTCCAAAGGTCTGCACAGGTGCCATGGGCTCCATGAGGTCTATAGACCTGCACAGGCTCCACAGGCCTCCTTGGGCTCCACAGACTCCCCAGGCCTGCAGAGGCACCATGAACTCCACAGGGTCCTCTGGCTTGCACAGGCTCCACAGGCCTCCCCAGATTTCACAGTTTCCATGGGACCAATGAGCTCCATGTGTTCCACAAGACTTTATATTCTCAAATATTTGGCTGGCTCCCTGTCCTTCACGGGCCTGCTCTGGCTCCACAGGCCTCCTTAGGCTTCATAGTCTCTACGGGCTCCTCAGTTTCCATGGCCTCCATAAGCTCCGCCAGCTCCACGGACTCCATGGGATTCACAGGCTGCACAAGTTCCACTGGCCTGCACAGCATCCACGAGCTCCATGAGCTCCATTGGATCAATAGCCTCCATGGGCTCCACAGTCCTCTATGACACCCTGGGCTAAACCAGCTCCATTGGGCTCACACACTCCATAGGTCCTTGGGCCTCTTCAGGCTCCACAGGCCTCCACAGTCTCCGAAGTCTCCACAGGCTCTACAGGCTCCATGGGCTCCTCATGTATCCATGGGCTTCATGCACTCCTCAGGCTCCACATTCTCTGTAGTTTCTTTGGCCTCTGTAACTCAACAGGCTCCATGGACCCATAGGCTTGATGAAGTACATAGGATCCACAGGTCTGTACAGGCTCTAAAGGCTCCTTGAACCTGGACAGCCTCAATAGGCTCCATGGATTACTTGATCTCCACAGGCTGAATGGTTATTCACAGGCTCCACAGACTCTACTGATTCCACGGGATCACAGACTCCCCAGACTCCCCAATCTCCATAGGTTACATGTGCCTGCAAATGTTCCACAGGCTCCCTGGGTTCAAAATGCTCCACAGACTTCATTGGCCTTCACGGGGTGTACAGGCCCACACAGGTGCCACAGGCCCCATGGACTTGACAAGATTCCCCATGCTTCACAACCTATACAGGCCCCACCACCCCCATGGAAATCCAAAGGCTCCATAGGCTTCATTGGCCCCATGGGCCTGCACAGGATGCATGGTCTCCATGGGCTCCATAGCTCAACAAGCTCCATGTGCCCCATGGGCTCCATGAGCTCCACAGGCTCCACAGGCCTCAACTGGCTTCACAGGTGCCAAGGGCTCCACTGCTACACAGGACTACATGGAATCCATGATGTCATTGGGCTTCATGGTATCCAAGCACTCCACGTGCTCCACAGGCTCCATCGGTATGCACTGGCTGCACATTCTCCACTGACTCCATGGGTTCCACAGACTCCACAGGCTCCACAGTCTCCACAGGTTCCCTGGGCCTGTACAGGCTCCACAGGACTCCATGCATTCCAAAATTCCACAGTCTCCATAGGCACCTCAGGCTCCATGAACCTGCAGAGACTCCACAGGCTTCCACGGTCTCCCCAAGCTCCACAGGCTCCACAGGCTCTATGAACTCCACAGTTAACACACTTTCCAAGGGTTTTTCCCTAATGCTCAGTGAATGTAGTTGGATCTTCAGTTTAGTGAACCAGTAAAGAGACTTGATTCATTGGCTGATTTGCACGTCTTTCACTTAAAATCAACTTCAATACACTGGTTTCACCTAAATCCATGTGAATGTAGGAGGTACTTAAAGTTTGGAAGGTAAATAAGGTACTTGTTTTTTTGACTGCTATGCTCTTGCTTTCACTCACAATCAATGTCAAAACACTGCTTTTCACTAATGCTATGACAATGCAGTGGTTTCTTCAGTTTTCAGACCTAAGCAGGATACTCATTTCATTGGCACCCATGCACTTGCTGGGAGTTACAACCAAGTTAAAAATCCTGGTTTTAACATACAACTCTGTTGATCCAGGAGGTTCCTCAGGTTTGTAAATCATGAAAGATAATTGTTTCCCTGGCTGCTATGCACCTTCTCTCACTCAAACCATTCTTTTACCTAATGCTCTGCCAATGCAGAGTTTCTTCACTTTTGTAAAGTAAATAAGATACTTCTTTCCTAGGCTGCTATACCCTTGTTTTCACTTACAACCACTGTCAAAGCACCACTTTTACCTAATACTATGCCAATGAAGTAGTTTCCTCACTTTTGAAAACTAAGTAAGATTTGTGTTCATTTGCGGCTTTGCATGGGTTTTCATTTATAATCACCTTCAAAACACTGATTTTACCTAAAACTCTGTGAATGCAGGAGGCACTTCATCTAATGTAAGTAAGATACTTGTTTCCCTGGATGCCATGCATTTGCTTCCACTCAGAATGTCAAAATCCTGCTTATACCTAATGCTCTGCCAATGCAGAGATTCTTCACTTTTGCAAAGTAAATAAGATTCTTCTTTCCTTGTCTGCTATGCACTTGTTTATACTTACACCCATTGTAAAAATTCAGGGTTTTCTATGTCAATGGTGCATTTTACTCACTTTTGAAATCTAAGTGAGTTTCTCCCTTCTTTTGCTTCTAAGCAAAAGAAGAAATTGTGATTTCTCTTACAATTAACTTCAAAGCACTGCTTTTCCCTAATGCTTGCTGAATGCATTCGGTTCTTTAGTTTAGAAAACCAAAAAAGAAACTTAAAAGATGAACAGTATATGACATCACTGATCTGAACTGAGGAAAGTGAGCAGTCTCTGAGAACCATTGTCTGAAAGATAGGTTAACAAGGGAGTGTAAGAGAAGAGCAGACTTTGAGTCATCACCCATATGGACATAATCTACGGTAAAGGGATAGAGTGTGGTTGTATGTTGGGGGATGGGGCAGATGAGTGGTGGTGTTCATGGGTTTGGTGGTGCAGCACTGGCGGGTAGGTGGATTAGGAAAGGCAGGTTCAAATACCCAGGGCATGTAACTGAATCTTGAAATTTCATGGGTCGGGATAGTGTGGTATCATGGGCCCTGGGGGACTGCGGGGTAGGGAACATTCAAGATCTAATGGGGTGTTTGGTGATCATGGGGAAGGTTTTCCATTACCTTACAGTAATGGACACAGGACATGGTAAATTTCATCAAAATTATTAAACTGTATCATCTAAATTGTAAACTATACTGTAAATGATTGACAATGTTTTGTTGCTATATTTTGCTTTCTGTATAACAGTTATAACAATGCTAACATCCAAAAAAAGGGGGGGTTAATATGGGGTGGGGAAGGGGGGCTTGTTTGGTATCTGGGAGTCACCTACACTCCGTGTGTTACTTTGCTGTAACGTAAAACTTCTTTGAAAATTAAATGAAAAATTGGGAGACAATGGGAATTGCGAGGGGGAAGTTGTCATGACACATCGGACATCCGATAACACAGTGATAAAAAAAGGAAAAAAAGAAAAGAGAAAGGAAAAAAAAGAATAAATATATGTACATATGTATTTTTAAAGGCATTTCCTTTGCTTTTTTGCCCATTTTTTGAATGTCCCAATCTGCTAATTATATTTTGTTTTTTTTTGTTTTTTGTTTGATTATTTGTTTTTTTTTTCTTGTTTTTTTCTTCTCTTTTTTTCCCCTTGAGTTTCCTTATGTTTGTCTCTTGCATGTAAGCTTATGATAGTTGTTTCTTTTTCCTAGTAAGTGTATTTGATTATTTTATAGATTACATGTTCATGGAGGATTTGGATCATTTAATTTATTGTCTTTTGAACCAGTGTCTGCACCTCCTAATTTATCTACTGATCCATTTTTACAACATTTGATAACCCTCCAAAAGTTTTGTTCTTGCACAAGCACCATTCTCTTCAATTATGAAAAGTATAGCACAGGGAAGTAGAGAAGAAAATTCAGAGGCTGTGCAATTTTTTTTTACTTTTCCAGTAACAGTAACTCAAATTCCAGTAGATGCTAACAATCCCCAAGGGGGTATACCATAGAAGCATTCTCCTATTCCTTTTAAAACTATCAAAAAATTAAAATAAGCATGCACTCAATATGGTGTAAATTCTCCTTCTACTAAAGAATTGGTGCAAGAAATGGCACAAGCAAACAGATTAATATCCTGGGATTGGGATTTGTTAGCTCAAGCTGTTCTTAGTTCAGCAGAATTTTTTCATTTTAAAACATGGTGGGCTGATAAAGCTAACATCATAGATGATGAAATCTACAGCAAAATCCACCAGTGCCTATTACTGCTGAACAAATATTAGGAAGAGTTCAATGGGGTGGGTTTCCTCGCCAAGCTCAATATGATGATATTGCCATTGCACAACTGCAATTGTGCTGCCTAGCTGCCTGGCAATGAATCTCCACCCCTGGACAGGCTGCACGATCATTTTCAAAAATCATTCAAAGAAATACTGACCCCTATGCTGAATTTGTAGCAGGGATGGCAGATGTAGTCAACAAGACAGTAACTCAATCAGATCTTAAAGAAATGCTTATTCTAATGTGTGTTTTTATAATGTTAACAGTGAGTGTAAAAAGGCTTTATGTCTGACAAAGGCAAAAGGAAGAACTTTACAGGATTATATAAAAATATGTCTAAACATTGGGCCTAATACCTAGAACATAAACCTTCTTGCAGCTGCTCTAAAGGGATGTAGTCCTATGACTTTAAGATTGAAATGTAAGGAAGATACTTGTGTGTTTGGCTGCTATGCACTTGCTTTCCATCATAATCAATGTCAAAACACTGGTTTTTCCTAATGCTCTGCCAATGCATTGGTTTTTTCAGGTTTCAAACTAGGCATGATACTCATTTCATTGGCAGCTATGCACTTGCATGTAATTACAATCAACTCCAAAATCCTGGTTTTAACCTAAAGCTCTGTGACTCCTGGAGGTTCTTCACGTTTTTATAGTATGAAAGATACTTGTTTCCTTGTCTGCTGTGTCCTGGTTTTCTGTTACTGTAAATATCAAAACACCACTTTTTCTATGTGAATGGTGCATTCCTTCACTTTTGAAATCTATGTAAGATTCTAGTTTCTTTTGCTGCTGTGCATGTGTTTTCACTTACACTCAAGTTCAAAGCACTGCTTTTCCTTATCACTCGGTGAATGCTGTCGGTTCTTCAGTTTAGAAAACCAATAAAGAAACTTGTTTCATAGGCTCTTTCACATGTGTTCTCACTTACAATGATCTTCAAGACACTGGTTTCACCTAACTCTCTGTGGAAGCCGTAGGTATTTCATCTTTGAAAGGTAAGTAAGATACTTATTTGCCTTGCTGCTATGTACTTGCTTTCACTCACAATGGCAGAACACTGCTTTTACCTAGTGCTATGCCAATGCAGAGGTTCTTCACTTTTGTAAAGTAAATAAGACACTTCTTTCCTTGGCTGATATGCAATTCTTTTCACTTACAACCAATGTCAAAACACTGCTTTCTCTATGCCAATTCTGCAGTTTCTTCACTTTTGAAATCTAAGTAAGTTTCCAGTTTCTTTGGCTGCTAAGCACATGTTTTCACTTACAATCAACTTCAAAGCACTGCTTTTCCCTGATGCCCAGTGAATGCAGTAGGTTCTTCAGTTTTCAAAATTAAACAGGATACTCATTTCACTGGTAGCTATGCACTTAAATGGAGTTACAATGATCTTCAAATTCCTGGTTTTAACCTAAAGCACTGTGAATCCAGTTGTTTTTCACATTTGTAAATTAAGAAAGACACTTCTTTCTTTGGCTTCTATACCCTTGTTTTCACTTACAACCATTGTCAAAACACTGATTTTACCTAAATATGCCAATGCAGTAGTTTCTTCATTTTTGCAACCTTAGCAAGATTTGTGTTTTATTTCCTGCTACGCATGTTTTCACTTACAATCACCTTCAAAAATACTGGTTTTACCTAATACTCTGTGATTACTTTAGGTACTTCAACTTTGAAAGTTAAGTAAGATCTGGGTTACCCTGGCTGCTGTGCACTAGCTTTCACTCACAATGTCAAAAGCCTGCTTTTTCCTAATGCCATGCCAATGCAGTGGTTTCTTCAGTTTTCAAATCTAATCAGGATACTCATTCCATAGGGAGCTATGCACTTCTTGGAGTTACAATCAACTTCAAACTCCTTGTTTTAACCCAAAGTTCTGTGAATCCTGAAGGTTCTTCATATTTGTAAAGTAAGAAATATACTTGTTTCCTTGGCTGCTCTGCCCTTGTTTTCACTAACAACCAATGTAAAAACACCGCTTTTACCTAACGTTATGCCAATGTAGTGTTTTCTTCACTTTTGAAATCTAAGTAAGATTTGTGTTTCATTTACTGCTATGCATGTATTTTCACTTACAATCACCTTCAAAACACTGGTTTTACCTAAAACTCTGTGAATGCAGGAGGTACTTCATCTTTCAAATGTAAGTAAGATACTTGTTTCCATGACTACTATGCACTTGCTTTTACTTACAATGTCAAAACCCTTCTTTTACCTAATGCTCTACCAATGAAGAGGTTCTTCAGTTTTGTAAAGTAAAAAAGATACTTCTTTTTTGCTGTTATGCATTTGTTTTCACTTACGACCAATGTCCACACCCTGCCTCTTCTATGCCAATGCTGCAGTGTCTCTAATTTGGAAATGTAAATATGATTCTAGTTTCTTTTCCTGCTATGCACATGTTTTCACTTACAATCAACTTCAAAGCACTGCTTTTCCCTAACACTTGGTGAATGCAGTCAGTACTTCAGTTTAGAAAACCAATAAATAAACTTGTTTCATTGGCTGCTTTGCATGTGTATTCACTTACTATCAACTTCAAGACACTGATTTCACTGAACTCTCTGTGAATGCAGGAGGTATGTCAGCTTTGAAAAGTAAGAAAGATGCTAGTTTGTTTGGCTGCTCTGCACTTGCTTTCACTCACAATCAATGTCAATACACTGCTTTATCTAATGCTATGCCAATGCAATGATTTCTTCAGTTTTCAAAACTATGCAGTATAATCATTTCATTGGCAGCTATGCTGTTGCCTGGAGTTACAGCTCCATGGGCCTGCAGATGCACCACAGGTCTCTATAGGCAATGCATGCTCCATGGGCTCTATGGCCTCCAAGGCCTCCATGGCATCCATGTGCATGCACAGGCTCCACAGGCTCCCCAGTCTCCACAACTCCATGAGCATGCACAGCCCCAGAGGCTCCATGGCCCAAATTGGCTCCAGAGACTCCAAAGTCCTCCCCACCATCCTCAGCCTCCATAGCCTCTACAGGCTCCACAGCACCACGGGTCTACATAAACTCCATGTGCTCCATGGACTCCACATTGCTCTGTAGGCTCAACAAACTATGCCGGCACAATTAGCCTGCACTGGCTCCATGGCATCCATGAGATATAGAGGCTCTGCAAGCTCCACAGGCTCCATGGCTTTCATGGGCTCCATGAGTTCCTGTGGCTCCACAGGCCTGCACAGGTGCCATGGGCTCCATAAGGGCTATAGGCCTACACAGGCTCTACAGGCCTCCATGGGCCCCACAGGCTCACCAGTACTGCACAGTCGCTATGGACTCCACAGAGTCCTCTGGTCTGCACAGGTTCCACAGATGTCCACAGGTTTCACATCCCCCATTGGCTCCATCAGCTCCATGGTTTCCACTTTCTGTATAGTGTCCTTGAGCTACATATCTCAACATGCTCCATGGGCCCCATGGGCTCAATGAGCTCCACAGGATCCACAGGCCTGTATAGGCTCCACAGTCTCCCTGAGCCTGCATAGGCTTTACAGGCTCCATAAACTTTGAGAACTCCATGGTCTCCACAGACTTCATTGTCTCCATGACCTCATCCAAGTCCACAGGCCTTAACAGGCTCCACAGGCCTCTACAGGCTCCATGGACTCCACGGGCTCCACAGGTCTGCATAGGCTCCATAGCTTCCACAGGTCCCACAGGCTATATCAGCCTCCACAGGCTCCAAGGGACCCACAGTCTCCACTGGCCTCCACAGCCTCCACAGGCTCCTTGGGCTCTCTGTTCTCCACAGACAGCACATGTTTCACAGGTGTCAGTGGCCTCCAGGGGCCTGAATAGGCTCTACAGGCCTCCATGGCCTCCACAGACTCCACAAACTACATGGGCTTCACAGGCATTCATTGGCTACATGTGCTCCAATGGTGCCAAAATCTCCATGGTCATCTTGGGCTCCATAGCTCAACATGCTCCATGGTCCCCATGGGCTCCATGAGCTCCACAGGCTCTGCAAGCCTCAACAGTCTTCACAGGCTCTAAAGTCTCCACAGCTACACAGAACTCCATGGAATCCCTGATCTCCGTGGCTCCACGTGCTCGACAGGCTCCATGTGTATGCACAGGATCCACAGGATCCACTGTCTCCACAGGTTACATGGGCCTGCACAGACTCCACAGGGCTCCATGTGTTCCAAAGGTTCCACAGGCTCCATAGGCACCACAGGCTCCATGCACCTGCAGAGACTCTGCAGGCCTCCACTGGCTCCACAAGCTCCACAGGCTCCATAATCTCCATGGACTCTATAGTTTACAAAGGTTCCAATCATTTTTCCCTAATGGTCAGTGAATGCACTTAGATCTTCAGTTTTGAGAACTAGTAAAGTGACTTGTTTCATTAGCTGCTTTGTATGTGTTTTCACTTAAAATCAACTTCAAGGCACTGCTTTCACCTAATGAAGGAGGTCTTCAAGTTTGAAATGTAAGTAAGATACTTGTTTGTTTGGCTACTATGTGCTTGCTTTCACTCACAATCAATGTCAAAACACTGCTTTTACATAATGCTATTCAAATGCAATGATTTTTTCAGTTTTCAAAATAAATAGGATACTCATTTCATTGGCAGCTCTGCACTATTTGGAGTTACAATCAACTTCAAAATCCTGGTTTTAACCTACAGCTCTGTAGATCCAGGGGGTACTTCATGTTTGTAACATAATATGAAAGATAATTGTTACCCTGGCTGCTACACTTGCTCTCACTTACAAAGTCAAATCCCTTCTTTTAACTAATGCCCTGTCAATGCAGAGGTTCTGCACTTTTGTAAAGTAAATGAGATACTTCCTTTCCTAGGCTGCTATGCTGCTGTTTTCACTTACAACCACTGTCAAAACACTGCTTTTACCTAGTGGTATGCCAATGCAGTAGTTTCTTCACTTTTGAAATGTGAGTAAGATTTGTGTTTCATTTGATGCTATGCATGTGTTTTCACTTGCGATCACCTTCAAAACACTGTTTTTATCTAACACTCTGGGAATTCACGTGGTATTTCATCTTTGAAAGGTAAGTAAGATCCTTGATTCCCAGGTTTTATGCTCTTGCTTCACTCACAATGTCTGAGTCCTGCTTTAATTAATGCTCTGCAAAAGCAGAGGTTCTTCACTTTTGTAAAATATATAAGATACTTTCCTTGGCTGCTATGCACTTGTTTTTTCACACTGCTTTTTCTATGTCATTGCTGCAGTTACTTCACTTTTAAATATAAGTAAGATTCTTATTTCTTTTGCTGCTATGCACATGTTTTTACTTACAATCAACTTCAAATCACTGCTTTTCCCTAATGCTTAGTGAATGCAGTCAGTTCTACAGTTTAGAGAACCAATAAAGAAACTTGTTTCATTGGCTGCTTTGCATGTGTTTTCACTTACAATCAACTTCAAGACACTGGTTTCACCTAACCCTCTGTGAATGCAGGAGGTACATCAAGTTTGAAAGGAAAGTAAGATACTTATTTTTTGGTTTCTATGCACTTGCTTTCACTCACAATGTCAAAACCCGGCTTTTACCTAATGCTCTGCCAATGCAGAAGTTCTTCAGTTTTCTAAAGTAAATAAGATATTTCTTTCCTTTTCTGGTATGCACTTGTTTTCACATACAACCAATGTCAAAACACTGCTTTTTCTATGCCATTGCAGCAGTGGCTTCACTTTGCAATCTAAGGAAGATTCTAGTTTCTTTTGCTTCTATGCATGGGTTTTCACTTACAATGAACCTCAAAGCAATCTTTTCCCCTAATGCTTGCTGAATGAATTTGGTTTTTCAGTTTAGAGAACCAATAAAGAAACTTGTTTCATTAACTGCTTTGCACGTGTTTTTACTTACATGCAAGGTCAAAACACTGCTTTTTCTATGTCAATGTGGCAATTTCTTCACTTTTGAAATCTAAGTAAGTTTCTAATTTTTTTGCTGCTATGCACGTGTTTTAACTTACAATGAACTTGAAGATGCTGCTTTCACATAACTCTGTGAATGCAGGAGGTACTTCAAGTATGAAAGGAAAGTAAGATACTTGTTGGTGAGGATGGTAAGCACTTGCTTTGACTCACATTCAATGTCAAAACACTGCTTTTATCTAATGCTATGCAAATGCAGTGGTTTCTTCTGTTTTCAAAATTAAGTAGGATTCTCATTTCATTGGTAGGTTTGCACTTCTTGGAGTTACAATCAACTTCAAAATCCTCATTTTAACCTACAGCTCTGTGGATCCAGGAGGTTCTTCATGTTTGCAAAGTAGGAAAGATACTTGTTTCCTTGATTGCTATGCCCTTGCTTTCACTTGCCACCAATGTGAAAACACCGCTTTTACCTAACACTATGCCAATGCAGTAGTTTCATCACTTTTTGAATCTAAGTAAAATTTGTGTTTCATTGGCTGCTATGCATGTTGTTTCACTTACGATCACCTTGAAAACACCTGTTTTACCTAACACTCTGTGAATGCAGGAGGTACTTCATCTTTGAAAGGTAAGCAAGATACTTGTTTCCCTGGCTGCTATGCACTTGCTTTCTCTCACAATGTCAGTGCCCTGCTTTTACCTACTGCTCTGCCAATGTAGAGGTGCTTCACTTTTGTAAAAGTAAATAATATACTTCTTTTCTTGACTGCTATGTAGTTCTTTTCACTTACAACCGATGTCAAAATACTGCTTTTTCTATGCCAGTGTGGCAGTGACTTCACTTTTGAAATCTAAGTAAATTTCTAGTTTCTTTGGCTACTAAGCACATGTTTTCACTTTCAATCAACTTCAAACCACTGCTTTTCTGAGTGCTCAAGAATACAGTCATTTCTTCATTTTAGAAAACCAATAAAGAAACTTGTTTCATCTTCTACTTTCTGAGTGTTTTCACTTACATTCAATTTCAAGACTCTGGTTTCACCTAACTCTCTGAGAATGCAGGAGGTACTTCAGTTTTGAAAAGTAAGTAAGATACTTATTTGCTTGGCTGCAATGCACTTGCTTCCATTCACAATTAATGTGAAAACACTGCTTTTACCTAATGCTATGCCAATGCTGTGGTTCCTCCTGTTTTAAAAACTAAGCAAGGTACTCATTTTATTGGCAGCTATGCAATTGCTTACAGTTACAATCACCTTCAAAACCCATTTATTAATCTAAAGCTCTGTGAATCCAGTATCTTCTTCCCATTTCTTTATTTTTCTTTTTATTTAACTTTATTTGTATATTTAATAATTGAAAATATATACAATTAAAAACTAAAAAGTAAACAGATGAATAAATATATACATTTCTCAATTAAATGTAATGGATACATACAAAATTTTTTTGATGAAACAGTATGTTACACAATATATTTGGTTCAAAGTAACTCACTCATACAGTATTTGTCCTTTTGCGTGGCTTGCTTCACTCAACATAATGTCCTCCAGGTCATCCATGTTGCCATATGCTTTATGACTTCATTTCTTCTTACAGCTGCATAATATTCCATCATGAGAATAGACCACAGTTTCTTTGTCCATTCATCTGTTGATGGACACCTGGGTTTATTGTTTCTGACTTTTGGCAATGGTGAATAATGTTGCTATGAGTATCGGTGTGCAGTTGTCTGTTCGTATCACTGCTCTCAGTTCTTCTGGCTATATACCGAGTATTGGTATCGCAGGGTCATTTGTCAAGTCTATATTCAACTTCTTTAGGAACTGCCAAACAGTCCTCAGTAGTGGTTGTACCATTCTGAATTCCCACCAACAGTGAAGAAGTGTTCCTATCTCTCCACATCATCTCCACACTTGTAGTTTTCTGTCTTTTTAATAGTGGCCATTCGAATAGGTGTGAAATGATATCTCATTGTAGTTTTGATTTGAATTTCCCTAATCATGAGTGGTGTTGAGCATTTCTTTATGAGTTTTTTTTGCCATTTGTATTTCTTCTTTGGAGAAATGTCTATTCAAGTCTTTCACCCATTTTTAATTGGGTCATTTGTCTTTTTATTGTTGAGTTGTAACATCTCTTTATATATCCTGGATATTAAACCCTTATCAGATATGTGATTTACAAATATTTTTTCCCATTGAGTTGGCTGCCTTTTCACCCTTCTGACAAAGTCCTGTGAAGTGCAAAACTGTTTAAATTTGAGGAGGTCCCATTTATCTACTTTTTCTTTTGTTGCACATGCTTTGGGTGTACAGTCCAAGAAACCACCACCTACTACAATGTCTTGAAGAAGTTTCCCTTCATTTTCTTCTAGTAGTTTTATGGTCCTGGCTTTTGTATTTAGATCTTTGATCCATTTTGAGTTGATTCTTGTATAGGGGGTGAGATAGGCGCCCTATTTCATTCTTTTGGTTATAGATATCCAGTTCTCCCCAAACCATTTGTTGAAGAGACGGTTTTCTCCCATTAACGTGGGCTTGGTAGGTTTGTCAAATCCAGTCGACTGTATAGGTTTGGGTATATTTCTGGGTTCTCAATTCTATTCCACTGATTGATGTGTCTATCTTTATGCCAGTACCATGCTGTTTTGACACTGTAGCTTTGTAATATATTTTAAGGTCGGGCAGTGAAATTCCTCCCACATTGCTCTTCTTTTTTTAGAATGCTTTTGGCTATTCAGGTGCACTTACCTTCCAGATGAATTTGGTAATTGCCTTCTCTAATTCTGTAAAGTACAATGTTGGGATTTTGATTGGTATTGCATTGAATCTATAAATCATTTGGGCAAGATTGACATCTTCACAATATTTATTCTTCCAATCCATGAACACAGAATATCTTTCCATTTTTTTTAGGTCTTTTAAAATTTCTTTTAGCATTGTTTTGTAGTTTTCTGCATATAGGTCCTGTACTTATTTGTTTAAATTAACTCCTAGGTATTTGAGTCTTTTTGTTGCTATTGAAAATGGAACTTTCCCCCTGATTTCCTCCTCAGGTTGTTCAGCACTAGTGTACAAAAGCGTTACCGATTTTTGCGTGTTGATCTTGTATCCTGCCACTTTGCTGAGTTCATTTATTAGTTCAAATAGCTTTGTTTTGGATACTTTAGGATTTTCTAAGTACAAGATCATGTCGTCTGCAAACAGTGAGATTTTACTTCCTCTTTTCCTATTTGGATGCCTTTAATTTTTTTGTCTTGTCTAATTGCCCTAGCTAGAACTTCAATTACAATGTAGAATAACAATGGTGACAGTGGGCATCCTTGTCTTGTTCTGATCTTAGAGGGAAAGCTTTCAACCTTTCCCCATTGAGTATGATGTTGGCTGTGGGTTTTTCATATATGCCTTTTATCATATTGAGTGATTTTCCTTTCATTCCTATCTTTTGAAGTATTTTTATCAAAAAAGATGTTGGATTTTGTCGAATGCCTTCTCTGCATCTATTGAGATGATCATGTGACTTTTTTCTTCAATTTGTTAATGTGGTGTATTCGTCAGGGTTGTCTCAGAAACAAGAATCAAAAGGTGATATCTGTCTATAATATGAGTTTTTAAAACAGTCTCTCACACGACCATGGGGATGCACAAGTCCAGGTTCTGCAGGCAGGCTGCACACCGGTGGCTCCAATGAAAGTCCAATGAAAGGTTGTTGATGAGTTCCTTGGAGAAGAAGCCTGTCCAACGACAACCTGGGAAATGTTCTCTGAATGCTGAAATCACTTCCTCTTTTAAACCATTCAGCTGATTGGATAAATGCACCACCCATTGATGATGTAATCTCCCCGAATGGTGCTGATGTTATCAGCCATCCACAGAGTAAACTCACTGGTGATTTAAGTCCATAAATGCTCTTGTGTTACAATTAGCCCAGTGCTTGCTGGAACAAACACCTGGACACAATTACCTGGCCAAGTTGACACATTATCCTAACCATCACAGTCCCCCCCTTGTCAACTCGGCAATCATACACATTACTCTAAACCATACCTAGTCTCTAAGTAGAAACAACAACAGACAAACATACATATATATTTCTGCCAAACAATGTTCAACTCCCCTGCTTACAACTGGAAATACATTAATTCTCCACAGAACATGGTTCAAGTCCTTGTGTAATAGCACTCTAAAACTTGACATCCTTAAATATTATGATGTGGAATTAATACAACTTTTCATGATAGGGGAAAAGGTTGGGGAAGAAAACAAAGAAATTTGTTTTGTGTACATATACAATCATACTCATAACGAAACATGGAAGAAGATAGTGATAAATATGAACTTCGACCACATGACCAGTTACAGAAATGAGGACTGTAATAGTCATGAACCCTTCTTCCACTACGCATTCCATGTGCCCACTACCTTCAGCAAGCCCTTCAGCTGGCCATGGTTCTCTGCCTGGTGGGGTGAACCAAACTTTCATTCCTGAAGATTCTGGGCCATTGTTAGTCTTGATTGAGTTGGTTTGTTGCAATTTTTCCATTGACTTTAATCACAGAGCATGGCAGAACTAGGAGATGCCCTAGATGATCTCCTGAATTCCAGGTAAACTCTTCTTTACCCCCATTATGTAGATATAGTCCTATTTCCCCTTGATAGTCAGGATCAGTCACCCCAGCCAGTACAGTAATTCCCTTCTTTGCCTGTTGATACACAAATAAGAGGATCCCAAAGTGGCCAGATGGCAGTCTTAACTTCCAGTTCAATGGAATCATTGTTATGTTCCCAGGTGGCACCACTCCTCCTTTTGGGACTAAAACCTGTAGATCAGCAGAGCTTAAGGTTGCAGGGACAGGAAGCAAAAATTTTCCTAGTGGGTCACTAGGGGTAACAGTGAGTGGTGCCACTCCTATTTCCACCCCTTGATTCCTGGACCCATGAATCCTGGCTATGGGAGAAACAGCACCATAGATAGGATGCTGATTCAGAGCATACACAGCCTCCTGGAGAACATTGCCCCAGCCCTGCAAGGTGTTGCCACCTAGTTGGAACCATAATTGAGTCTTCAAAAGGCCATTCCACCTTTCTATTGATCCAGCTGCTTCAGGGTGATGGGGAACATGGAAAGACCAGTGAATTCCATGGGCATGTTCCCATTTCCAGCACATCATTTGCTGTGAAATGGGTTCCTTGATCTAAGCACCTCTTAAAATATATGTATATATATATATATATATATAAATAACATTTTTGTAAGCAAATACACATATATGCATATATATTTATATATCATTTTGCAAATGTTTGTATGTATTGTGAGAATTTTGATTTTTACCCATAATAAAAAAAATAAAAAAAAAAAAAGAAGCAATGCTGTGTGGAATGCCATGGTGGTAAATAAGACATTAGGTAAGTCCATGGATAGTAGTTTTGGAAGAAGCATTGCATGCCAGAAATGAAAACCCATAGCCAGAGTATGTGTCTATTCCAGTTAAAACAAATCGCTGCCTGTTCCATGGTTATGTTGAACCAGCCTTGCATACCAGGAATAAATCCCACTTAGTCGTGATATATAAGTCTTTTGATATGCTGTTGGATTCGATTTGTTAGTATTTTGTTGAGAATTTTTGCATCTATGTTCATTAGAGAGATTGCTCTGTAATTTTCTTTTCTTGTGGAATTTTTATCTGGCTTTGGTATTAGGGCATTGTTGGCTTCATAAAATGTGTTGGGTAATTTTCCTTCCCCTTCAATTTTTTGGAAGAGTTTAAACAGGATTTGTGTTAATTCTTTTTGAAATGCTTGAGAATTCACCTGTGAAGTCGTCTGGTCATGGACTTTTCTTTGCTGGGAGATTTTTGATGAAGTATTCAATCTCCTTAATTGTGATTGGTTTATTAAGTTCTTGTATTTCTTGTAGCATCACTGTAGGTTGGTTATGTGTTTCAACCATTTCTTCTAGGTTGTCTAGTTTGTTGGCATATAGTTTCTCATAATATCCTCTTATGTTTCATTTTATTTCTGAGAGGGTCATTTGTAATTCCTCCCTTTCATTTCTGATGGTATTTATTTGCATCTTCTCTCTTTTTTTCTTTATTTGTCTATCAAGGGATTTGTCAATTTTACTGATCTTCTCAGAGAACCAGCTTTTGGTTTTGTTGATTTTCTCTCTTGTTTTTCTGTTCTCATTTTCATTTGCTTCTGCTGTAATCTTTATTA
The DNA here is from genome assembly GCA_026826555.1 of Tolypeutes matacus. NCBI lineage: Eukaryota > Metazoa > Chordata > Mammalia > Cingulata > Chlamyphoridae > Tolypeutes > Tolypeutes matacus. The sequence goes on along the minus strand of JAKSZT010054234.1, from coordinate 1,247,266 downwards.
TTTCTTTTTTCTTCTTGCTTTGGGATCAGTTTGCTCTTCTTTTTCTAGTTTCTCAAGTTGTTGAGTTAAATCTTTGAGTTTAGATGTTTCTAATATAGGCATTTTGGGCTATAAATTTCCCTCTCAAGACTGCCTTCATTGTATCCCATAAGTTTTGATATGTTGTATTCTCATATTCATTTGTCTCAATATATTTATTGATTTCACTTGCAATTTCTTCTTTGACCCACAGAATATTTAGGAGTGTGTTGTTCTGTCTCCTCACATTTGAAAATTTACTTTTTCCTGTCTGTTATTGATTTCTAGTTTTATTCCATTATGATCTCAGAAGGTGCTTTGTATAATTTCAATCTTTTTATATTTATTGAGAGCTTATTGTGACCTAACATGTGGTCTATCCTGGAGAAAGATGCATGGGCACTTGAGAAGAATGTATAACCCGCTGTGTTTGGATACAGTGTTCTGTATATGTCTGTTAGGTCTAGCTTGTTTATCATATTGTTCAAGTTCTCTGTTTCCTTGTTGATCTTCTGTCTAGTTGTTCTATCTATTGATGTGAGAGTGGTGTTGAAGTCTCTGATGATTATTGTAGAAATGTCTTTTTCTCCCTTCAGTTTTGCCAGAGTTTGACTCATATATTTTAGGGCACCCTTGTTAGGTGCGTAGATATTTATGACTGTTATATCTTCCTGGAGGATCGTCCCTTTTATTAATATATAATGGCCTTCCATATCTCATCACTTTTTTGCATTTAAACTCTGTTTTGTCTGATATTATTATAGCTACCCCTGCTCTTTTCTGTTAACTATTCACGTGGAGTATCTTTTTCCAACCTTTTACTTTCAGCCAGCTTGTATCCCTGGGTCTGAGGTGAGTTTCTTGTGAACAACATACAGATGGCTCATGTTTTTTTATCCATTCTGTCAGCCTGTATCTTTTGATTGGAGAATTTAATCCATTAACATTCAATAATATTACTGAAAATGCACTATTTATTTCAACCATTGATTTTCATATGTCATCTTGTTTTTGTCTCTCTTTTTACTCTTTTGGTTATCCTTCCTGCTTTTCTTTCTTCTATACTCTCCTCCAAGCCTCTCTCTCCTGTCTATTTCTTTCAGGTTTTAAGTCTTCCTTTAATATTTCCTGCAAAGGTGGATTCTTTTTTTGCAAACTTTCTTAGTTTCTGTTTGTTTGTGAATACTTTATACTCACCTTCGTATTTGAAGGACAGTTTTGCTGGATAAAGAATTCTCGGCTGGCAGTTTTTCTCTTTCATTTTCCTAATCGTATCATACCACTGTCTTCTCGCCTCCATGGTTTCTGAAGAGAAATGTGCACTAAGTCTTACTGGACATCCTTTGTACATGATCGTTTGCTTCTCTCTTGTTGCTCTGAGAATTCTCTCTTTATCTTTTACATTTGACATTCTGAATAGTATGTGTTTTGGCATATGTCTATTTGGATTTTTTTCTCATTGGTGTACAGTGTGCTTCTTGGACACGGAAATTCATTTCTTTTCTGAGAGTTGGGAAGTTTTCAGCTATTATTTCCTCAAATACTCTTTCTACCACTTTTCCTTTCTCTTCCCCTTCTGGAACTCCCATGACACGTATGTTGTTGCATTGTGTGTTGCCATTCAACTCTCTGAGCCCCTGCTCAATTTTTTCCATTTTTTTCTCTCTCTGTTCTTTTCTCTCTTCAATTTTAGCTGCTTTGTCTTTGGTATCACTTATTCTTTCTTCTATCATTTCCAGTCTGCTATTGTATGCCTCAAATGTGTTTTTGACTCCCTATTGTGACTTTCATTCCCATAACTCCATTACTTTTCTCTTCAGGATTTCAAATTCTTCTTTGCATTTGTTCAATGTCTTCTTCATGTCATTTATCTCTTTACCTATATTGTCCTTCATCTCATTAATTTGATTTTGGAAATTTGTGCTCATCTCACTGATTAGTTCTCTCAAATTCTGCATCTCTTCTGGGACTTTGTTGTATTCATTTTCTTGAGCCATGACTTCTATTTTCTTAGTATGACTCAAAATTTTTCTGGTGTTTAGGCATCTGGTTTTTACTGTATTTTACTTAGATGCTCTATCTCTTTTATAGGGTTTAGTGACAGGAGGCTGTGAGTTACCACAACTCTTTGATTTTTGGCTCAAAAACGATTGTTAGGATTATCCTGTTGGTTGCTCCAAACTGGACACTGGAAAGTTTTCTTGGAAATTCAACCTCATTAGATACCTGAGAATTAATCCTTCAGAGAACACATTAGGGATTTCATTTATTTGGGAAAGCTAGAGTCACAACAAAGAAACATGCAGGATTAAAACCCTGTGTATGCAAGGAATATTGTATATCCACAGCCAGGCATTAATTCTCATTGAGTTTGAAATATGAATACATTAATTAGTATTGTAATGAACATGGGAATGCTTCCATCTGAAAAAAAAACCTCATGGAATATGAGAAATTTCAAACTAGAGAGAAAAAATATGAGTGTCCTGAATGTAGTCTCCTCTTTACAGTCATGTTTTACTCCTCATTTTAAAAGCCCTACAGGTGAACAAGCATAGAAATGTAATACATGTGGGAAAGTTTTCAACCTGAAAGAAAACCTTTATTGATCAGAAATTCTTACTGAAGAGAAATGATATATATGTGGGAAAGCTTTAATTCAAATGTCAAATCTCAGGTATAAGAGATTTACTAATGCAAAGACCCCTATGCATGTAAGGCATGTGTAAAAGCCTTTAGATACAAGTCATATCTCACCAAAAATGAAAAAACTCATAGTGGACAGAAACAAAATGAATGTAAAGAATGCAGAAAAGCCTTCAGCCAAAAACAATATTTCATTAACCATCAGAGCATTCATTCTGGAGAAAAACCCTATATGCAATGAATATGGAAAAGATTTCGACCAGAAGAAAAAACTCATTACCTTCTGAGAATACATACTGGAGAGAAACCCTATAAATATGATGGATGTGGGAAAGCTTTCATTCAGAAATCAAGCCTCATTATACACCAGAGAAGACAAACTGTAGAGAAACACTGTATCTGTAAGGAATGTAGGAAAGCCTTCAGTAGCAAATCAAATCTCACTGATCATGAGAGAATTCATAGTGGAGAGAAACCCTGTATATGTAAGGAATGTGGAATAGTCTTCAGCAAGAGGCAGTATCTCATTAAACATTACAACATTCATACTGGAGATAATCCCTGTGAATGTAATGAATCTCCAAAGAGTCTCCACCTCCAGTCTGTGCAATTGTTGCCAATCTTTTAAGGAAGCTGCTGTGACTGAGCAATTCATGATGTCTTTCTCCTCTTGGAAAAGTGCACTTGCAGTTTGATTTGAGATCTGATCCTCCCACATATTCTTCCACAATCATCTGTGTTTAATTTGTTACCATTAATTTATGCATCAGAATATGAGATTTCTCTTAGTTTTTATAAACATGCACTTTCTACTTATTTCATATTATCCTGGTTGTTTACACTACTTCTTTATCAATGACATTCTGTGTAAGCATTTAAAAAATTACCATTATAAAAATAATGTTGCCCATTATTGTAGCATTTTCTTATAAGGTACCCCAACCATTTATATTTTTTCAGTTTCTTCACCTGATTCTGATAGGGATTCAAGTTTAACAGCCACTGAACTACAGTGGCCTGCTTTCTACTTAACTCCAAATTTCCTTATTATTTTAAATCAGAAATAATCCTTTCATAATTAGATGCTATAATTTTAATCTATATTTAAGGAGTTAGAAAATTTATTTATATTCTTATGTTGTACTCCGATATTTTTCTCATATGTGATAGGCTGTGAGATGGATGAAACTAGAGAATGCATGTATTTAAAAACAGAAATGTGTTTGCAAAAGAATCTGCCAATGCAGATAACTCTGAGGAAGGAGGAATGGGTGTTGAGGCTAGAGAAGGAAGTTTGCTGTTTGCCATAACAGACAAAAGTTATTTTATACTCTTTGCACAGACAATTTGTTTATAATTTAAAAGAAATTATGAAAATAGTACACAATGAAATCATACATAATTGTTCATTTGAAGATATTGATTTGTATCTGCAACATTACTGGGGGGATACTTCCCCTCACCCTTTGCAAATACAGTCACCCATAAAGGAAAAGTGCTCACTCACCTCGGCCCCCTCCCCAGCTGCCTGGACCGGTGGAGGCCTCCCTCAGCAAGAGTGAGCATGGATCATGAGCAGCATGGAAGCGACCATGTGAAGGTGACACTGTTCTCTACTGTGTCTGGTTAGAGGGCTGTTAGCACCACAGGAGAAGATGTATTTTCTGCAGCTTAGTCCAAGTGAAGATCTGTTAGAGTGACTCACATCACTAACTGAGGCTGTGATTTCTGAGCAGGGCTTTCTCCCAGTCCTCCTTTGCACACACAGAACCTATGATGATGGTTTTCATTGGGGGTCTAAGAGTTTGGTTCCCAAACAGAACAGCCCTTCTCTGGCTTGGGGAACTGCAGTGAACACTTGTTACACTTCTGCTTCTTTAGCTGTTCATCAGCTTCTCCCATCCAACCCCTCTGTTTTCTTCTGGGATTGAAGAGGTGTGCATCATTTTCAACTTTGTTCAAAATGTGTTGAAAATTTTGTATTTAATTAGTCTGAGAAATATCTGGCCTCTGCACCCTCTGAGGTTTTCTGCAAACATGGCACAATCTCACAACCTTACTACTATTCTTGTCCGCCCTAGGTCCCAGGACTTTCTGGGATTCCCATATTATTTATTAGGCTCAGTGGCCTAATGTTGCTAATTGTGGTGGTGTTTTTGCTGTGCCCAATGTTGTATTGTGAATTTTGACATTTCCTTCCTGGCACCAACAGTTTTCATCTTGGTATAGCTCTTTCTTTGCTTGCCCCAAGATTGGAGAAGGTGAATATACAACTGGAAGCAGGAGACCTAAGTCTGTGCCAGAGACCCAGGAGGGGTACAGTAAGAGCAAGCACATCAGAGTGTCCACGCTGGAGGCCAAGGGAAGGAGGGAAGGGCAAAAGGAACAGAAGCAGGAAGTCTGCTCTCGGTGCCCTAACTCCTCTGCTGTGCCAGACCCCAGGTCCCTTGCTTTTATCTGCCCCTGCCAACATGGTCAACCCTGCCTGAGGCAGGTACATCATACTGGGTCATCTGTGACTTTAGACTACTCCACAAACCATGTGACACCCTGACTGACACCCTGTATTTCAGGACTTGAACGCGAAGAGCACTTCCCCCTCCATCTTACCAGTACTCATTCCTGCCTAGTCCGGAGACACCCACAGTTTCCAGTGGAATTCACTGGGAAGCAGCATCACTCTGCCATTTGGGAACAGGGCAGCTCTCCAAACCTTTGTCCTTGGCTGTTTGTGTTTGCTAAGTGCTGCCAATGCAAAATACCAGAAATAGGTTGGATTTTATTGGAATTTATTAGGGTTAAAGCTTACAGTTCCAGGCTGTGAAAATGTCCAAATCCAGGCATCATCAAAAATGCTGTCTTAACAAGGTTAAGCTGCTGCTGGACTCCTGCCAAAGTAGAATGTTGGGCCTGCCTGTCTCTCTGCCTTCTCCTCCAAACTTTCTTTCTCCCTGAACTCTGCAGTGGGCCATATGACACAATTATTCATACCCCTGCCTTCTCCTCTGGCCCAGATGGCATCAGCTTCATGCTGCTCCATGACTCCTTCCTCTGGCCCCTCTCTCAGCCTCTCAGGTTTTCTGTGACTCTCCACAGCTGTAGGAGATCCTGGAGAACTGTCCCACATGGCAAGGTAAACATGGCAGCACTCTTTCTGTTTGTTCCATGTATGTAGGACTTCAGCAAAAGGATTTTTGTCCACCCTGGTGCTTAAAGTCTAATCAGAGACCCTTAACTAAACTAGAGCATTTTAACAAAATGTGACCAAATCGAAAGGTCCCTTATCTGAATCTAACCAAATTTTCCTACATATAAAATATTTACAGACACAGCAATGGGTTAGTAAGAACATACTTTTCCAGGGTCCACACAAGACTCAAATGAGGGCATTAACTCAGGGCATAGGGATCATGAGGGGACTCCTATGTCTGGGAGAAATGTGAACCCGTGAAACCATGGCTGTTCTTTGGGTGGCCATTATTGAGCAAAATGTGGTGCTGACACATTGCACTGTTCCCTAAAATGTTCTCAAGAAGAACTCAATATACTGTGCTTTTTCCACCAAATCTGCTCGAAATCAAGTGGGTAACTCAGAGATGTGTGCCATTATTCCCATCCCCAGAACCAGAGCACATAGAATTTGCCTGGGTGGTGGGGTGGCAGGATGCAGTGATAAAACTGAGAGCCCCTTATTTCTTCTTCTTTTTTTTTTTTTAAAGATTTTATTTATTTATTCATTCATTTATCCTCCCCTTGCTGCTTGTGCTCGCTGGGTCAGCTAACCACACCGTGTGGGCGGGCTTGCCTTCACCAGGAGGCCCCGGGAACCGAACCCAGGGCCTCCCATATGGTAAACGGGAGCCCTACTGATTGAGCCACAGCCGTTTCCCCCTAATTTCTTCTTGAATGAACTGATTACATTTACAAAAGAATGGAGAATTTCAACCCCAAGTGTGCTCTAAAAAGCAGTGGAGATTGTTGAGGGCCTGAGATTTAATTCATCTCAATCCTTCAGGAAGTACTGAAATAAATAGTTTTACAGAATGTTCAATATTCAGTATGGATTGAAGAACAATATCTATTAATTAAATTCATATATCTAAATGACTATTGAATGGATAAAATAATAATGATATCCATGGCCTAGGACATCAATAAAGTGTTAAAACACATCATAAAACAATATATTGCATAAGATAGATAAATGGATATGCAGCAGTTTGATATTTTTATCATTTCCAAAAATAGATATAGGATTATGCTTGGAAACTGGTCTGTTAATCTGGGCATGAATAAGTTATGATAAGGGCATTGACTGACCCACAGTTGGTAGAGCATTGTGACCCGCCACTTGGTGGGTGGGGTCTCAAACAAAAAATACATGGCAAAAAACAGAGTAGGAGTAGTTTTTTATTTTGTAGTTCTGATGATAAGGACAGAAGGCCCCAGGAAAAAGAGACAAGCCATTCACCTGACAGTTCACAGTTGGTCTTGTGGAGAGAGGCAAAGCTTAGGTAGCCTCATAATCTACAGCTGACTGAGTAGAGGTAACAGAGAAGCTGAGCCCAGAGAGAAATGCAGCCCTGGGGATAGAGGAACACAAAAAGCCTGAACCCTGGCAAATGTCAAAAGCTGTCTTGTTCCAAGATGGGGTAACAGACTTTGGGGAAGGAAGAAAATTATGCTTAATGGCCTGGTAAATGTAAGCTTCTACCCCAAATAAATACCCTTTAAAAAGTCCCAGAGATTTCATGTATTTTGCATTAGCACACCTTTGACTGACTAATACAGGATAGAAAATGTTTAAAATATATTATCTGGCCAGTCAATAATAAAGAATAAGTGGAGATTTGGAAAGGTAAGCAAAAATGTTATAATTTCCCCAGTAAATTTTAAAGAATATTAAATAGTGCATCTCATCCAAATAAATAGAAGGAAAAAATTGAACAAAATTAGTCAGTTCAAAACAAAGTACTCAGGATTTCCTGGGTCGCCATTTTGGCCTTTGTTCTGGGGCCACCTTACTCATGCATCTTTGGAAGCTGTACCTTTCTTATCCTTCAAAAGCCTGAAGGTTGATTTATGTGGTGTTGTTTTGTCCCCATCATAAATCAAGTGCTGTATCACTTCCCCATTTCCTAGTTAGGAAGTCACCAAACTGGATGTGATGCTCATTTGAAGCAAGAAGAGCCATGAATTATAGAACAAATAAAAAGGAGATATTGTTGCACTTCCCAAATTGGATGCTTAGATGATTGATATTGGATCTTTCCTCTTTTCTAGGGAATGCATTCAATGCTATAAATTGCCGTCTAAGCACTGCTTCAGCTGTACCCCACAAACTATGAAGAAGAATAGGACATTAAGAAGCAGAAAGATCCACATATCAAAAGACTTGTGAGTGAAGCTATATCCACATCCACAACAGTACAGACTTAAGATGAAGGCAGAAAATATAAGAAAGTTGGGAAAATATTTTCTCTGACCGTAAGCATTGCTTCCTCAAAATAACACTTCTATGAATGTAACTTCACTTTGAGGGAATGTTGTAATTCAATGTGGAGGGAGATGGTGCCAGGAATGATCCAAAGAAAGTTTGGGACCAGGGGACCTCACTCCATGTGGAATGCAGGCAAGTTTATTTAGGCTGAAGCTGCTTTCCATTCTACAAAGCAGATAAAAAACTTTAGGGCATCCTTCACTAATTTCTCAGCTTGGTACATGAGAGCACTGCCTGTTTCTGTGTTCCCAGAATTCAGACCATAACATCTTAGTGTTCTGTTCATTCCCTTCTGCCTCCTTCCTCTGATATCTGCAGTATGCAGTGTTCTTGGAGACATTTAATAATGTTTCTCTGCCAGCAAGCATGCTTTTTCAATGCTTAATCCTTTATGCTCTGGCTCTCAGCATCTTTTCAACAATTCCCCCTTTTTGCTTTTTGTCCAGGGTGACTCTGCCTCTCTTAGGTTGCCCTCCTCTTAAGGCCTTACCTCTCAGTGTCCACCAGCCAAGCTCCATGGTCAGTGGTTTGAGAGTCAAGGGTTTTAAGCAGAATCAAGTTATTGGCATGGCTGGCCTTTTCAGCCGAATTAATGTGGTACACCAGGGCTTTGCGAATGCCTCCTAATACAGTTAAGTGTAGCAGAGCACCATTGAAGTTAGCATGTACAGAGTTTGAATTACCACCAATATAAGGAGTTTATATTATTTAATTGATCTGTCACTGATTGCCAAAATTCACTACCTGGAAGCATTGTGAGTTGATTCTGAGACAAGCTCAAAATCCTTTGTGGCAAATCTGTAATTTCTATAGATACATTTGTTTGATGACCCATTAAATGAGGTTTAAGTTTTTTCCATTCATAATGGGAATCATTGTATGGGAGAAGAGTGATACCAAAAGCAATTTCATTCCAATCACACTTCAAACCCTGTTTTAAATTTAGATTATATACCTGATCGCCCATTTGTGTAACAACCATCTCTAGGTTATTAAGCCTATTATTAATTACTCATCTATATATGCCTGACTATGCCATAGATCACTAGCATTATGATGCCAATTTTTAACATATTGTTGTCTTTGGACATTCTCAAGTAGGTCAGTTCCTGCCACAGCAGCAGTTGTAATAATACTTATAAGCCCTTATACAGCAGCTACAATTAATCTAATTTAAGGTTTGCTTTTTTCAAATAATGTTTTAGAAAGTGCCAAAGGATTTGGCTCTCAGTGGAAGACTGCCTACAGCAATTCATGAGTACCAGAAGCCATATTCCATGATGTCATCATCCTATTAGAACCACTGTAGAACTCTCCTGTAAAACAGATTCTGATACAAAATTGTAAGGGGAGCAATTGCTGCAGAATATCCATGTTTGATTAATGCTCCCTGTTCCTACCATAAAAACAGTGGTATCCCATACACATATTTTAAGAAATTAAGTGGATTTTCTTTATAAACTCATAGTACTAGTTTTACTGCCTTGCCAATCAAAAATTGGGCTAGTTCCAAAAAAGAATTTCCAGAAATAATTTTTAGTTTGGTTAAGTTTAGTGCCCCATAGTTTAAGGATAAATCTTCCCTGATGAGTCCAATTTAGTGACGTATTTATTCTTATGACATCCCCAAAATTCTAAAACTAATGATAGCTTTCAAGAGTAGATTTTGTTGAATTATTGATTTTTCAATTTATGGTTGTGTTTACATTAGGTTTTGGTATCCCTATAAGGGCCCAATTCTTTACAATTCTATAGGAATTATTAAAGAGCAAAACCTCAGATGAAACATGGCATGTATGACATTTATCAAATTGTGCTATGATTTTGGAGCTGTATACATGGATCCATGGATCCTATGCAGTTATGTCATTTAAGAAAAGGCAAGATTGAATTTTCAATAAATTTCCCTTCCTCCTCAGGTTTTAGAGCAAGGCGAGGATCAATGGGCCCAGGAAAATGAAAAGACTGATTAATATAAACAGGGTAGGATTTGTCCCCCCAAGTCAACAATTCTAAAGGAGGAGAGTTAGTAATATAAGCCCAATATATATAATTATGTTAAAGCGCACTACTTACTGCTGTGGTTGTCATAGTAAGCATAGCAGGAATAACTGTGCTAGAGTGACATTCTGCCTTTTAAAAGTTACCATCTTTTCTGCTTTTTGTGTCAGCTTCTTTGGCTTGTTTATGTTTATATTTCAGACATCTGGACAGGACCCATATCTGGTCTCCTTTACCTGTAATGATAAGAATAAAACACCCATTGAAATGCACTTTATTTTTTTTTAATTTGTTACAAAACATCCTTCATGTGCTTACTATTTTACTTTACAATATTTTTCCTGAAATGTGAAAAGTGTTAACTAGCAAGGCATTGGTTTGTTCATTAACAAAGTTTTCTGCATGATGCTTTATTTTTAGGCTTGAACAATTCTTGCCAGACTTGTGTTTTAATACATTTAGTTTCAGGACTGTCAAAACTCAATAGAGAAGAGATTTATGTATACATTTAAAAAACACATTTACATGTAATATACAATTTATTAACTACTTAAGTATGCAATGTATTATATTTAAGTTTTGATTAGTATTTAAGTATATTATACATAATTCTTAACTATAGTAGATTATACAACAGACATCCAATGAATAAACTTTTATTTCTTAAGCATCTAAGATTCTTAATAGAGTAATTAGAATGACCTCAATTTCTTTATTTTGTATAGTTTGAGGTATAGGTAAACCAAATTAGTATTTCCTATTTGGGCTGTGGGGTAATACATTAACTTGTAATTTTAATAGTTGCATTGGTTTTTTTGTTAACATTATAATTATACTTGGTGCTGTTGCTTAAAGTGTTGAATATAAACTTTATTTATTGTTGGCTATTTTGCAGGAAGGGGAATGGCTTGACTTGTTTAAGAAAATATTAAAGATAGCTTTAGCAAGTTTTAAAACAAAGGGATAGTGACATAACTGGATATTAATTTTTTGCATCAAACTAGTAATATTTGGGACCACTGCATGCTGCAGTGGTATTATTTTATTTTACTATATTTTACTGTTATGCACTACCCCGGCAGCCTTTAATGGCTGCTTTCTTCTTGTAAGTATAACTAAAAATTATGATAATAACATTATAATTTTATTTAATATTATATGGAAACTATTAAATTTTCAGGAATTTTATACACTTAAATTATTCATTTGAACTTATTATTCATATAACTTTAATTGTTATAAAATTAGAAAATTTCTTTTAATTATACAACAGTTTTAAACACTTCATTCAACTTATATCACATGAACTTAACTATTTTTAGCATTTTACCTTTATTTAGGTAAAAGACCAACTTATATGTGCATTTGAAATAAAAGCTGTATTTCAGGATTTGGCTTTGAGAAAGCAGGTTCGAACATTGTGTTCTTTTTAAAAGTGATAAGACTTGTTTCTCTATGGAAACAATCAGTTAAAGTACAATAAGCAATATTGATAGGGTTAGGCTTATGGTTAGGGTTAGGGTTGGTTAGGGTTAGGGTTAGAGTTAGGGTTAGGGTTAGGGTTAGGATTGGTTAAGGTTAGGGTTAGGGTTAGGGTTAGGGTTAAGTGTAGGATTAAATTTAGGGTTTGTGTTAGTGTTAGCTTTATGGAGTTATAAACTTAGTTTCAGCTGAGGAAGGATCGATAGCTGTACTGCCTTTGGTAACTGCCTAAAATTCTTTTCCATGCTGGAATGAACTGCTCTGTTGCTGACTTGGCAGATTTGAGCTAGGCTGGTAAATGTCTTCATATTGTTTGTCTGAGCACCTTGAGCCACTCCCGCTTGGATGTTTCATGACTTATTAATGAGACTACCATTTTTATGATATTTAGAATGGCATTCTTTGACCCTTTGTAACCCTTTTGGCATTTCAAACACACACAATTTGGTATTTTTTTATTATTGCCACTAAATGGGTCTCTTACACTTGTTTTCGCTTGCCAATCTTTTTTCATATCACCTGATTTCTCACATTTAAAGGAATTTAAATTATTAACAACAGGGCTAAGTCCCATTAGAGCAGCCACAATAAAGTTCATGTTATAGGTATAAGGCCCAATATTTTGGCATATTTTTATATAATCCTGTAAAGTACTTCCTTTTGCCTTTATCAGACATAAAGCCTTTTTACACTCACTGTTAGCATTATTGAAAGCCAACATTAGAATAAACACTTCTTTAAGATCAGATTGAATTAATGTCTTGTTTACTATATGTACCATTCTTGCTACAAATTCAGCATAGTGTTCAGTATTTCCTTGCACAATTTTTGAAAATGAATGTACAGCCTTTCCAAGGATGAAGATTCATCACCAGGCATCTAGGCAGCACAATCACACTTGTAAAGTGGCAATATTATCATATTGAATTTGGCAAGGAATTTCAGCCCATTGACCTGCTCCTAATATTTGTTCAGCAGTAATAGGCACTTGTGGATTTTGCTGTTGATTTCATCGTGCTACAATATTTACTTCATCTGCCCACCAAGTTTTTAATTGTAGAATTTCTGCTGAACTAAGAACAGCTTGAGCTAACAAATTCTAATTGCAGGATATTAATATGTTTACTTGTGCCATATCTTGCACCAATTCCAAGTATAAGGAGAATCTACACCAAATTGAGTGCTAGCTTTGTATAATTTTTTCATAGTTTTAAAAAGAATAGGAACATGTTAATATTGTACACCCCCATGGGGATTGTTAGCATCTACTGGAATTTGAGTTACTGTTAGTGGAAAAGTAAAAAAAAAAAAAAAAAAAAAGCATAACCTCTGAATTTCCTTCTCTACTTTCCTGTTGTATGCTTTTTGTAATTGAAGAGGATGGTGCTGACACAAAAGCAGAAACTTTTGCAGGGTCATCAAATGTTGTAACGAATGGATTAGTAGATACCTTAGGTGGCACAGACGTTTGTTTAAAAGACAATAAATCAACTTTTGGAGCGGACAGCTTAACGACTTTTGGAAAATTTGCATAACCTCCCTTTTCCTTTTTATCTTTTTATTAGACATGAGTTTATCTATTTTTGCGGGTTCATTAATTTTTTCAGATGTATTTTCTTTAAAATATCATTAGCTTGTTTGGCTACAGTGTTAGCAATAGTGGTATCCATTTTAATATCTTCATTTCCATCTAACTGTAATTGTTCAAGAGCATCAGAAACAAGACTATACAAAGACCATACATAACAATGTTTCTGTATAGGAGAAAAGAGTTCTAGTATCTGTAGGTTCATCACAGATATCCCTGTATTCTTTAACAGTGTCTTCAAAACTTGGGAATATTCCTTCAACTGAGTCAGCTGATTAACCATTACTCTGATGATCCAGATTATTTGACTCACCAACAGAATGCAAGGACTGTCTGACCCAGCAGTCCCTGTTTCCGTGGCACATACCCAGAGAAAAGACTTGTCTTGCCTCATGTTGGGTGCCATATGTTGTAATTCAACATGGAGGTAGATGGTGCCAGGAATGATCCAAAGAAAGTTTGGGACCAAGGACCTCACTCCATGTGGAATGCAGGCAAGTTTATTTAGGCTGAGGCTACTTTTTATACTGCAAAGCTGATAACAAAATTAGGGCAACCTTCACTACTTTCTCAGGTTGGTACTTGAGAGTGCTGCCTGTTTCTGTGTTCCCAGGAAATCTTTCTTGGGAATTTAGACAATAACATCTTAGTGGTGTGTTCATTCCACTCTGCCTCCTCCCACTGATGTCTGCAGTATGCAGAGTCCTTGGAGACATTTATTCATGTTTCTCTGCCAGCAAGCATGCTTTTTAAATGCTTAACCCTTTATGCTCTGGCTCTCAGCATCTTTTCCAACAAGGGAATTTGCATCATGCCTAACTAAGCATGAGGGAATCTATGTAAGGAAAAAATAATGAGGACAATGAGATTTGCCAGTTTGCCCTACATGGTAGTCCTCCCCTTTATGTGTAGTGAGTGTGAAGTTTTCTTGGAAATTCAACCTCATGGGATACCTGAGAATTATTCCTTCACAGAAACCATTTGGGATTTCATGAATTTGGGTATGCTAGAGTCATATCAAAGAAACATGCAAGAGCAAAACCGTGTGTATGTAAGGAATAATGGAAATCCTTCAGCCAGGCATTAAATCTCATTGGCCATGAAATATTCATACATTAGTTAGTATTGTAATGAACATGGAAATCATTCCATGTTAAACAAATCTCATGGAATGTGAGAAAATTCAAACTAGAGAGAAACATATGAGTGTCCTGAATGTAGTCTGCATTTTAAAGTTATTTTTTACTCCTCATTTTGAAAGCCATACTGGGGAACAAGCATAGAAATGTAATATATGTGGGAAAGTTTTTAACCTAACAGAAAACATCTTCATTCATCAGAAAATTCTTAGTGAAGATAAATCATATATATGTGGGAAAACTTTAATTCAAATGTCAAATCTCTTGTCTTGTTCCCGATCTCAGAGGGAAGGCTTTAAGGATTTCACCGTTAAAAATGATGTTAGCTTTGGGTTTTTCATATATACCCTTTATCATTTTCAGAAAGTTTCCATCTATTCCTATCTTTTGTAGTGTTTTTATGAGGAAAGAGTGCTGTATTTTGTCAAATGCTTTTTCTGCATCTATAGAGATGATCATGTGATTTTTTTCTTTCAGTTTGTTTATGTGGTGTATTACATTGATTGATTTTCTTATATTGAACCATCCTTGCATACCTGGGATGAAACCCACTTGGTCATGGTGTATAATCCTTTTGATATGTTGTTGAATGCGATTAGCAAGTATTTTGTTAAGGATTTTAGCATCTAGGTTCATTAGAGAAATTGGTCTGTAATTTTCCTTTCTTGTGGTATCTTTATTTGGTTTTGGTATTAGGGTAATGTTGGCATCATAGAATGAGTTAGGTAGTATTCCTTCTACTTCTATTTTTTGGAAGAGCTTAAGTAGAATTGGTGTTATCTCTTTCCGGAATGTTTGGTAGAATTCAGCTGTGAAGCCATCTGGTCCTGGACTCTTCTTAGTTGGGAGGTTTTTAATGACTGAGTCTATCTCTTTACTTGTAATTGGGCTGTTGAGTTCATCTATTTCTTCTTTCATCAATGTCGGCTGTTTGTGGGTTTCTAGAAACTTGTCCATTTCCTCTAAATTGTCATTCTTGTTGGCATATAATTTTTCAAAGTATCCTCTCATGATACTCTTTATTTCTGTGGGGTCAGGAGTGATATCACCTTGCTCATTCCTTATTTTATGTATTTGCATCTGTTCTCTCTTTTTCTTTGTTAGTCTGGCTAAGGGTTTGTCAATTTTGTTGATATTCTCGAAGAACCAGCTTTTGGTTTTGTTTAGGATTTGGATCACAGAAGGGTTACAATGGGTACTGCAGGGGATTATTGGGGGGATGGTGTCTGGGGGGGTTTCGTGGGGATTGGTTCAACCGAATATACATGAAAGATATACAAAATCATTCAAAGGATCGGGGGATGGGGCATGGTCACGATGGGTGGATAATCACACAATAAATGAGGGAATCTGAATTCTTAGCCTGGAGAGCTCTGCCACAAATCTCCAAGGGAGCAGCAATAGTCCTCTGAGTGTAAGGACAGTGCCTGTCAAAATAGGATGACCCACTGAAGTGTTTTTTTTATTGATGACTACCCTTGTGAGTCTTTGCTCTTGTAAATGAGACTTAGCCTGCAGTTGTGGGGTGCCTAAGGGTTGCCACCTGAGAGCCTCCTTGTTGCTCAAATGTGGCCGCTCTCTAAGCCAAACTCAGCATATGATTGCATTACCTTCCCCCCAACGTGGGACATGACTCCCGGGGATGAGCCTCCCTGGCAACGAGGGATTAATACCAAGTGCCAACTGGCAGCTTTGTGCAGTGGCAGTATCGTAGCCAATGAGGTTTATCCGAGGCATGATTATTGCTAATTGAAAACTTTTCCCAAGTGCCAACTGGCAACACAACTGGAAAAAGACCTTGAATAAAAGGGGGAAATGGTAAAGACAAATGAGTTCAAGTGGCTAAGAGACTTCAAAGAGAGTCGGGAGGTCATCCCAGAGGTAACTCTTACGCACACCTTAGTAGGAGCTCATAGAACATCTAAGTGCCTATCACCCCACTCAGTGGGGTTCCTGAGAGCTCTGGAGACACCCTGGTCCTATATAAGGGGGGATAGCCCCAGAGACTGATGCCTTATCAGTGGGTTCTATTTTGGAATCTGTGCTCCTGAGAGTGACAGAATTAGACTCAAATAAGTCCTCCCTGCACATGGTTCACCAGTCCCTTCTATTCAAACCTACATGTGATGCTGGAGTTTCTTAGGTATACTTCCAGAGACTGGAGCCTCCCGCCTACCTATGTGCCAGGTGTGCATGAAGTGCCTATCACCCCACTCAGTGGGGTTCCTGAGAGCTCCGGAGACACCCTGGTCTTATATAAGGGGGGATAGCCCCAGAGACTGATGCCTTATCAGTGGGTTCTATTTTGTAATCTGTGCTCCTGAGAGTGACAGAATTAGACTCAAATAAGTCCTCCCTGCACATGGTTCACCAGTCCCTTCTATTGAAACCTACATGTGATGCTGGAGTTTCTTAGGTATACTTCCAGCGACTGGAGCCTCCCACC
Organism: Tolypeutes matacus; assembly: GCA_026826555.1. Classification (NCBI taxonomy): domain Eukaryota; kingdom Metazoa; phylum Chordata; class Mammalia; order Cingulata; family Chlamyphoridae; genus Tolypeutes; species Tolypeutes matacus. Next base: position 1,230,446 of record JAKSZT010054234.1, on the reverse strand, counting down.
TACCTATGTGCCAGGTGTACATGAAATCTAAGTGGAGCTGCAACTCCTACCCTACAGCTCAATGGACTCATCCAAGTCACCTGGTGAGGAGACAACGATGGGAAATGGCCATCCCAGGGAATGGAGAGGGCCTGCATCTGCAGGCAGGATCATCCCACCCACCATATCCATGGGATATAAGCCCTCTCTCACTTGGAGTTGGAGTGGACATCACCATCCCAGTCGCCTCTGGATTGGGGGAAGAACTATGGACTAGAGTGGACTTGATGGTATTCTCTTGCTCACATATGGTGATTCTTGCAATGCAAGAAATTATAACAATGAGGTGGAGCCAGTGGCCACTTGACAGTTTTTGGGTAGGGAGGGGATGAGCAGTTGAAATACAGGGGCTTCTTTGGGAG